>VZTY01027191.1:0-60000 GCA_013400935.1 Turnix velox | reverse complement strand
TGAAAACTTGATCTTGGTTATCTCTAATAAGAGCAGGCTCCAGTGTGGGGTAGTGCTCTCTGCCCTTTCAAGTGGAAGGATACTGTGACTTTCCCATGCAAAGGCTGTTGAGCACAGTTGTGTCATTCCTGTGGGTTATCAAGGGAAGGACTTTTGCAGTCTGTGGGGGCTGAGAGGTAATTTAAGCAGCTGCAGTTCAGAATGATGCTTGTGAAACATGCACCTCATCATTTTGTGTTTAAGAGGTGCCACAGATTGCATAGAAAGTTATTAAATGATTTTAGGGAGCTTAAAAATACTTTTGATTGATTTTTTTTTTCTGTCTCTCCCCCATCTGCAATGCAGGTGTCCAGCATTACAAGCCAACTGAGGGAAAGAAACTTTACTCTCCATAAAATGTTATGAATAGACTATGATTCTACAAAATAGAATTCTGTGCGTAAAGCAATATAAGGATGTAATATCTCAGGTTCTTTCAGGAGTAGAAGCATTGCTACTGTCATTTCTTTGCAGAAACGTTGTGGCTGAGACCCCTAGCAGTGCTCCAGGGCTTTATTGTGTTAGGTGCTGGGTTTTACCAGTGTAACATACCCTGCAAAGTGTGGACTATGGTGTATCCCTTCTGAAGGATCTCTAAACACTCCTAGGCAGCTCCTACTGCAGGGAATGGTGCTGGTTTTAAACATAGCTTTGGAAGGAGAACTAGATTTTCTGTTTACAAGATGTAGAAAGCGATTTTTTTGGTGACAATCTTTGTGGGCTGCACTAAATAGCTGTGGAGTAAGTGCAGATGAAATGGGACTTGAAAAGTACAACTTGTTGCTGAATTGCACAGGTGTGTTTCTAAGCCAGGTATGTGTGTCCGTCTCTTTCTTTCTATATATTGCAAGAGTTTTCTATTTTCTTTCAGGCAGTAAAGGAGTTATTTCTACATATGAGCATTAAATATTTCTGAGCTTTGTCAGGAATTAATTTATTGGTATCTTACTATCTGGCTATAAAATATTATTCTGATGACTGTGTTCTTATGTGAGCAGTATATTAGTATTAATGAAAGGAAATTCTTTGATTGTAATTTTTTAATTGGCTTCAAGTGCTGTGTGAGCACTGGGAACAGGATTGGACCCATAATCTTTATTTGAAAATGTGTACACCTGGGAAGCATGCAGGATGTCTGCTTTCTATGGACTAATTAAAGTCTACTGTGGTGCAAGACTTGGCAAAGAACAAAATGTGTACTGTGAGAATGCTTCATACTTTACATGAAGATGGAAATGCTGGCCTGCATCACTCTGGTCTGCTATACTGAGCAGTTGATTATTAAGATGCTAATAAATAAGAATTAATTGTAGTCTGACAGAAAGAGAGAGCACTTTTATGTTCATAACTATTAGCAAGTTTATGCGTTGAGGGATTTTGTTTCAGTGAAAGAAAAGATCAGCTTGCAAGAGAGGGATAATAAACATTTTGTACCTCTCCATTTAGGTCACTGTATCCAAATTCACTCTGTATGATGAAAGATACTTTCTGCATATTGAAGGAAAGAATTAGCTGATGGATGTATTAGTGCTGTAGCTGAAGGCAAGATATAGTCTCTTCAGTCCTGGTGTGAAAACAACCAAAGCTTTTTCTAACATACAGTGCATTGTGCCCTATTGACTGTGTTAGCAAATTTAATAAGGTTCCGGTTTTTATTCCACAAGATGAGAGGCAAATTCTTGTCGCTACATTTGTTTGAGGCTTTAATCCTCTGTGTTCCACTTCATCTCTGTAAGTGATAGCAAATGCAGAATGTGTTAAGTCCTCTTGCTTCTTAGATAGAAGTCTCCATTTGTACATCTTAACCGCAGCAGAGATTAGTCTCACTGCGGATGACTTTCTCTGATATATAGCCTTGGCCAGCTCTGCTCCTCCTGCCCCAATGAAGAGGGATGGTGAACACCTCTTTGTCACTCAGGATGTCATGCTTTGGAAAGATCAGTATTCACATTGCACAGAAGAATTTCAGCTTCACTTTACTGGCAAAGAATCCCTGCCTCACGCAATGTCTGTTGCTTTCCTTCCATTACTTACAGTGGTGTCTAAATTGTGTCTTTGCTTTTCTTGTCTAAAAAATCCCTGTAAATTACTCAAAGAAAAAGAATTAATTCAGGGCTGTTCTTAACTCTTATCTCCTGCATATTTTGCTCTACATTGATGTAGATCACTCATCTGTTTATCTGTCTAGCTATTACTAGCCTGAGTTTCATTTAATTGGTGACTCTGGCTGGCTACTTTACAGAAGGATCAATCAATCAACAGGGTCCAAAGTGATCCCTTCTCTCATGTGAATTTTTTTGTCAATGCAAAACAAAGGAAAGGCAACTCAGCCAGATTTAGCTGCTTTGGATGGGTGAGGGACAAATTCAGAGTGAAGGCACAAATCTTCAAGTTTTGTAGGCAAGGAGGATGATTTGCTTATAGTGTGCTGTGTTATGAGCAACTGCATTGTTTAGACAGAGTTGGCCTATGTCCTCAACATAGAGAACATTTCTTCATTAGTGCAAATGTGTTGCCATCAGTATTGCCTGTGTAGCCAAAACAGTGAATTGGTGTCCATAAACCATGAGGCATTTACCACTTGGGAGTGTTTCTCTCTCCTTGCTGTGGCATGGTATTTAGCTAGCTTTTTTCCTCTCACTTTTATTGGTAATTAATAATTTAATTAAAACTTGGCTTTGATTTTGTCCTGCTGGCAGTGGCCATAATCCTCATAGAGGCATCTCTTGTGACATGAAACAGTGTTAAGGCTTACATACATGTAAAATACAAGTTTCAATGCTGCTGAAATACTGTTTTAACAATTATAAGAGCATTGTTATTAACAAGAAAACATCATCTCTATTTCTAAAACAAAATCAAGTAATACTCCTAACCCACATTGCACCATTTTCATTAAGCTTTAGATAATAGCTCATTATTCACTGTAAAGGAGAATTAAAATTCATCTTTTGAGAAAAGTAAAGGCAATGCATATGTGAAAACAACTGAAGAAGCAGTGATGTATTTAAAATGTTATAAAAATCACTGTTGAGGAGAGAAAAAGATGATCTTATGCTCACCTCTAGATCTTGATCTTTCATTCACTGGAGTCAAGAGTAATGTTTCCAGTGGTCATAATAGTGCTCCCAATATATAGCTGGTTATGGAAGAAGTGAATTGCAAACAGGAAAGTTCATCAGACAGCACTTTCTGTTACAGTCAGCACTATTATCTTTTCACAGCTTATGCATGATGAGAAACACTTTTCTCTAAATAAGATTAGAAAATGGAGCAGCTTCAACTGGGTTTAAGTCTTACATGTGAAAAGCAATATCCCTGTACAACATGGACTCTTTTGGACTTGGAAACGCAGATGTGTTATTTTTACATGTAAGTGTAGGATGTGTAGGATCTGTTGCCCCACTCATCTCCAGTTTGTCACATGTACAGAGATTCTAAGAGATACAAAAATCTTTTTATGTAAAGTTCACTGCATCAGCAGCACCTAACAATTCGATTTTCATCATCCTTAAGGCTATGTGCTTCTGGGCAATACATTGTTCCCTACTCCATTAAGGACCTAAACACATGCTTCTGTAAGTAATAGCATCATGTCCACCCAAAAGACCCTTGGCCAGAAGGACCAGAGCTTTCCATGGGAAAAATATGGAAAATTATGTGATGTGAACAACATCCTGGGAAATTATTAATGTATTTACATGGATGACATTAGTAAATTTACACTTCCACATAACCCTGAACAGGCTTTCTCATTTCATCTGGCAGATTATTAAAATAATATTTATGAGTTTTTTCTTCTGATTCTCCAAAATAAGAAGTACTTCAGTGTTTGTTAATACTTTAATCCCATGTAGCTCTTGCAGTCAATCCTATGCCATAGATGGGCAGGATTTTCCTTCTATGTTCTTTAGAGTTGCTTGTACTGAATCTGTAAACATTTACAAACTTGCTTATAACATAGATCTTTATTGGAACATTAGCATAAAGCATTTAAGTAATATCAAGGCTTTATCTACAAGCTCAGAGTCTTAGTTGTTAGTATTGTGCTATTTGGTAGAGTAACTTGTCTCTAAGTTGACTTGAGATATAATTTTACCAGAATTTATGGCATTGTTATGTTGACTCCTGGTTGAGATTTAGGTTGTGACCTCCCAGCAGGCTTAGGCATGTTACCTGTAATCTTTCACATGCATATAGTTTATCTTAGGCAAAACTCCTGCTTTCAGATCAGTCATATTTTAGGTCTCACAATTGATATATCAGTCACAGCATAAAATGCTATCATTCCTGTAGACTGACTGTTTACCAGAGTATAACACAAACTCTCCTCCTGTGTCTCATTTCATCACACTGTTCCATATACTGATGTTTCAATGTGAAATGAAGTTTTTTCACGCTGTGCTTCTGAGTAGAAAAAAGACAGAACTACATGTATGATAAATGGCAAAGTTTCCAAGAGAAACCTTGCAAAACAATACAATTTGGAAGCATTGCATTTGCTTAAATAATTTAGTACATAAATGGATCTGTTAAAGTTTTATAACTAAATGCTGTTTATGTGGCTTTGGGTAGAGGATCAGTTATATTTTCACTGTATCACTTAATCTTATATCCTATTTAGAAATTAGAGAATATAACTAACTCGAGAACTGTCACAGTGAAGTACTTTTGAAATCAGTAGCATTAGATAAGCTTATTGTTCTTTTAATTAGCTTCATATAGTTAATTTTCCCAGTAAAAAATAAATACTTTGAATTTCTCTGAGGTTGAGTTAATTTTCTGTTGGATTTATGGCAGATTAAGCTGCATGGTTTAAGCAGATGAACTGTTGGATCTCGTGCACTGATCGTGATATTTAGATCTGTTCTCTCAGATACTAAAATGTGTGCTGAAGTTGTTTAGCCTCTGCTCATAATGTAGTTTTTGAAACTACAAACAATGTTATTGTTTCTGCTTTATGAAAACCAGAACAGGTAGTATTGATCTCAGAAGCGGCAACATTTGCCTGGATACTCAAAATTAGGGGCTATTTTAAACTATAGGTATGTCTACGGTTATTTTCACCCACAATGCAGGAATAATAGAAACCAACAGAACTCCTTAATGAAAAATTATCTTTTGGGGCCAAATGCAAGCTGGGGAGCTAACTCCTCTTCCAAGGAACGTGTGACTGCATTTTCTGTCTGCAGAAATATCTTCATGTCTAGAGTTTATAAGCCTAAGGTTCAGGTATACAAATCCTAGAAAAGAAGCACATGCCAAAGCTCTTTTAAAGCATAGAACATATCTATAGGAAAACCCAGCTGATAGTGTCTCTGAAAGGATCTTTTTTTAAGTCAGGCTTTCTTTTCCTATGAGATATTATTTAGCATGTTAAAACATTCATCATAAACATTATTTGTTGTATACTAATATCCTATCACATGCTGATCCTCCAAGAGAACTGTCTTCCTAGAAATGGATGCTGCTCCTCTCCTTTCACTCAGAATTTGAGATTTATGAGAATATGTCTCTCATAGGTACAGTCAAAAGCTGACCAAAAGGCAAAGCCTTTATCTGTAGTCATGCAAGCTCTGCAGTTGCTAGTTCTAGTGTGAGGCATCTTTTTTCTCTTTAAGCTTTCTATTTTATGATGGGAAGTCTTTTGCCAGGAGTGTATTTTAATGTTCTCATGTAACAACTGAGGAGTTCTAAATTCTTAACTGGGAATTTTTTATAGCTCTCAATTAAGCCTTTAAAATAAAAAGTGAAGGATGTTGCACTACAAGCTGGAGGACCTCAATGCAGTCATGAATTTTCTTAATTAAAAATCCTTTAATGTTTTCCTTGTTTTTTTAGAAGCAGTAATTCAGGTTAGCTAAGTAACAGCTGTGAAATACACTCTTTTGGTGACATCAAAACTGTGAAATGGTGTAAAATACAAAAATTCCTAATGTACTTTCATTAGTCTATAGCTTTTCCTTGCAAATAGTTCATGCTAGTCTTACAGAAAGATCCAACAAGTACACAACTATTTTCAAAAAGTATATAAAAATGTGTACATGCAAACACAGAAAAATTAAGTGCTGAAATTTCAACAAGGAAGGGAGAGGGTTTTTCACCCTGAAGAGCTTAATTGTTGCAAATTTTGCTTAACTTCATGGAAAAAAGACACTAGAAAATATTCTGAAGTCTACAGAAACCACCTATACAACCTCCCATTTTGATGATGTAAAGTCATAGGAAATTGTCTAATGTCTAATTTATTTTAATGAGGAATGTATACAGAACTGTGACTAGAGACCTAAAAATCACACTGAAATGATTGAAATGATATTTGCTTTTAAATTTACAGTATCTGATTTATTAGATGACCACTTTCTCTGACACCAGGTAATAAACACTGACATATTAGTCTTGTAATATAATCTTTATGGTATTTGCTAAAGATAGCTATAATTAAAATAGTTGACATTTTACTAACTCTGCCTTTTATAGTAAGTAAGTGACTTACGGGCACCATGTGAGAGCATTTCTGTAGTGCTTGCTTGGTCTGTTCCATGCAGAAAATAAAATGAAAACACTACGAGTGTCTATACATATGTGTTGATTTGCATTCCTGTCTTTTTCTTATTTGTCGCAGTTTTTACTGAACTGTTGGACCCAAGAAAAAGTTGTAAGAGTTTCAGATATTACAATGTTTGCCTGCCATTTTTAAAATTCCAAATGTCTTTCCATCTGGATGAGGTTTGAAACCCAAAGATGCACCCACTAATACATATGTGACTACACATGAATAGTATTTACTTGGCATGATAGTCTTATTTGTTCATCATCGTCAGCTTTCTACATGCCCTTCATAAAATGAAAAATAGGACTGGATTAGCACACAAATCTTCTTATGTTTCTTTCATTTCTTCACAGAAAACACAGATCTAAGCAGAAAAAGTACTGTGACAATGTCAGCTAAAGCTCATCGATTTTATTTGAAGTTTGTGTATGAAAGGTATTAAGAAATTGTTAATATACATTGATGCAGAATCTTGTATTTGAAATACCAGATCACTGTGGTTAGTTGGCTGATAGAGCCAAAGATGAACTGATTAAAGACCAGAGGAAGCACTGAACTGAATGAGCAGAAATTAGATCATTCTTCTCAATTTACTGGAACATGCTTTCTGATTGTCAGTTAGATTTACAGTTTGGTGGTCTTGGATCCTAATCTGTTTCTATTTACTCTGATAACAGCAAACCCCAAGAATTCTATATTAATCTGCTCCTGGCAGAAAGTTCCTCTCAGCTGCCACTCTTGCCATGTGTATTTGTGATTTTTGTCACTGAGAGTGAAGCTTGTTGTGAGCTGTGTGTTTGAAGCTTGTGTTTTAAAGACTTTATAGGAAAGTACAGAATGCACCCATCTGCTGAGGTCGGTCTGTCCTGCAGAGCACGAATTTCACTTATGCTTTCTGTCCCCCTTCATTCAACTCAGCTTGAAGGAAGTTTTCCCTTCTCTCCACTTTCCCTTGATGAAAGCAATTTGGAATTAGACACTTGTATAGTTCAGGTCTTACCTCTTGACATATTAATTAATTATAATTAGCCATCACATGTAAACAGGTTCTGATTGTTTCAATGATGTGGAACTAGAGTTGCTATTTTCAGGGAAGTCTCTTTCCAAGAAGCAGCAATTTCTACATAAGTGTAAGTCAATGATATAATCCCAGTGTAAACTGTGGCTGGAAGCTGGTGAAAAGCACTACTGGCACAGAGTATCTGATGAAGCACACAGTTAAGCTGGCCTAAATTTCTCTTTCACTGGTAAGGAGATAAAGCAAATTCAGTCATGTCTGTGACTGAGAGGGGAATTATTTTCATGTACTGGAAAAAGTGGTGTGTCTAAATATCTTGTGCCTAAAGCTGCTTTGAGCAAGTTCTTCTGACATTTAAGCACTTCAGGGAAACTTTGATTCTATTAAGGTTGATGGGAACCTCATCAGAATCCAGAATTATCCCTAGGTTATTAAAAGTTCCACAACATTTTAGGCAGTTTAAAAGCAATAGCGATATTCTCCTGGTTCAGATATGAAGTAGTTTACACTTAATTAAACCAGACTCAAAAATTTCCCCTGAATATGAATAGATAAACAAATGCTATGTATTTCATGACAAGATTATATGTGTGCAGAAGAAAAATTATAGTCCAGACAGAGCAACAGAGAATCACCAGAAAGAACTTATCAACAGCATAAGGAAAGCTATAAATTATTCCCTTTAGCTTGAAATTTCACTTAGAAATATGTCACCGGTAGCAGCAAAAATACAATACAGAGATTGTAGTCTGTAACAACTCCATAAAACATCATATTAAAATAGAGAAGAGGATAAAACAAAAACATTAAGCAATTAGTTCTAAAATTCTATAAAGAGTGAACACCAGGCTTAAAATCCCCAGGTCTGTACAAGATCAAAGAAAATGGCAAGGGTCTTACTGAGAGCTGATCTCTTTCTGACTTGGTAGTGGTAGAATGAAACTTTGATGTTTTATATACTTAAAGATGTAGATTAAAGTATTTTAATGAAGGTAAAAATGAACTCTAAAGTGGCCAGCCTTAATAGAAATGATATGGTACGTAGTTCAATGCTCAACTTGCTTACCAACACGTCCTTATTTTAAATTGTAACTACAGTATCCAAAGACCTGAAGTGAATGTGCACACAATTATGTTCTCTTCTTTTAATTTGGTCTTGTTGATCCTTTAGGCTCCTTTAAAATCACAGTAGCCAAGATTAAAAAAAAAAAAAACTAAGGTCTTGACCTCTTATGGGTCTATGAAATTAATGTTGAGTTCATAGCTGGGAACATGATCATTTTGGTTGTGATGAATTGAAGCTGACAAGGGGACAGACTCAGAGGGAACAAAACCTACTCTACTGTGAAAATTAATACCAATAAAAATAGTTCTGTCCCTCAAACAATACAAGATTCAGTAAAACTGAGTAAATGGTCTAAAAATTGTAAAATTAATTAGTTCAATTTCTTTGCATACTAGTGAAAATATAGAAGTTAGGTACTTTATTTCAGAACTTCAGAATGGAAATAGTAACATGTTGACCAGTAACACTTCTTGTTCCCATTGAGTAGCATATAGTCATTAAAAAACACAGCTTGAATTTTCAAAAAGGAAAAACATAAAAAATGATGAAAAGGCAACTGGAATCACCAAAGCAACAGTGCACAAAAAAAAGAGCCATTTTGCTTTCCAAAGAAACTGAATTGTTTTAAAGCCTTTCCTCCAACAAATTGAACAGAGCTGCTAGTTACTAGTCAGGGGTGTGATCTGGTGCAACATTTCCAGTGTAGCATACAAAATTGAGGCCAAATTCATTGAATGTGGGTCTCTCCTTGCTTCAGGCCTGCATGTTGCCCTTTCTGGATCCTCTTGACCAACCCCAACATTGAATTAGGGTTGCTCCCCAAGGGCACCCACTCAGGAACTTGAGGAGATTTTTCTTGTACAGTGGTTTCATACCCAGTAGTAACAGTGACATCCTCATAAAATGCAGCACTTAAGATGGTCAAGGAAATAGTCACAGCGTGACAGAGAGAGATTACAACTTCATTTTTGATCCCATCCAAAATTAACATGAAATGATACTGCCAAGCAAAACAGCCTCAGCACTTAATTTGGGGCATTAGTGATGCCATTATGAAATATGAGCTGCTGATTCTCATCCTGCCTCAGAAGCTTTTTATACTTCCCAGATCAGCTTGCTTGGTGAATTAATCAGATGAAAAAGGCACAGTTCGCCTGCACAAGAAACTGAAAGGACTGTCTGATGGCTTATGAAGCTATGTGATTTGTTTCATGGTGTGGAGACACTGAAACAGAATTTTCATTAAAAAAAGAGGTCTTGGAACACAGTCCTGCATGTGGTCAGCTCAGTGGGGTATCATTTCAAGCAGAATGTGAACAAGTAGAATTGAAATGGAAGGATTTTTGAAGAGTAATGAAAAGGGGGCTTTGATTGCCAATAAAACAACTATTTGTGATACTGAGGGGAGATTCCACAATCCTTTTAAATAATTCTGCTTAAAAGAATTATTGTATTTTTTTTTTCTTAAGGAACAGGGAAAATAGAAGGTAGATGAGCTCCTCAGTAACCTGAAGCACATTTCACAACTTCCTGGAATTAGCCATGTGGCTATAGTTTGCTCATAGCAACTGCTCTGCAGGGGCAATGTCTTCCTCCTTTGCCTATTAATGCTTTAGCAACCCTGGTTTCAACTCTGCTGCAGTCTTTCACTGACTTCCTTGGTTTCTTCAGAAAGGATAGGGGTGTCATGACTCAATGACTAAAATACTGAACACTGCTCAAAGAATATGCCTTCAGCAAACAGAAGATGTACCTTGCTCTCCCCGGCTGGTCAGGACCTGGAATTACAGTCCTAGTTTACCTTGCCTTTAGTGTCGACCCAGCTTCAGAGCTCTAGAATAGGAGGCAGGACTGTAAAGCAGAACTAAAACTAGAGAATATACTGTTACGCTCTGTATAGTTTTGAAATTAAGGATCGCAGCTGACATGGGGCCTGCCTGCTTCTTATTACTTCCTCTTCAAATGTCCTTTGGTATGGGGAGTTGAACTTCCTCCAATCATAAGTTATCTGGATTGAGTACTCAGTCAACCATGCTGCATAGCAGCAATGGTTGCTGCATAGAAAAAATGTCTCGTTGCTACTACAAATTCACATATAAAATTCAGTTTCTACACTTTTTTACATACACATCAATTATATATATATAAATTTACAAATAAGTGAAATATTTTGGGTCATGTAAAAATAAGATTATGTTGCTTTTGTGAATGGGAAAGTTATAAATTTCCTGATTTCTCAAAACTTTTCATATTTGTGATCATCTCCACATACTCTATGTTGTTTAAAAAAACCTGAAATGAAAATCCTCTCTCTTGAGCAGTCAAACCAGAAAATTGCTTAGACTGCACAAGTTTCTGTAGATATTTTAGAAATATTTTTTATTTCTGCTTTCTGCAATCTTTTAATTTTAAAATATAAAAATTTATTGGACTTCATTTATTATTTCTTCCCTTTATCTAATTCCCCAATTTGGAATATTGAAAAGAGGATGTTTTTGGCATCTATCCTAAAATGGTTTGGAATGAAAGGTTTATGCTTCTGTTTCACAAACAGCTCTGGTTAGAACAAGCTAATGTTTCCCTGGAAAATAAATCCGAATAGATCCGAAGAGTATTCTGGGATGTCTCCAACTAGCCCTTTGGAAATCTTCACAGAAATATCTCCAAATCCCAATAGATAAGCAGACCACTGAGAATCTGGGAAATTGTGCTGTAGTCTGTTCTTTCTTCACTTAGAACATATGCAAAAATTGGAAGGGCTCTGTCATCAGTCTATGCTGATAATTATTTTTAATGCATGAGGAAAGGGGAGAAGTGAAAGTTGGATGACAGGGCATTACATCAGTCCCGCCCTCCCACCATCTTTCTTCTAGACATATTTGAAGGCTTTTGCTTTAGCTCTTTTCTTGATTCACTATGGCAATATGGTACTTCTGCAAGTTTTCCTCCTCTGGGGATATGTGGTCAGTAATTAACAATGCACACTAATTTAGCAGAGAAAGTTAAGGAGAACACCTCATTCAATTAAAACTTGGCAAGGCAATACAATTACCCATCCTGGAGCCTTGCCAGGATGCAGGAGCTGTACCTCATCACCTAGAAAAAGCAATGTGGGACATATAATCAGTATAAGCCTTTATTAACTGTTAGATTTTAATTATTTTTTTAAAGCAGTACTTGGAAAGGAGAGAAGCAACAAAGCTCACAGGGATCTGATGAAAACCAATCCATTTCATTTCCTAACCTCACCAATAATTTCAGAGAGTGTCATCCTTAGATAAAGTTGATTCAAGCCTGCTGTCCAAAAGTTAATCCAAATGTATCTGGTTGTCTGATTGTACACTTATCACTTTGGGTATAACTCCTCAGTATGCCTGATATGATGCTATTTCCTTGGAGGATACAGCAGAGGGTTTGGCAGGGCATTGTAGTGCTTCATTTTATACTCATCCTGGCTCAGGTCAGATGAAACAATAGGGAATAACATGTCCCCTAAGTCTTCACTGTAGTCCAGAGGGCTTTGGACATGCCAAGGGCTGAATAGTAGAGAGTGATGTTCTTAACCCATGGGGGCTATTTTTCCATGACATCTACTTGTTCAGTCTGTCTCAAGATTGACACCACATATAGGTGTGTGCTCCATCCCTCCTAACTCCCTGCTCATCTGTGCCAGTGAGTATGGTACTGATGGAGCTGTACTTGTACTGCTCTGCCTAGTCAGGCAAAATCCCATTGCAATGACCAGAAATTCATCTGAGTAAGGAATACAGTCTTTTGGGGATGCTTGATAAAAAGCTGATTACCCAAATAACTCCGTTTCCCCCTAGCTTTTTATTGCCAAGACTTTTAAATTTGCTACCTGCTCCTGTTTCTTGTGAACTTTATTTAATGTTGAGGCAGTTACTTCATCTCTCTCCTAGATGTGGGAATCGTGTTCTACTTGTGTGCTATCTGAAGCAACATTTGTGTTTCATGTATCTGCCTTTTCCTCTCAGTGACTTTTGGGCACTCATGGGTAGAATTTTAAAGACAGGATCAGTTGTGTGTATCTCGTGAAATCCTGATGAACTATGTATTCTGGTCTCTGGTTATCTTTTGAAACACATGATCACAAAAAAAGGGAAAAATTTATGTTAAAATTAATAGCTGTTAGCATGAAGGCAGCCTGGTCAAACACAAATTTACACTGGAAATTGAATTATGCATTATTTCTTGTGACTTCCTCCTGCAGATTAAAATCTAGAATTCATGGCACCTATTTTTAAACTAAAAACTCATGGCATTAAACAAAAAAACACCTAAGCTATGAAATATAGATTTTAAGATAATAAAGTGGGAGACTTAAAATGGTGTGCTTAGGTTGTCCTGCCTGATATCTCACAAGAAAATGTGTCTGGAAAATGAGTTTTAAGAGTGAAAGGAGCAGTGGCAGAAAAGGGGGCTGAAAATACTCAAGGGAACCTGTGAGAAAGCTAAACTATGAGTTTACACAAGACTAACAGAAAATTTACTCTCCTTTGTCTGAATCTGTTCTCTGTAGAATTGAGCATATTTTTGGGGCTAGGCTACAATTTCTGATATTTCTTACTGGCAGCAATGAGGGCCAGAATCTGCTTAGCATATCCTGAATTTATTATTTCAGATTAGAATTTTCCTCTGAAAAACTACAACAAAAAAGTTATCTGTGACCTTCCAGGGGACGCTGGGTAGCTCAATCAGTGAGAGAATACGAAGAAACAGGTTATGAACTTGGCAAAGGAAATGAGGCTCGGTGAAAGCTTTCACTAATGCTCACTAATACTCAGAGACTACGAGAAACCTGATGTCAAAACTGATGAAAATTCCAATACTAGAGAAAGATATAGTAAATGCTTTATGCCATGAAAAAGCTGAGAACTTATTTTAGCAGGCAGAGTGGATGATTTCACACAGTTCTACTTAGCATTTATGAACAGATATGCCTTTGAGTCAGTTCTCAGTTTATTGTATAGCACTAAATCCCTAGTGAAAATGGATCTTATTTTCCACATTTCTTGAACACACCTTCTAGTCTGTGAAAAAATAGGAGGTTAATGATGGACAATTGTGTCAAATAAGCATATCACATACATGGTTTCTACCATCCTGCTTTTAAACTGACACTGCCTCTGCAGATGACAATAAATTTCATTAATCTTGTCAGTATTAAAGGGCACTATTTTAAAATACATTAACTTTCCTTCTTTACTGCCTTTTTTTTGAGTGAAGCAATATGGAAGGTGAGTCATTAAAAGTTTCTCCCTTGTTTTCTTCTGAACTAAGTTAATTGAGAGAGAAACAGTAAGGAATTGGAACGGTTGTCCTAAAATTTTGAAATTTCACTTGTTTCCTTTTCTGCGCTTACATTCCAATATAGTGCCCGAACTCTGACCATCTTTACTGTTTTTTATAATACATGAAACTGTGTGTTTGATATTTTGGTCACAATCACTGGCTACCAATGCAGAAGGCAGCAACTGGTTAACAAACCTGTGACATGGTGTTTTATGGTCAGCAGCATTAAAAAAGTCAACATTTCTTCTATTTTATTCCCATGTGGGCTTTGTTAGGTAAAATTACTGATTCAAATGGAGCCTGTTAGGCTCTAGTTAAGGGCCAAATAGTTAAACTAACTGACAGGTGGTGTTGAGGGTGAATGAAGAAATAGGATCTAATCCATGTTCTAGGAATGGTAAATTCTTCACTTGTTATGATGCCTTTGGAGTTCTAGGACTGGTCTAGCAATAGATGATGCAAGTTTCTTCCAAAAGGAAATTTTTTCATGTGGCTGGGGAAATTGAAAGCTCCTGGCTGTGTCTTTAGACCTCTGAAATGAAAAGGGGGAGCCTGTCCATAAAGGAGACTGGGCTGCACAAACTTGTTTCTATCACCCTTCAACCAGCTGCAAAGTGGAAGCATATTAGCTCTGCTGTCTGAGCCTTTGACTCCCATAAAGGCTTGTGTATCAGGATTTGTTGCACAGTGTGAAAACCAGCCATTAAACCAGCATACTTCTTTGTCAGTGAACTGATATTAATTAAACTTGCTCAATTTACAGTAATAAAATAAAATAATTTTTTCCAAGTGTCAAGAGTTCTAAACAGAGTTTGGCATCTGAAAAACATCTTGTTTGTTTTGGCCTTGCACATCCCCACTATGGAGCTGGAATTTTGCTAACAGCTTCTGCTACATGAGCCAGAAGGGAGAGAAATTCACTCTGACCTCTCTGCATTGCCTCTTTCTGGAGCTAACAGATTATTAAGGACAGTAAAGTATGTGTGTCAGTAACTCAGGCAGACTTTAAACCCACACCTGGGGCTAATGTATTGAACATGAAGATGTGTACTTCATAGCCTTCTTCCTGATCAGAACCATGGTTTCAGGCAAAGTTTGTATTTTATTTAACGTTTAATATCTTGGTAGTTGCCAACTGCAACAGAGTAAAACACTGTATACCAACTGTCAGCCTCATGCAAACGTTTAAAAAACAGATGCTAAATCTTTGAAGTCATTGTTAAGTTTAATAGCTTCAGAAAATCATTACTATAGCCTGTTCCCTAAGGTCTTTTTGTGAAGTTCCAGAGAACCTAAACTTAAAACAAAACAACCTTCTGAGAATTTATCTGGTAATTAAGAGGATTTTTGCTGAAGTTTTTCTGTGGAATTAGAATCTTGACGATTCCTAGAAGCCATATAGCCACGGTATTCTGAGGGCTCATTGAATAGTCTCCAAGCTGCCTGCCAGTCATAAATACTGCATAAGAAGTGCCAACTGCCGTGTTTTGCATTTTGTGCTTATTTCCTCTAGACTATAGCAAAAGCACAATGTGGTAAGGTGTGTTGTTAAAAACAAAGTGGTGGCTTCTGTCTGCTAACACCAGAGACAATTTCTGACCTTGCTGAGGCTGCAAATCCAGAGAAAAAAGAAAAAGGAAAAAAAGTAGCCTGAATTGATTGATCAGTAGCTCCTAATGGCATTTTTGTCAATATCCAGCTGATTTTCCTGTTGTTCTTTCTTACATATCTATACTATTCACAGTCTGGCAAAAACTTGCAAAAAAGTATCCAAGTGATGGTTTCACAGCAGGTGCTGGATCAAACAGGTCTTGTTCTTTGCCCCCTTGGGAGGCCTGCATGGATCACAGGAATCCTGATACTGCCCTTCAGATGACCTGCAGTAAAACTGCGGAAGATATGCTCAGTTTCTTCCAATGAATAAACAAAGTGTACATGAAATATTTGTATAAGTATGAATAGGGGATTTATTTTTATATATATACTGCTTGCCTGTGTAGTTGATTGAAAATGGCATGAAGTAAATCTTACCTAATAGATACTTATAAAAGAATTTTATTTAAATGTCCAGCAGTGTAAATGTCAACATCTGCACTTTGATCGTACTGTGAATATACTGGTTTCAACTGGATAGGGAGGGAAAAATATTACAAGAAAATACATGGACTTTACAAGGAAAAATATATA
This sequence comes from Turnix velox, assembly GCA_013400935.1. Classification (NCBI taxonomy): domain Eukaryota; kingdom Metazoa; phylum Chordata; class Aves; order Charadriiformes; family Turnicidae; genus Turnix; species Turnix velox. Next base: position 43,824 of record VZTY01027191.1, on the reverse strand, counting down.
GTGGGCTTATAAAATGCAGTTTGAGAAAGTCTTAGTACGATTCAAAGACCAGGACCAAAAAGTACTCTGTAGACTTTGGATCTCATCCACTGCTCCTTGCTTCAAGCTGCAAGACAGAAACTAAGACAGACTTTCTGTAGCAATTTTGTAATTTGGCAATGCCAAATTACTTCTCATTGGAGCCTGAGATTTATTGCAGCTGGATTATGAATTTGTGATTGTGCAAGCAATCAGAGGTGGCTGTCCTTTCCAGTGTCATTAAAGTCTTTTTCAAGAATCACAAGAATCAGAAATCTGGAGATAGACCTGGAAAAACACAGATAAATATTCAACATGCAACAGCAGACTGCAAAGAGCAAACTGGAGCTCACTCAGAAAGCTCACAGACAAGAAGTTAGCCATCTGCGTAGAATTCCTGCATGTTGCAAAAAACAATGTTGGAAAACTGTAAAATGGACCATTAATCTGTTTTCCTAAAAAAAAAGGCAAAAAAAATTAGAAGTGATACTGCAGTGAGCTATTATTATTATTATTAAAATGCTAAGTGTACTGCCATGTATGCTTCTGCAATAAGTTTTTCTTAGGTTTACTCTCAGTCAAAGTGTAGCCATCACAGTTTCAGGTAAAAGTGGTGTGAGGTGCCATGTGAAACCTTGATTTTCCTCCCTGAAAGATGCTACCAATTCTGGCACAGTTTGAGGGACCCACAGGTTCTGTAAGACAATTCTGTTGTGTTAAAAGCAGTGCATAACTCTTTTATTTCCCCTGAAATGCACCAAAATTGACCAGACACCCTACAGTTAGACTTGCCCTTTGGAGCAAAAAATCCATCCCAAGAACTGTATTACCTGTGCCAAACAAAGGCAGGGTAAAGCCAAGTCTTGAGGCTGACACTGAAATTAGTCTTGCAACCCCGTGTGTTACATGAGCAGTTCATACACAACAGATGATGCTGATGTGAAATCAGACTTGGCATGCTGGCTGCAGCTGAATTATTTCCACATGGAAAAATATAATTTTTTTTTTTGTTGTTGTATCCAGCAAAATTCTCATTCCTTTGAGGCATAATATATTTTCTTCTTCCCTCCCCTCTTCAGCTTCTACTTCTCAAACATATTTTTAACAATCAGGGAAAATAAGAAGGGAAAGCCAGTCTTTCTCATTGTCCACTTTTTTTGTGCATCTATCTCAACCAGATACATACAGATAAACTGACCAGAAGTAAATAGTTAATCTTTATTAGATGATATTTTTCTTGCATTACAGCTGATTGTGATTGTGATCAGTACATTAATTATTCAGATTTATAATATTTTCTGAGATTTTCTTGGCACTATGCCACAGAACACCTCTGACTACATTTGCACTTTTGAAAGCCTAGTGTTGCTGTAACAAGGTAAATTGAGACTTTTAAAGGGTGGTGAAACTTAAATCTATTCCTAGTATTAAGCAGAGATTAGAAATGTAACCTGACTGGACCCTACTTTTAATTTTGAAATTGAATAAGACAATTCCCAAGATGAACTCTTTTGAAGTTTCCTCATCAGCAAACAGCAGCAGCTTAAGAGGCTATTCCCCTTCTCATCATGGAGAAAAATAATATTTCTTTCAAACCTACCATTTTCTGATCACCTTGTCTGTAGAAAATGTCCATGTCCAACTTGCTTGTTTTCTGGTATAAGTGCTCTTAAACTGGCTGTTCTTCCCCTGGCAATCACTGTTTTAAGTGGTGCTGCTCTCCCTGGGCTGGCTGTACTGATGAAAAGCCGGAGCTTGATGGTGATACACACCAGGGTGAAACATTGTTCTGCAGAAGCTATCTGATGCCAATCCCAAAAGTAAAAGTAGCAGAATTTGGCTTCATAAAGAGTAATTCTTTTGCAACTTTCCTCCAAATTCTCTGTGGCTTTACATATGGAGTAAAGTTAATAAATTGTAATAAAAGAAATTAAATGACTCACTTTAATTTCCTCACATAACTGAATAATGCTTCCTTTAGGCAGTAATTATTGCATTGAATTCACAAAGTTACTTTCAGAACTCTGGACACAAATGTCAACAATAAAACAATAAAACTAAACACTGTGAACACCTACTAACCATCTGTAAACCAATTTTCAAAGCAAAAATCACATCAGCAGAATATTTGACCCATACAGGATCTCACAGATGTTTAGCCATAGCCTTTGGGATCTACCTCATTTCAAGGTCTATATAGTAGAAACAAATTGTGCATTTACACAGCAAAACTCTATCTGAATTCCCAAAAGAATCTTCAAAGGCTTTTATGTGTGACCAGACACTGTGTTCTGCTGCTATGGCAAAGAGGTATTAACAATGACTTGTTAATGTAGTAATGGAGCCATACCTTCTCCATATGGGTTCCAACACTTAGAGTTGTATCGTCTGTCCATATTTAAAAGATCCACCTTAAAATGATGATAAATGGAACCAACTTGACCTGGCCTTAGACCAAGTAATGGATTAAACAATTTCTATCAACTTGATTGGTGCTTTATTGAGGAAACCAGCTAAGTAAAAGCTATTCAGTCACAGTGCTTAAGTATCAAAAGAGTTCTTGGGATTAAAAAAACACTGCCAATGTGCCAGCCAGACCACGAGTTCCCAAGAGGACACAAACTGACTGCACAGGACTCAAACAAGAGCAAACATTTTCAGGCTTCCCCAGTTCCTGCACTGTATGTATTTCTGAAACATACAACCTTTTAAAACATCATGCTCTTTTTCTATGGCAAAAAAGTCAGGGTAGATTTATATTTGTGCACATGTATTTATGTGTATGCATGCAGACAGGAGATTTTATAATTGATTTGTGTCCCTACCATTCATTATTTTTGAACATAAACTAACATAATTTGTTAAATTTTAAGCTGCGGCCTTACAAGTAGGAGAAAGATAAGTGTTAGACACCAAGTATAGCTTTTAAGATGAAAAATCCAACACACAATAGAAATGAAGTTTTTGTGTTTAGTTTATTAATTACTGTCCTACTGTTTCTCTTTTAGGATTCTCTAAGATAGTTGAGAGGTTTCCATTGTAATTTTCTGTTAACCTTTTGCAAGGTTATACAACACTTTAATTCAGTGCTGCAAATAGTCTGTGTCTGCTTCTGACAATGGATTCAAAGGAAAGTTTAAAACCCCTAAACATCACTGATAAATATTAATGTGCTAATGAAGAGAAATACTTTCTAAAGAGAAAGACTTGGGAGTGTCAGTTGATGACAAACTCAACATGAGCCAACAGTGTGCACTCGCAGCCAAGAAGGCCAACCAAATCTTGGGTTGCATCAAGAGGAGTGTGACCAGCAGGTCAAGAGAGGTGATTTTGCCCCTCTACTTGGCACTGGTGAGACCCCACCTGGAGTATTGCATCCAGTTCTGGAGCCCTCAACACAAGAAAGACATTGAGCTGTTGGAGTGGGTCCAGAGGAGGGCCACGAATCTGGTCAAAGGGCTGGAGCAACTGTCCTATGAAGACAGGCTGAAGGAGTTGAGGTTGTTCAGCCTGGAGAAGAGAAGGACCTTATAGTAGCTTATCAGTACCTGAGGGAGTCCTACAGAAAGACAGGGGAAGGACTTTTTAATAAGATATCTGATGGAAGAACCAGAAGCAATGGATGTAAATTGGAACGGGGTAGATTTAGACTCGACATTAAGAAAGAAATTCTTTACAGTGAGGGTGGTGAAACACTGAAAGAGGTTACCCAGAGAGGTTGTGGATGACCCCTCTCTGGAGGTGATCAAGACCAGGCTGGACATGGCACTGAGAAGCCTGATCTAGTGGGAGGTGTCCCTGCCTATGACAGGGCGGTTGGAACTCGATGATCTTTAAGGTCCCTTCCAACCCGAACTATTCTATGATTCTAATGTAGCCACAATGAAGTTTCACTCAATTTTTGGCTCTGTCTTGACGCACATGAGGGTTTATCACACATACAAAATACTTTTTAACTGATACTAGGGTTCTGCCTTGACACTAGTTTTTGCTGTCTAATGAGTTTATTCTTTCACACATTATTGTTACGCCTGTTCAGTGCAAATAGTCTGTATTGCAATTTTAGTAAAAAAACCCAAAATAGCAACAACAAAAGAAAGAGCAAAGTAGTGACTTGGGTAGCACACAGCATGTCTCTCTTTACTGGTTTAATCTGATGCTCATTATTGCCATAGCAACAACACTGGAGGAGAGAGAGTTGGCTGGAGCCTGTTGATCCTCCTGTTGATCACAACCAATGGGTTTCTAATGCAGAATCAGTACTTCCAGGATGTGATTTTATCTCTTTTTTAAGGAAATAATAAAATTTCAGGCTTTACGCTGTTTTAGTGTTACAAAACACTATGTAAATGAGTTAGCACAAAATTGCTCATCAGAACAGAACATATTTAAGAAAAAGTTTGTTTGTTGTTGAGATAAGTACTTTTTAATGAATTACTAGAGAGACTGTAATTTTACTGGTGTTTTTGTATGTAAACTTACAAACAAAATTAAATTCTGCTAAAAATAAAATGAAACTGGTGCAAAAATACTTTTGGAAGGTTGTTTTGCTGTGAAGATACTATGACCACTCTCAATCTTGTAAAATAGAAATTGCTTAACCATTTAAAAAATATTTATATGTTAAGCTGCAGTTAGGATCTTCACTCCCTTTTATCATGGCTTGCAGAATTTGCATTTCCATTTAAAATCTGTTAATTAAGAGATTTAGAATGCATCCTAGACTAGTTTTCTGCCTACATCTGAAGTTCTGCACCAGGAACATTTCAAAACCTGTACTTCTTCTTTTTCAAAGAGATGTACTGGTACTAACTTCAGGGTTTTTTAAATCAACAAAAAAAATGCTGAGGTTCATATGAGGTGCCTTGTTGATATAACCAAAAGAGAAAATAGTTTGTCACTGCTGAATTGAGACTTTTTCCAAAAATATAGAAGATATGAATGTGATTTGCGGTCATTTGCATTGCTTTATAAAGGAGAAATCATGTTTCTCTGGTCTGACAGCCTTCTCCGATGAGATGACAGTGTTACTGGATGATGTGAGAGCAGATGCTATTGTTTGTCTTGAGACTTTTACCACTGCCTCCCGTGTTCCTGATGAAGTATGAGCTAGGTAAGTGGACAGTGAGGTGGATTGAAATCCAGCTCAGCTGCAGCCTGATGCCCAGCTGGAGGCTAGTGCTGTTTTTCCTTGGTCAACACTATGGCTGATAATGTTAACAGCAATTTCTCAGAGAGAAGCTTCAGCATATTTGTGCATGATACAAAACTTTTTTTGGGGTGTTTAATACATCAGATGGCAATGCTGCTATTCAGAAGGGCATCTGTAGAATGGCGAAATGGGCTGAGAGGAGTCTCATGGGTTTCAGTGAAGGGCAATGCAAAGTCCTGCTCATGGGTAGGAATAACTGCAGGCACCAGCACAGTCTGAGGTCCAACCAGCTGGAAAGCAGCTTTGCAGGGAAGTTGTTCTGGTAGAGATCAAATTGGAAAGCAGCCAGGGATACATTAGGAAGGATGCTGCCAGGGGATAGGGGGAGGTGCCAAACTGAGGTGCCATCTCCAGTTATGGGATCCCCTGTTCAGAGGGTAGTATCATAAAATTAAAAGCTACCTAGTTTTAAAAAACATGTTGTCGTTGACAGGATGACTTGATAGTCTTTAATTGTGGGCTATGCAAGTATAATATTAGTCAAAAAGGAAGTTTTCTAATTCTCATTTGTACTGTCAAAAATATTTTCCCATAACTGTTTTCCTTCCAAAATCCAAATATTTAATTGTTCATGTTATACCACTTACATGTCACCATTTAAAGTGATCACTGCAAAGATTCCATCAAATGCCCTCAAACTCTGGTGCATTATTTGGTCCTGCTGTGCTATGAATATTACCTGGCATACAGTTTGTGAGCTAAAGATTGACCCATCTACTATTTATTTAGCCTTAGAAATGCAGACAAACACAACAAAAGAGGAAAGAAAATAGGTATTTAGAAGCATAGCCATGATAGAATGGTATCAAGTCATAAGTGTGTTTAGTTTACTTTATGAAAAGGAACTTCGTGTTTGTAAACTAACATTGTAGCATAATGGAGGACATAAGTAGATATTGTGTCTGTACTATTTAATGAATCTTTCTAAGCTGAAAATGTAAAAGGACAACCATGAGCAGCAACAAAAAATATCTGTAAGATGTTAAGCTTATTGTGATCACCTTCTAACTCATAATGAATATTCTCCTGAGTTGTTTAGCAAGCGAAGAAATTCATAGCTGTAAAATTATATGTGTATCAGCTGCAGTATATGGTTGAGAAGACATGTTCCAGTCCATTAGTAAAGGTATCCAGAAATATCACATGCTGATCTGTATTCTATTAGGGAAGGCAAACCCAGTTCCCAGATTCCTGGACAGGAAAAACTGAAGAAAGATCTTTCTGCCTTTCTGTAACTAAGCCTTCAGTATTGGTTTTGTGATTGTTGTCCCTGTCCAAATCACTTTAGCTTTAACAGACTTATTATCATGTGTCTCGCTATTTTGGATACACCTTAGAATCTTTCAAAAAGTGTAAAATTATTTGTAAATTTATTGGGATATCTGTGTGTGTATGAGTAAGGATTTTGAGATTTTACTATCTTTCCTCTTCGTGGTGGGGCTTATACTCCCTGATACAAAGAAATCCATAGGAAATCTAGCTTTTCATGATGCCTGGCAAACCTCCAAAGTATTTCAGCTTCTTTATAGCAAGAAATAAGCTTTCTGATGAAACCCATCTTTTTGGATGTAGAAAGGACTTCCTTTGCAAAAATCTGCTCTTCCCTCCAAGACAGGAAATACAGGAATATACTGTCCTGTCCAAGATAGATTAGTTCCATAGTTATTACTTCCAGTTTTATTATTAATAAGGCATGATGTTGATCATCTTCTTGTCTCTTATTTAAACAAGATGGTCATATGATTCTTTCTAGTACAGTGTTATGCTCTTTTTTGTGCATAGAATCTGTTTCCTGAATTCTTATTTATTTAAATACCCCAGCACTGCTATCAGATTTAATGCCATTCCTTGGCAGACTTCTTCCAGGAATTCTAGTGCTATCCCATTCTGTCGCCTGAAAGAAGCAGCGGTAAGAGTCAGGACTAAAACAAAACAACACTTCAGATGACTACATATCCAGGAACACAAACACCTTTAGAAGATGTCTATAAATTGAACTAGTTTAGGTCTTCTCTAGAATTATAAGGGGTACATTTTGCCTCCAAGGTTCAAATTGCAATGTCACAGCAGGAGCAAATGACAGTGCATCTGGATTCGGAGAAGTGCAGAAGAAAGCTATGGTTTCTCTCATTTGAGCAACTGTGTAGGGCCTGCAGAATTTTTCCTGTAATGATCCAGACAATAGGCTGAGTTCTGTTTGAACACAGTCTGGAGATGCAGAAATGGTGGTCTCAAACTGCACATGTGTGTTGTCATTTGATATTAGGGCAAAACTTGCCTAGACTTGTGAAGTGTGTGAGATGGCAGTGAGGAACATATAGATATTCTGCCTTGTCATCTACACAGATGCATATTAAATCAATCTCATTGTACTCCCATTTTACCTACATATTATCAAGCAGCTTCAAGTGGTGTAAGGATTTTTATTCAAATTTAATCTGATAGTACAATTCTAATTATTTCTTTTCCTTTAAATCAACAGGGCTCTCACTCTCCTAGTATATTCTGACATGATGCATCTAGTAATACTCTGAAGCTTAGGTGATGTGTTTGTATAAACAACACGAGTCAGTTACTCTCGCACTTGACACAGTGTAAAGGGCAATTTTTCAGAGGATTAGAGGCTACTCTTGAGTTGCCACTTACATGGGATTACCCTTTAGTTTGGACTCACAATATCCTAAACCTCTTTCTGAAGGTCAAATCTTTGCTTGTTTCTTTTTTTTTAATATATATAAAAAATATTTAATAGCAACTATATCAAAAAGAGATTTTCTTGCAAAAACAGGCTACAAGTTACTTTTAAGTTTTTTAAGACTTCAGAATTCAAATAATTTCTCAGGTTTACTTAGGAAGATGGAGTTCCATTGTGAGGTAGCTGTTTTCCATCTGGACACTGTCTGGTGGTGGTATTTGATGTAGTCATAAGTAAATAAATGAAAAAGACAAATAAATGAACACATCTGTAAATAATTTATTTGCTGATTGATGGGTGGTAAATAAACTCTAGCTTCTTTCTTTATCTGGATTCACAATCAGAACTATAGAATGAGATATACAGCAGCATGCTGAAAGTCTGAAGTTCAAAGGTAGGATATGAGAAAGCCTCAAGGGATATCCAGAAACTCCAAAGAAGTGGCAGACAAATTCCAGTTAATGCTGTCTCTGACCTCAGAGAGCCCCTTACTGAAACACTTTAAAGCATGATAAAGCCTTTCTTGAAATCCTGCTCTGGTTCTCTACCTGCCCTCTGTTTTGATCAGCTCTCTGTAGCCTGTCTTTTAAGAAGGAGAGAGATACAGAGACAGAAGTAGTTTGCTTTTAAAACTGATGACACTGTCAAGGACAGGCAGAAGTAAATAAAGCAGAGAAGGAAGAAAGGATGAAAAATAATGGTGATTCTGACTCTATGGAGACTTTGTAGATTCAGTTCAATATTTTCACACGTTCAAGGTGTTTTTTTCCCTTACATTGTTTCGCTGTGTGAGCTTTCAGTAAGGCAGAAATGATCACGTGGACCTTCTTGTTAGTCTTATCAATATGTACTTTCACACTAAGTTGAATGTTTCTGCTCCTGATTAAGATTATCTATTTAACAGTAAGTTTTATTAAAAGAAAAGGGGATAATAAGAATTGAGTAAGTGGACAGCCTTGTACCCTCCAAATACTTCAAACCCGGCTGTGGAGCACTTGCACTGAAGTAGGGAAAATGCCTGCAAAATTGACTTTTTAGCTTGAGCATTGGTACACTTACTGAACTGAATTTTAAACAGGATTCATTCAAATGTCTGACTCTTGCAATTAAAAACTGTGCTTGGTCAGATAGTTAGTTCATTATTACACACTTTATGGTGTGAGCTGCAAATTAGCTACTCAAAGTCCACAGTTCAAAGGATTTGCAGGCCTAGAATTATTCACTGAACAAGATTGTGAATAATTTCAAATAATGAATAAATTCAATATACTTTTTGTTCTGTCCATGCACAGCCTCTGAAGAGGGAGAGAATAAAAAGAGGAAATCAATCAGATAAATTATTCATCGAGAATTATTTGTTCAGCTCTAATGCTTATGTACTTAGACAATATTTTCATTGGAACAGACTCTGAAGAGCTCTTCAGCCTGCATATATCTCAGCCACAATTCATCTGTAAAAGGTTTTGAGGTTCTTGTTAAATACAGATGCCTAGACCTAGTTGTAGGCAGTAGAATTTATCAGCTTTTATCTCCAAGTTCTTGACTAAGTTGAACTACTCCAACAATTATTGAACTGGAACAGTTTTGTGGAAGAATTCCTTTGTCTTTGCTCCCTCTGCATTTGGAAATAGTCTTAAGTAATCATCTTAGCTGAGTTTGCTGCTGTTGATGTCTGAGTTGGCCATTTCCAGTTCACTGTGTCTACCTAGATGTTTCCTTCCAATATGACTTTTCATCATGTAGTTAAGGAAGACCTATAACAGCAAAGATAATTCTATTGTGAAAAGCTGCCCATCCGTACTAATTTTAATTATCTTAAAGGAAACTAAGATCAAAGAATTCATTGAGTCAACTTGTTCTGATAAATATACTGAGCAGCAAATGCAATTTCCCTTAAAATGTGTATTAATTGTTGAGATAGTATGTCACAATAATAACAGAATCTACTGTTTGTTTGCTACTTAGTCAGTACTAAATATCTTAAAACCCAGAGGCTGAATCTGGAAGGGGATTTATTTATCCTGCTTAGGGTAAGCACACATCTTGTAGTGTGATTATCTGTGTAGCTCTACTAGATCTATGAGACCAAGGAGCCTCTGTTCCATCCAGCTCTGCCACTAACTTTCCCTCAGCCATTTGTGTTGGCTACTTATGTTCTTTTTGTCATAATAAATTCTACTAATATATGTTGATGTAAGAATCTAGGAGAAGGATTATCTTTCATTTTACAACATACAGAGTTTAAAGTAGTAGTGATATAATGTTGATTAGAGTCTCATGTGGTACTGTAATAGAGTTAATAAATAATACTTGGCAGTCTGAAGATGGAGATAGGTAAGGAAGTGAGGCCTAACTTCTGAATAACCATTAATCCAGTTATAGCAGATGAAAGGGAAATCACAAGATAAAGTCAAACTTCGTCTCAGAGGGCCATTCCATAGTCTGTGTGACAACAGCAAATGCAGTGAGGCATGTTTCCATGGCTCTTCAGGCAATATATCTGCTTTTGAAATCTTTTTCCATACAATCAACAGTCCAATTTAAGTCTAAGGCGCTCTTCTTGTCACTTTGTGAGAGTCTTTTACTTAATGACTATTTATTAGGTTGCTTATTGGCTCCATGAAACTTCATGTTATAAATGCAGTTCTTCCCTTATTTGCCTGAGAGTATTTAGGAAAAAATACTTTTGAATGCTTCCTTTTCTTATTGTTTCTTTCTTCCTATTTGTGCAGTTTAGTGTATTGCATTGGCTTCTTTTATTCCATTTAAAAATTTTCCTAGATTTGCAAAACTTAAAATGGAAAAAATAAAGGTCTTTTTAAGTGTATGATTTCCTGCAAACTGGGAAGTGGGTGAGTTTCCTTTTAAATACACAGGAAAAAGGGGCCAGTACTGTGTATAGACTAATACATGGGAATCCTCTGGTTTCATTTGCACACATTGTGCATGAATGTTTCACTCTGTCTTTGCTTTATTGGGGCATTTTCACAGCAAGACATCTAGAAAAAAATACAAACAAGCAAACTATAACACAAAATGCTTTAAACTAGAACAGGTCAATTAAAAAACTTAATAAGAAGCAGTTAAGGCTCTGTAGTTGCTACATGCAGTATTCAGTAGAGAGTTAGTGTGCTGGAATGGGTCTTTCTTCTCTTTCCCTAGGTATCAGTTACTGTAAGTGCCCGAGGAGAACCATGAACAGCAGAGACGGCTTCAAAAACACTTGAACAAATTTGACTAATTTTGCCAAGTGCTGCAAATGCATGAATTTGCCAATTAGCTCTCTGTAACTGTGTTATCTGTCAGCCGATAGACTGAGTGAGGAGATTGATTTTAGCTTAGTACTGATCTGCAGGGTGAGAAAACAGAGCATTTCTAGGGGAAACACAACAGTAGATGATGTGAGCTCTGAGCTGGTGGGAGAGTCTGTCCCCAGTCTCCAGGTATATCCCATGGGACACTGCTTATGGGCAATTGATATTAAAGAATTATGTCATTGGGGAACTTAAAACTGGATTGTCCTCCTAAGGACACATTCTGGTCCTGCTAAAGGGCTGGGAAACAAGTCACAAACTTTAACAAGAGCAGGATTAGATACTAATACTAGACTCACAGTCTCTCAGTGAGGCTTAGGCAAAGGACCAATAGTACAATATTTGCATACAGGTGGCCACCATCAAGTTTACAGGTGATTTCCCTTGGAGAAATATGTGCATAACATATGCCCTGTTGCCATCCTCATAGCTACCCTTACCTTGGCTTTCTTGACCACATTGTTTCTATTGTAAAAAGATGTCTGTGACTGTAGAAGAAATTTCAGGATATGTCTGTGAGAGAGTGGATGTAAATGACCTAGTTCCACAGTGTACCCTTGGCCAGTGTCAAACATGATTTTTGATAAAAGCAGGCCCTCAAATGCAAGCTGTTGTGTATTTAGTTGTTGGTATCTGTGGAGAAATCAATGCCTGGTTTGGACACACTGGTTGATGACATGGAATTAAAATCTCTAGGGCTGTTGCAATTCTAATCACTCAAGCTATTTTAAAGAGAGTTTAACATACCAATTACCACTGTTGTGCTTAATTATTTTGCTTCTATATTATGTTCTAGCTGCTGTGATGTCACTGAAACTTTGAAAAATGATCTTTGTGTGTGGCTCTGATCTCTTTCTCTGTAATTCACTTGCAAGAACTATATATTTTTTGTAGTAAGATTGTGAACATGTTTGGGAGCTGAATTAAAAAGGCTGCTATTTCTACTTAAATATTTTGGCAGCTTGGTCAGTGTAGGTGAAGAACAGCTGATACTGACAGAAAGAAAGTATTCAATATTAGGCAGCAGAAATAATTCACAAACAAAGTTCAATAGAAAAAAATCTACCGACTTTAAATCAAAATGCAAAAAAGGTCAAAAGTTGTTTGTCACAGCCTCGGGAAAAAGACAACAAAAATATATTTTGAAATCTACCTTGGGAAATTAATACTGAGGTAATTTTCAGGCTAGGGCTGGAAACATAGCACTTTGTCATTTTAGAATAAACACCAAAAACAGATGCCACAATTTCATAAAATAAACATGCAGTGAAAGGGTAACACAGACATTAGCAGCAAACTGAGACAGTAGCCAATACAGTATGATGAGAAGGAATACTCAGTATGGTGTGATGTGTGATAGAAGCCATTAGCCATATGGTACAGTGTGAAGAGGGCCTCTGTGATTAAGTAACAGTTGTATGTTATGTGGTTTATAAAATAATTATGCAATGGCAAGCAACTCGTTTATAATTATGGTCTGTTTCAAAATAGTTCTCCTATTCCAGAAGCATTTACAAAGCTGGTGGATGCAGGCAGAATGCTTCCTGTGTCTCCATGTTTGTAGATGATGTGGTGCATCACCCTACTAATGGTGGTGACCTTTTTAGACTTGAAGGTTAGATACTGTATTTGTTTTTCTGAAAAGCCATGGAATATCCACACAAATACATCGTGGCTTGCTTAGAGACCTGCCAAAGAAGGATCCAATCACTGCTCTTCCATTATTCATTGCCACTGAGTTGCTACCCTTCCTTTATTGGCCTCTCCAAAAATTGGGAGTACATCATCAAAAGAGTCTTGTCCTGAACTGCTGTAGATGGTGTAAGATGATGACAGTTTTAGCAGATTCTGAGTTTTTAGGATTTTTATGCTTTTTCTTTCAGACTTTCAGCAGCTGAAGAACATCAAATAAAATTCCTTGATTTAACCAAGAAAAAAGTGGCACTAATTTCCTTTTCCTTTCCTACTGCTCCTCAAGCAAGCATATGGAAGACAACTGCCTGTTAGAAATTTGTAAGGTGCAGCACTTTTGCTTTGAAATAGGCATAATGAAATTATGTAATATGGATTTGGAGAATCTATTCAATTGCAAAAGCTGCTAGCAAGTGAAACTTGGAATCCAGCATAGCTGGAGGAACCCAAGTCTTGGTTGTCCAGCTCCAATAGCAGAAGGTGAGAGGTTACTTAAAATCCTCCATATTCTGTGAACTTGCAGGAGATGAAGCAGCTGAATGGGAGTACAGGGGGACTGAACAGCACCACCAGGGACAAAAAAAACAATCCAGAGAAGACAAGCATGAATGCACAGAGGTCTCCTAAACATCTCTCCCCTTTTTATCCCTTTGACACATGCTGCAGGCCACAAAATACTTCCCAGCTTCCCCCAGTAAACTTTAGATCTTCTGTAAAAAGACCAAAAGCTTCAACTGTAAAATATGACAGGAAGACCATAGGAGAGATCAAGGGCATTGCCAGTACAATGATCTTTGAAAATCCTCTGTCACTCCCACATGGGTCAGCTCTACCTCAGTCATGGAGACAGTACAGATCAAATAGGAGTTTTATTATATGCATCTGGTGTATTGCTGTTAGTGCTCTAGATTAGCACATGTATAATTTCACTGCAGTAGGTGAGCCTGCCATCTAGGTTTTCAGTTTTGGAATGGTTTCACAATAGTGCAAGTTTTCATAGTGCAGGTAATTGATATGAGCTATGACTGAGTTTTGTAATAAGGACACATCATCAGAAATCATAGAAACTAAATGTTCCTTCTATGAGACTTCTGATGAGACTATAGTGTACTAAAATAAACTTCTGGCCTATATGCAAGCAGTGTAGGTGTAATGAAATTTTTTGCTGCAAATGAAAATATTTTGCCTGGCTGTAATAAAATAACATGGTTTTTACCACTTTTTAAATATTGTCAAGAGATCACTTGTTAAGTTTGATTCAAGAATATACATTGGGAACTTGAGTGTATGAAGTAACACATGCAAACACATACTTAGATATGTGTGCAAAGATACTTTTTCTTACAAGAAGAAAGTGATTGCTCACCAACAAAAGCAGCTGGCATGGCTGCTGAACCAGTTATTTTATCTGGTATTACTAGTGAAGACACCGCTTTCATTTTTGCCAGCATTTGTAGTGTAAATGAGGAGCAACCTATCGTAAAATGATGCTACTGAGATCAAAGGAAGCAATCCTTACTACCAAGCTAAAATCATTCTGAGGAAATGTTTTTGATTATGGTTAATGATGTAATCAAGCCAGTAAACTGCCTAGAAGTTGGAGTTGCAGCCGGCGTACAGCCTGCCCGTTACAAAGCACCTAATCGACAATAATACAGAGGGAGAAAAAAGGTGTGATGTAGCAAACAAGATGCCAGTTAAATGTTTACTCTAATGACACACAAAACTGGACAGATTTTATTAGAATACCTATGTCTATCTTCTTAAGAGGATAATACTGAATATCTCTGGGTTTAGCATAGAAAAAAACCAAAAAGCCAAAGGAGGAGAGGAAAGGACCCAAAAAGGTAATTTTTTAACGTCTTTGATTTCATTCTTTAAAGACCAATTACTTTCCTGTCCCCTGTGGGAGAAAAACATCCTTCGTCTTAATAGCAGAATCATTCTAAGACTTCTCTGATTCATATTATATTTAGCAGATTACAGTTTTGGAGTCATCAGTAGGAGAGAACCCAGCAAACTGACAGTCCTGAAATCATGTCCTTTGATTGTAATTGACAGGGAAACCGTTTAAGGTAAAGAAAAAAAATATTTTATTCATCTTTGATTACAGTGTGATGTGATTTGGTGACATAATACAGCTGTGAACTGAGGCAAGAAAGGCAATAATTCCTACTTGAGGCTTTGACATGATGTAGCCCTTTAGTCTTCTTCAAACCAATGCCTCCAGCTACAATAGTCCCCTTGATGGAGTCTAGACAAATAGATGTACAGGCTGCTACAATTTAAAAGCCAAACTGCTTTAAAATAACATTTCTCTAGGCCATGTATTTCTGTGTTAAATGGCTTATCCACATTTTTCTTTATAAAAATTGAATCTAGACAATCTATTAAAAATCACACTGGATAAAAATTATTCACTTCAGAAGGGTCTTAAAAGTAATATGAAAATCAACTATTTTTCACACCTAGAAAGCAGTCAAATCAGAAGCATCTACTAGAAATGAAGGTTCACTTAGTTAATTCACATGCCAAGGCACTATTAATTGTAAGTATTATCTTAACTTTTTTAGTT
The DNA here is from genome assembly GCA_013400935.1 of Turnix velox. Taxonomy (NCBI): domain Eukaryota; kingdom Metazoa; phylum Chordata; class Aves; order Charadriiformes; family Turnicidae; genus Turnix; species Turnix velox. The sequence goes on along the minus strand of VZTY01027191.1, from coordinate 28,318 downwards.
TTCTTCCTATTTCACCCTCAAAACACCACTTGAATATTTCTAACAAGTTATTATGTCAGGATCTTTAAAAATACTCAGCGTCACCTTGGGCATTGCTGAGAGTTCAAACTTATTTTGAGGAACAATATAAAAAAAAATGTAAAAAGAAAGCCAGTGCAATGAAATTTGTGTCACCAAATTGTACCTGCCATAGTGTCATTTCAGATAGCCTCTCTGTGTGCTCCTGGAGAGCTGAGTCTGGCTTACATCAGTCACTGAACTTGGGTTAGCCTAGGCTGGAACCTGCCTTGGTGGGCTTAGGCTGGGTATTCAAAGTGAAGCATGAGAAATCCTATGCAGCCAGTTACACTGAAGTTTTTCACAATGCACTTCCAGCAGGTTTCAATTGTTGTGCTCATTACTGAAGTATTTCCTTATAACTACAATGTGAGAAATAATTAAAAGATCACCCATTATCAGAATTACAAAATATGTTGCTCAGTTCCAAAAGGAAACTGCACTTTCATGATTGGTTCTTGCTAATGATTGGGTTCCCACTACCACATTGGATTTTTAGACACCAGCAGTTAATCTCAGGCAATAAAGAAAATGTTAGAAAATTGTGTCACATCTTCAGTAAGTGTTGCAAACATTTGAAAAACAAGTTATTTGGTCATATTCACGAATGCTTTCTAATCAAATTGCAGATCCAGTAGGTCACATAGAATCAAAATCTTTTTGTTCTTGCCACTTCTCATTAGTTTTTCAAAAACTGTCTTTCTAAGATACTCTGCAAAAGCCTTTCTGTTGCCTAATTTGAGCTGCTACATGTGGTTCTGAAAAGAAGGTAGCATAAAGAATGTATTCAACAGAATAGTGTAATTTCATAGTTCATCATCATTATTTGTTTTCAGAGTGTAAACTATTTTGTATGACGGGGTTCTTTATTTTTGTAATTATTATATGCAGAAAAAAACAGCCACTGCAGTTGAGAAGGCTGAGGTTCCCTGTTAGATGGAAGAGCCTTGTCACACAGCAGCACCAGCTGAGCTGCCCTCCCTAATCTAATCTTCCCTAAGCCACAGTGACCAATTTTACAAGCAAAATCATTAAGAATCCTTGTGAAAATTTTTGAAGTGAGTTCAAATAGTGATAATGAAACTAAACAAGCATCACTAACTTAGACTTGATCCATCCAAAAACATCTGGATGCTGTTAGTAATCGTACCTAGATATTAATGGATCAATTTCTGGTGACCCAGTTATGGAAAATACTGTTATCTTTCCACATCTGTTCTTTGACATGAGCTGTTCTGAATTAGATCTTCAGATATATGATCCTGTTAAGGCACCTAACTTATGAGAAAAGAAAAAAACAGCAAACCAATTTAGAAAGCTTCAGGTGAGCTGATCACCTGATTACTACTGTGTAGTAATCCACTCAGTTTAATCACAGGATTTAAGAATTTCTAAAAACAGGGCAATATATGTTTTGTGAAATTAGCCCTTTAATGACTGCATGTCTATAGAAGGCAAAATAACAGAGAGGCTTGAATCTCCACTTAGGTGTTCCACATCCCGAGTCAGAATTCCCCATCCACTACTTGATGTGGGGGTTGCACTGCTTTAGTTTGTTCTAGTCTTGAGTAATTCCCAGTGCACCATAGGAATGCCACTCTGGATTTGCAATGCATTAGAAGGACAGGAAACTATTAATCTCTCTAGCTGAACAAACCAAGTAAGAGATTGTTTTTTTTATCCTGTTTTTATAATTTTTTTAGAACAATGCAATGAAAATTCTTTTTGTTCACTGATATTACAGTTTCAAAATTCTTAATCAAATCTCCGTGAGAGTGGACTTCAGCTGAACACAAACATTCGATATAACATTTAATGACCAATACAGATTTTATATTCACTCAAGACTGGATGCTAGTATTTTTTTGCAATGCTATAATCTATCTATCGCTATGAATAGATTTGCAGATTCTAGTTATCACTCATGAAGTGGTATCTTACTTACCTAATAATGTTGCATACTTCAGCGATTACACATAAAAGTAAGAAATACTGATTAAACTGTACTTATTTTCTGTTGCATTTTTCACAATCCATTTTCTCTTTTCTTTGTACTACCAAGAAAAAAACCCTAAAAAAAAAATTCAGATGAAATTTATAAAGTTATAGTTAAAGAAACATTATCCCTAAAATTACCATTTGAATGATAAGCAATTTTGGGAGTAATTATAGTGCACACTCTACATTCAATGCATTCTGATATATGGATAATTACTCCTGGTAATATGTGTTAGTTAGGTTTTATAACAACAATAACAATTTATTGCAAAATTAATTCCTTGGCACAATTTAACATTTATAGATGTGAAGTCAAAGTGAAATGATTTTATTGCAGACCACTTGTGTTACGCTTTCCCTATGCTCCTGCCCTAATTGGTTATTATAGGTCATTTTAGTATTTAGTTTAAAAAATAAATTAATTTGGTTCCAAGGTGCATTTAGTAAAATGGCAAGATATTTACAGCTCATGTGGTTTTATTTAAATAAAAAATGTTAAGGTAATGCAATCATCTTGGGTTATAAAGTGATGGATGAATTGAAAACATTTCTGAATCAGTTCAATGGTAGTGATGATTAGTGCATTGTTAATCAAGTTGCTGAGACTGCTATCAAAAGCTTTATCTCTTTCACTCAGACTGGTGAGAGGATCATGAATATTAAAGAGATTCAAATAGATCTGCACTCATGTAATATGGAGCACTACAAATGAAAAGGCTAAATGAACCCAGACTGTGACTTTATGCACTGATATATCTCTTAACTAAAGAGGAATGTCTAATCCATTTCAATACTTATATTAAGCTACATACATTGCAAGCATACAAAGATGTAGTATTTCATGTGCCATTTTCATTTTCTGGGCTAAGTACTTATTTACTGCCCTATCAATGTGAAGAAAAAAATAGCTGTGAAGAAGATTTTTTTCAGGATAGAAACAACAGCTACTATAGGCCAGATTTTAATTTCTACAACTCCAGTAAAGATCCAAAGTAGTGCACTTGAAATCAGCAGCCTCATCTCTATTATATAGCTATTATTTTATGCTGACTTACCTGAAGTTAGGATTTTCTTCAATGTACAGTTTAATTATATGTCTTCAATGCACACTCTTGTTAAATCCTATAGGAGGTATAACAAATTATGTATATAATCACAAGTGGATGATGCAAATATGTGGACAGTAGAGGCCTGAAAACTACAAACTGCAGGTATGTGCTTAGATGTGTCCTGATGTCCAGGTGGATTAGTCAGGGAGACAAGGCTAAGCAGGTTCAATTTTGCAGGCACAAGGCCTTCACTATTTTTAGTCATATATAGTTTAGATGATTTACATAGAATTTACTAAACTTTTACTGATGTCAGCAGCAGAAATACCAAAACTTTAGAAGTCCTCACAGATAATCCTTGTTTTGCACATGTACCATGAAAGCTAAGCTGTTTTGGAGTGGATGAATATATACAGACAGATTATATAGTGAGTGTGTAACTATCCTCAAAATCATACAGTACTAGGCTAGTGGGGTCTCACAAGCCACATAATAAAACTATTCCTTATGCTCTCTATTTCATGTGCAAGTATGGTTTCCTCTGCCCAGGATGTAAGAAATAAAATATATGGCACAGGAAATACCAGATCACAGCTTCTGAATCTGAAAATTTACCTTTTATCAGGGAGACTAAGAATGAAAACCTTCACTAGCCAGAGACAGTCCCTCTAATTTATGTAGACCACCCTGAGCACAGTGCAAGATGGAGACCACCAAAGTCACTTGTTATGGTTAAACTACAGTGAGACACAGTCCCTTGTCTCTCTGTGCCTTACTCCTGTTTACTCTCCTCCATCAGTGACCTCCATGCCTACTGAAGCAGTTTTGCCACTAAACACTGTGCAGTGTGGACACATTCCAGATTCTAAAAGTAAACACATGTAAAAGCCTTATAGCTCTCTCATCACCTTCTCAACATCAAGATTTTTTATTTTGAGAGAAAACCATGTTAGGGGGTGATTTTATACTTTGATCTCAAAATACTGGGATTCCCAGGAGATCTTGTCTCTTCAAGGAAGGTGATACACCACTGTGGGTCAGGATATGCCTTCCATAGTCCTATCTGCAGTTTTCATCTTTGACTCTAGAAAGCTCAGTGAACTGGAGATCTCTTGGGAGGCCATCCATGGTAGCTTAGGCTGGTCTGATGAATGGCCTTGAAGATGAGGAGTAAGACCCTTAATATAATGAGATATTCAATGAAGAATCTGACAGACGTTGTGATAGCTTGTATTATTAAGCAAGCTTTTTCATTTGAAGTATCTGGAACTCTTCAAGTAATCTCTTTATTAGAAAAGCTGGTGTAACAGCAGAGCCTTCAATGAATTTGTCCTTAAGTTTACCAGGGCTGGAAGCCCAAAACACATAAAATTTCTTTCCAGGCATTTGAATTTTAGATCTGCTGATGTGCTTACACCATTCAGCAGGGCTCTGCTTACCTGCATTGCTTCCCTGTCACCTAGAAGATTCATCTGTATTTGTGGCAAAGTTGTGTCACCATACACCTGAACCTTGAAAAAGACAAAGACACTTAAAAATTAATCAATAAAAATGTTAAAATAAAATGCAGCAAATTTTCTATACAGAAGATGTACTTCAGTGTGATACACATTACACATTAAAAGGCAGACACGAATGCAAGTTTAGCAGTTTAAACCCCTGGGCTTAAACTCTTTCCATCCTTGCTGCTGGCTGTCAGTTAGATGTCAACTTAATAAATCTTGTGTCATCATTGTTCAGGGGAAATACCACCATAGTCCATGAAAATGGACATGAGCAGCTAGCACTTAGTACTATCACATATGTAATAATATGTGATTGCTATTTTTTTTTGCCTGATTCATCCTGGTGTCTGACTGTGGTTCTTTTTAATCAATTCTGTCCCAAGTCTAGAAAAAGATAAATTAATTTCTGGATCCTAAGTGCTGAGATATTTAAAGTCATGTTGCAGATCTGCAAAGCAAAATATGGATTACATTTAATTGAAGAGCGGAAATAGGTATGGAATGCAGAAGCAGCAATATGCAAGGGGCAGAAGGGAGTCTGTACAAAATAGCTCCTCAAGGCAGTCATGACCATCTTGGGTTTTTCTGGTTGAAGCTGTGTTTTAGTGTGTCATTATTTTTATAGCATATTTCATATATATGACTACATGCAGTTTTTTGAAGTCTGTAAAAAAGTATTGTTTTCTATAATTATACTTTGTCTATAGGCTTAACTAAAGTTGTTTGATGGAAAAGCAAGCCCCCTCCAATAGAGTGGCATTGTAATAAAAAGATGTGCTTCCAACAATGCAGCAAGACAAATGATTTTTAACAGTTCTTTTGGATGGAAATATCAAAAGATTATTGCAGATAATGTAGTTCCCAAACACTGCTTAAAAATAGGCATTTTACAAGTTCTGGGCTTTATATAACCTATGATTTAGCCAACTCATTGTCCTCTGAGAATAAGAAAAGTTTTATTCTAGTTCAGTAGAAATGCTTTTCTAGTTGCATCAAAAGGAAGGAATTTATTTAATTTGAAAGGCATTTTCAAAGATTAATCTTAAGTATGACACAATGTCAAAGGAAGTATCTTATTGTCCAGTGTTTAAAGGTTAGCAAGACCATAAAAGTTGTTTTTTTCTGTTATTCAGGCTCACAGTTTTGAGTCATCTTCAAGGCTGATGGAGCTTTGAGTCACAGACATCTTAGCTGTTACTCCATTCCCCCTGCCCCAAATTCAATCACTTAGCAATAAAGCAATGTTTGCTGAAATTCCATTACTCAGTTTACTTTGAACCACCACCATTTTATTACTTTTTTCACCTTTTAAATATTGTTCATTATTTGTTATCTGTATTTCTAAATATCTTGTTATACTCTTGTTCCACTTACACTTGTACAGTTTTTTTCCCCAGTACTTCTAGCATGCTCTGCAGAGGGATTAGTGAAAATGCATCTTTAATGGAAGTCATAGTGATGTGGTTCTCAAAACAGCAACTTGTACCCTTGACTTTGATTTCACTTTTATCTGTCCAAATCTCACATAGGAAAAGCAGTTGTACTACTTTCTCTCTCCTAATCTTGGCTGCCTCAATGTGTAGGGCCCCTAAGGTGTATAACAGCTCTTTTTGACAACTGCCTCACTGATTATATTCTCAGCGCCATGTTTCAATGTGGCTGGGTGCTCCCTGTGGGACCCCAAGACATGCAGCACCCTGAATGATTTGGATGTCAGATCTTAGAGGAAGGCAGAATTTGTAAAAGCAGCCAGGCTCCATGGAAAGAGTGTTCTTATTTGTGAGCAAGGACATTTCCCTGATAATGAAAAAAACATTGCTGTTCTTTGCTTTTTTTAAATTTTTCTTTCAAAGCATGATTACCACATATATTTTATGAGAAACAAGATTGAGCCTTTGAGCAATTATTTTCTTTCGCAGATGATGTCATCTCATCAATAGATATTTGTTGAGCATCAACAAAGAGAATAGTTCACAAAAGCTGGATGTCTTAGTTTAAAAGCATGAGTAGAACCGAAGGCTTTTTTATTTTTCCCACAGCACTGGTGATACTTTAAAAAGTCTGTTTAATCCATTCTGTCAGCAGTCTCATGAGCTGATGCCTCTGCTTTAGGCTTGTGTTGATTCTTTGGCCAAGCCTTAAAGCTTCATGGTTTTTTCACTGAAACAGAAGCTTTGATGCTTGTGAATGCTGACTGCGTGAAGTAAATAATGTGAGGGGGGTTTAAACTTCTTCATTTTTATTAAGCTTTCCAATCACATATAAAACTGAAAGCAAAGAAAAGTCACATGAAAAGGAAATAAAATCCTATAAACTGAGAATATACTTAATGTTTCTAATCCCCATATCTCACATCCAGAGTCTGTTTCCACTCCATGGGAATAGTTAGCCTGACATTCATACCTCACTGCTTCTAAAAAATAAAATAATTCTGTGACAATCAGTCTGCTGATCTGAGGGTAGACACTCAGCTTTCATTGCAAAGAGGTAGATATTGTAAAAATTGAATACTTAGTTTATGGAGAAGAAAAGAAAAACACTCTGCTTATACTTAATGAATAAGCAACAGATATAAATTCAGTTTGGAAGGGCTTGATATTTCAGAAAGGCTTACTGTTCCTCTGTGTCACACAGTGTATATTTTTGCCTAACTGCATGGAGTTTATATGTTCTACTCCCTATCAGATGAGACAGCTGAAGATGAGATTCAAAGCGGGATGCAATATTTGAAGAGAAAGAAGACTATCATGACATACAATGACAAAAATATTAAAAAAAAATCCTAGATGAGAAACCTTATGCCTTATAAGTTGCTATGTTCTGACTACTGCCATCTCACAGAAGCAACCTCCAATTCTACACAGAGTCATAGAATGGTAGGGTTGGAAGAGACCTTTGGAGAAAATTTTTAGTTTTTCTGAAAATTAAGGGATTATTAGGAGGAGTAGAGTGCAGAAAATAATTTCCTCATGCATCGTGCTAGTTCTACTTCGGGGTACATGGAGGAAAATGAAGGTGTTCTTGTGATAGACTGTTTTTTTTCCCTCCAGATCTCTTAGAAAATTGGAATTTTGTTTAACTAACATTCTCAGCAGCTGATAGCTCTGCTCTGACACATATTTCTATTTCTGCAGACCTTTTCCAAAAGTCCGAGGGTTTAATGGAAATCTATTAAATGTCTTTAAAATACATTTCCTGTGTTGTTGTGGCTGTTTCCTGGTGTGAATCTCTCATTATTTTAGTGACCCTTTTAGACATGAGCTGCTCCCCTTGTGCTGAGCATTTGTAATCCCTCTGGTTTGTTTGTTCCACTGCATAGCAGTTAGATTACTGAATCTTTAGGTTTGTATTTTGTTTTATACATGACTTAAAAATTCCAGAAGTTAAATATTGCTGGTTGACCAATATGGGTCTGATCTTGCTTTTGCTGGTGGCCAAGACCAATTCTCTGGAGTCATTCAAGAAGGAAGATGAGAGTGGGGGTTTGTAGAGTTCTCCCCCAGATTGCTCAACGAAGGTGATTCACGAGAATTATTTTTCTTATTTGATTTTGATTCCAGTTATTTTCCTTATTTGCCACAGGCTGTTTCTGCCTCTACACGACTACTCTTTCATGCCCTCTAATGGCATTCTGCTGAACTTCACAACGAACGTTCATTAAACAAAAATGACTTTTTAATTACAAAATAGACATACCCTTTGTATTGTATGTCTTTCACATGGAAAATTACATACACAGTAGTTTGTGTGTTTTCACATGATACAAATCTTAAAACGTATTATGATAGTCTTTTTTCCGGTTCAAACTTCATGACTCAGACAGCCTGGCTTTCTCTTGTTCTTTTTTATCCATAGGCAAACCCCAGAAATCTCAAGGGTTGATTCACTTTGGTGGATGCTTAAGGAGACAAAGTTGTAGACGTGGATGTATGGAAGGGGCAGGTTGTAACCTATTAAGACTAAGAAAACCATTATTTCTCACATGAAAAGCAATCACAGCTTCCTGGATGTCTCCATATTGCCCACTTTTTGAGATGAAGATATTACATGTGATTTAACCCAACGCCCACTGCAAAATACATAGCTTCCTTAATTTCAGCATACTTGGAAAAAAATAGGTTTGAAAGTTTTTATGTTCTTTGCACTCATGTCTCAGTTGATACACAGGTCAGGAAGAAACCTTTAAGAATGGAATTTACAGTGGTGTTTAATGTTGTCATTGAGAAGAAAGCTAAATTAAAAGGGCAGACTGCTGGCTGACTACATGGCCAATGAAGTAAAGGATCCCAGCTCTGTCAGAGCACTTCTCACAATGGAGATTTTGATGACATGGTGGTCTGAGAGTTGGGACCACATATTAGTACACAAAAGGTTTAACAAGCCATGTGAGAACCCTTTCCCCCTATATTTGCATTTATTTAATATTTTTTCTCCAGATTATTAACACTGCAACTGGTTATCATGGGAGAGAGAAAAGAATTACTCATTTATACAGACTAAATGAACTCTTCTGTGTCATTTTAGCTCCAGAAAAGCTTCTGTTGAGGTCAAGGCATTATACACATGCTGTATACATACACTCTAAGATTCTGTTCTCTAGAAATATAGTATTTAATTTATGTATTGGTCCAGGCATGTCAGTTGCATTCAGGAAGTTCTGAAATTTAGTTTCTTCAACATACTTAGGCACTATTTTTCATATGGAGTTAGTGTTTCATGAACAGCTCACAAGCAGGTATGAAAATACATAGCCCATGTATCTTAATACATAGGTCTTAAGATATCAGTGTTAAGCTCTACATATACAAAATGGCAATCTTTCAAGTAGGACATCTTGTAAAACAGTCATGCTGACTCTTTCTGTGACCCTAGAATTTTTTCCTAAAGGAAATGAATGGTGTAGTTCATTATTTAGTTCATGGCACATCCTTAATATGCAAAAAATCCCATATGATGCAAGTATACATGCAATAAAAATTTGATTACAGTGTTTTTTCTGCCATTATCACCTCCCTTTCCAGAACATCAGGATCTGGAGGACAAAATCATCAGGTATTTTGTCATTGATCTCACTGGGAAAAAGATCTCACCCAGTCACCCAGACTATTTCACTCTCTTGTACACTACCTAAAAGATTCTGTGTGTGAGCCTGAACTTCAGAGGCTACTATTAAGATTATACTTTTCTGCTCCTCATGTTGTCCCAGGCTTCTGCTCCTCATGTTGTCCCTGGCTTATGCATGTGCTCTTGTTCCTCTATTTGGACAAAGTTTGCCTTGCTTGTACTCTGCTCAAGGGAAAGGATGGTTGATTTTCTACCAGGGCAAAGATCAAGATTGTCTGTCTTCTTCAATATTCAATATTTCTTGGTCCTGATTATTGACAGCATTTTTTTCTGTTTTTAGTGCACTGTTTCTAACAATTTTCATTCTAAAGTGTATATTCTGCTGAGTAAGCAATGTGCTAGTGTAACTTTTCCTCTGTAGATATCACACTGCTTTATCTGATTCTTCCAACTTTCACTGTCTCATTTTTTGACTTTTAAAATATGGAAGTAAGAGTTTAAAGTCACAATGCATAATGCAAGCAGCAAACATAACATTTCACTAGAGCCATGTTACTTTCAAGTTCTGCTGTAAAAACCCATTGAATGAAAAGTGTTTGGTTCTGGAGGATGCACAACAGCAAAATAGCAATCCTCTTGGCCTGGTAGCCCCCAGATAAGTGAGGTTTTATAATTAGGACAGAAAATGTATGTTCTTGGATCTGTTGTGTGGTGGGAGATGATGAAAGATGTCAATTCAACAAACTTCTTTGATTGTCAGGGTATGTCAGATGGCCCAGTTAAAATTGCACCAACTTCCTGACTTACAGAACATCTTGGTCTATGCTGACTCTTTGGTTGAAGTGCTCTTTTTGTATGCAAGTCTAAACAGATTGAACAAGAAACCTGAAATTCTATGTATTTTACAGATAACTCCAGCCTTTCTACATGCCTATTTGATGCTACTTTTTCCAAAATAAAAGGATTGTCTTGATGAGGACAAAATGTCAAACGTGACTTTCCAAATTTAGGTGAAGATGCTCCCACTTGTTGCCACCATTTACTGTGTTGTGTCCTTGCAACCAGGGTCACTATCCAATAGCTAACCTTCTTCCCCTTGTGCTTGAGTCATTATCTGCAAATGTTAATTAAAAAAATCAGCAAATAGAAAGCAGTAATTGGGCATGCCAACCTTATCTGGTGCCTAAAGGGAGCACGTACAGCCTTAAGATGATTTAGATAGCATAACATGGGATGATAGCAGTGATATCATATACTGCAAATTTTAAGTATGTTTGTGAGAGCAGAGGGCACATTCTATCTCTTACCAACTTTTCCTTGACTTTATAACTGAAGATTTGATTAAAAAAATATTTTGACATGCAGTAGGTTCTTTGGTTAAAGTCTGACAGAATAAATTGCTATTCTGTGCTAGAGCGATGAAAACAGGATTTTTACCTGAAATTCCTATAAGAATGTGAAGGTGCTGTTCCGAGTTTTTCCCCTAGAAGCCTTATTTTAAAAAACAATTAGTAAAATCAAAGTCTATCTTTTTCTTCAAATCCACTGAGCTTGAAAAATTAACATTCACTTGGTTCTCATTGTATACTAGAAAGCTGAATACATTCTCTCTCAAACAGCAGGGGAAAAGTGAAGAAAACACAATTTAATTACAGTGCTAGTGTTAAACCCAAACTAGTTAGAATGAATAAGTGTTTCTGCTGAAATTCTCTGAGTTCAGAGATTTATAATCTGGTGATAAGATTCTCCTAGGACAGACAAACTTTGCTTGGAAATGAAAGATAGATATTTTACAAAATTGAAAAGTAGTAACTGCTAAAAAAGCAAATGAGAATCATATTAATTTTATTGCAGTTTCATGATTTCAGACACATTTTATTATCTATCAGAGCAGGAATTTTTATTTCTCTACAGACTTTCTGCAGCACTCAGTGTTGACTCAGCTGCTTAAATTTCATTTCTCCACTGAAGTCAGTATTTAAGCTGTAAATTTAATACAGATTTTCAGAGATATCCCACTCCCAGTACCTCAACTGGCTTCTGAAAATCCCAGTTGTTGTAATGACCTACTGTTGATGTCTCTAGTGTGTCTGTTGAAGAATCTTCAGTGTGGGATCTCTCAAAAAGAATCTGGTTTATCTTTTTTATTTCTTTTGTTTCCCTGAGCCAGGGAGGACAACCTCACCTCCTTGTTTCTGATGAAATGAAGGGTTTGGCTACTCTGCTGCACAGGAGGAAACTGAACACATTTATTACACTTCTTCAGCAAGAGCTCTAGACAGCTGAGCAATGTTTTTTTGGGCAGTATCTTACTTTACAACCTGGATCCTTAAACAAAATTTAGACAAACAAGCATCTGAACAGTAAAGACTCTGACAGGCTGCTATTGAGATTTGTGTAGCCAGGTAACATCAGATGAATGCATATTCTGTTTTTAAATGGTGGGACTGTCCTTGCAACTCACATATATTGGCATAGTTTAGAGACTTTGAGTTTTGAATTATGTAAGTACCAAAATGCTGGTACAAAGTTACACTTTCAAAAAATGGCAGCATCCTTTGAGACATTATGGTTCTCCTGCACAGAAAAGACATTTCTCAGCAGTCCTAATGCACTATTATGCATTATTATAAATAAATAATCTGGAATAAATGAAATAAGTTTTGGCTCTCTGGCCTCACCTGTTTGAGCTATGGTGCAGAGAAATAAAGATTAGATGATTAGACTCTTATTATTTTAAGAGTTATTAACATTTTAAATAGTAACATCAGCATGGGTCATCAGGAGCTGATGAGCTAATTTTGGTTCTGGCAACTGCAGAGACAGGGCTGAGAGGAACAAGCCAAAGACTGTTCCAGTTTGTAGCACAATCTCTATCTAGGGGCGCAGAAGGTGCAAGGGTAACCCATTACACCAATAAATGACTTCTATAGTGTCCTCCTTATCCAGGTAATTTTTGTGTAAATCTTAGCAAAGTTTAAAAGGTCAGGGTAGGAGATCAGATTCCCTCCTTGTGGGCTCCTGGAAGAGACTGGAAACCCTCCAGAGATTTGTTTTCTTACTTGGAGGATTGAGTGGGAGGAATGACATCCATTCTAGTATGAGATTGACTAGACTTGTCATTCCCTAACAAGCCTTTTTAGGCTTGTCAGAGGTTGATGAGCTAATTATGGCTCATTAGATGTAGAAGAGTCTATATTTAAGCTCATTTAGGGTAGGGATGGGAAAGTTAATAACATGGTATTCAAGAGAAACTGCTAAGACTGCAGAGGATCTCTTCCTAAATTTTGTAAGATTTCCAGGTGCTCCCCGGAGCAGAGTGGGAATGCAAAATAAAGTGAACTTTCAGCTGGGCAAAAAAATGGTGTCATTTCCTCAACTGCTCTATTTCCAGAATCTATTATAAAAAGCAGACGAGTAAAGAATAATATAAGGAATATGGAAGTGAGTCCATCCTCAGAAAATACAATGCCAATTATGTTTGGATACACTTCAGGCTGAGGGAAAAGGAACAAATCCTCTCAGAAACACTGTGGTTATTAGAAGTCTTCAGAACTACAACAGAAGTCCTCCCATACAAAATACCAGTGCTCTGGGTTAGAGTATCTTTAAGACAATTGAGGCTTGTATTTATGTGTAACTGCACAAAATTTCATCTTATTAGTGCATACAACAAAACTAGTATTTTCATGTTTTGCTTATAAAATGGGTTGTGCTGAGTTTGTCCTTTTATATTCTTTCCCAATTTTCATGCCGAGTGAGTTGTCTATTGAGGCAAACTATTTGATTGTGTGTTATTCTCAGACTGTTCTACGTCTCAATTGCAGGTTCTCAACCCTTGCTGGGAGAAGTAGTTGTTGAGTATTTACCTCCTCCAAAATACTCTCTAAGCATTAGTGAGTATTTAATAAATATTATTTAATAAATAATTTAATAAATATTATCAAAGATGAAGTGAAATCCAACATAGAATAAAGAGTGGTCTGTCTAAGCATTAGCAAATACCACTGTATCTTAGGTGGCTCCTTGGGTCAGGATTCTGACCGAAGCAAGTAGTCAGGATGAGCTAATTTAAGAAGAGCCCTGATGGTCTTCATACATTCAGAATCCTTGCGTACCTAACCCATAACACTCACTGCCAGGCTCTTCTACAAGATGTCCAGAAATGTCGTGCAGTTCAGTTTTACCTCATTTTTAAGAATGAGTTTGTATGCTGTCATTTCAGCTGATTTTTTTCTGCTTTGATGTCATCGACTGCACAAATGATAAATTCTAGAAAATCTAAAATAAGAATAGGGATTTAATTTAAACCAGATTATTTTGTGTCTTTATGGGGCTGTCAGTGTGTTGGATTCTGAGTTATTTTCATTGCAAGATGAAACATTTCAACTGATATATTTTATCAATTGATTCTTGAGTGAGACAGCACACCCTTAAGCACAACGTATATACAGATATTTGTCCTTCTGCTTTCCCTTGAGTACAAAACATTCAGGGGCATTTCTTTTTTTAGCATCTCTGATTGCCTTGATAACTGCTATGCTACTCTACTGGATGCTGAAATCCTCAAACACAATCATTTAAACTAGTAGAAGACTATAAGCATAAAAAGCACTATTTGTTTACTAGTAATAATGCCACTGTGTTTGGATTATTGCATAATTTCTGGTGGAATTGTTTTTCTTAAGAAAGTGCACTACAGTGCACAGTTGTTTGCTGTTGCTTGTACCTTTACAAAAGGATATCAATTTGAAGCTATATATGCAAGATTCAGAGGTTTGTAGAGAATTATATTTAATGCATTTTATGTTTTTTATTTATCTTTCTACTACTAAAAATTATTCATAGTTTCTCAAAGAAAATTAAGGAAGGTGTAAGTTTGAATTAGCTCTCAAATCCACAATTACACCTCAATTTCATAGGCACTTTGAAAAAACAACTGATTACCTTAGTGATTATCTTACTTTTCTCTGCCAGCCTCCATGAAACAAAAAAAGGAAATGAAACATATAACTACAATTATAAATTTTTTTTTGTACTAAGTGTGCTTGGTGTACATAACAAATAAATTATCTGCACATTTGGGCTTCCTCCAATTCCTCTCTTGCATATCTGTACCTAATCAATGACATTGGAAATAGTTTTTCTAAATTTATAGAATAAGCTGAAATAAACATGCAGATCAAAACATGGGTACTTTACGCAAATAAATGATTTTTACTGCTAAAACGTTCAATATATATCATTTATTCATGCATTTTTCACTCTTCCTGCAGGTATGATCAAATGGCTGTGTAAGTAAATTAAGCTTTCTATTCTATTTGCCATTTTCTGTTTCTAAATCTTAAAAAAAAGGTCTACTTAATTTATTGTGGTATTGTGGAAATGCTGTAATCTGGTAGATGTATAAATTATATAACAAGGAGCTCAGTATTCTGAAGGTGCCTTATGATATGAAAAATGACCATCCTGTGAAATTATGGGGTGTATTACCACAATGTCAGACTCTAATCTGCTACCAATTTGTGTCAGCTTTCTGCATTCAAAAAGGACTCAAATCCTCTCTAAAAGTAGGAATCAGCTGAAGGTTTGTCTTGGCTTCATGAGCCCACTGCAATTAGGAAGCATGTGAATGTGTGCCATATGCATTTATTGCTCTTCTAAGCATGTGTTACTTTGATGTGTTAGGTTAGAAATCTAACTCTTTTTCTTGGGCAGCCTTCCTCCTGGGTCTTTATACCACTTAGCAGTTGAGTCCAGACTTTGAAACACAGCCTAATTTAGAGGCAGATGCTGCAGCTGCTGCTGTCATTTCAGCTGATTTTTTTCTGCTTTGATGTCAGCTTAGAGTCTTGGTTGCTGTACCAGTCCCACAGCCGCCACAATTCACCTAAAACTACCCCATTTTGAGTGTGTTTGTGTTGATTTGCCTTTAAATCTAGATTGTGGAGCTCAGCTCATTCACAATGCACTGCTGGTTTAGTGAAACACTGAGTTCTCCCAGAATATATCCTTCCTTCCTGATCTGGAGGAGACACTGCAATTGCTTAGAGCTGTTACATTTATTGCCTGTCTTAATGCTGATGATACAAGCAGATGCATGTTTCTGTTTTTTTTTTTTGAAAGGAGAACAGGATACTTTGCCAGATCTGCCCCATCCTTTGCATTCAAAACTGTACATTATATAATGAGCTTTTTTCTCCAAAAGCTGCCCTGTTCCTTTCAAAGACCTTGAATTAACTGTAGTTTTTCTACTTTCCATAATTCATTTCTGCAATGATGGTATGTGCAAAGATACTCCACCTCAATTCCTCTTATACTCCGCGATACCTTGCTTTTTTTTTTCTGTTCTCTCTTTCTGTTGCTGCCATGAACTCAATGTTTGCAGGAGCCTAAATCCTTTCTGATGCCTTTACAAGAACGATTTGTTTCAGCCAGGTTCCCTTGCTCAGGCCAAACCCTGCCTTCAGATGTGTGTGCATTTCCCCCTTGATTTCAATGAGACTCACAGCCTTCAGAGGCCCCTGTTTGGCTTTTAATCTTCTCCAGTTTAAAGAATATAGACAGATAGTTGTTGTCTGATCCTTTTTAATAACTGAGGTCCTCATGTCCTCTACTATTTGGCTACTTTTTCTGTGGTACAATGATGTTCCATGTCACACCACAAAAAGAGCAAAATCCCCATACAGATCAAGTGTATGCATTATTTTTCCTGGCTTTACTCCCATTGTTGATTCTTTTGAAGTATTCTTATCTGTACAAATTGTACTTTCTCAAAGGTGCTGTGGACTCCATTAGTCTTTCCAGTACTTATGATTACCATATTTAATCAAAACTATTTTTGTCAAAACAAAATTTTTTAAAGAATGAAAGATTTTCTGCATATAAATAGTCTGGGAACTACACCTTTGTTTAGAAGATTTTCAGGGAGCATCCTTTCTCTTTCTTCAGTATGGGCTTGACAATAGAACAGGAGATTGGAAATGTTTTCTTTGTTGTGACAGAAGGTTTGTGCTGTTCAGTCTGCTAAACAGAGACTCATGTGGAAGTCAAGATACCCTCAAAAAAAACATGTTTCAAAAGTGGAGAAATAAACCAAAGAGTCTTCAGTGCAGGTCAAAAGCCAATTTTGTCTGATTTAATTTTAAAAAGAAATGTATCCTTTTTTTAACTTTTCAACTGGAAGACAAATGACTAAGAAAATAAGGACTGTCTGTGATGCTTCTGGAAGAGTGACTGAATGATTAATTCCAATAGACACTTCTACAATGTTGAGAAACTGAGCAGCTGATAGGTACTGCATCTATAACCGGGTTATTGGAGGTCTAAACAAATTTTGAGTGTGATAGTAGGTAAAAACTTTCAGCCTATCACACAGCTTTTTGCAACAAAACAGATAAGGAATAACAACAATTGCTCAAGTTCCTTCTGCTACATTCTACTTCAAAACAGCTGGTTGTTTCTGAGATACTCCATTTTCACAAAAGACCACAAAGAGGGACAAAGGCTTAAGCACAGGATGTGCAGTTACTTTGGAGATTTGTCAAATTACACTCTCCTAACAGCTCGATGTGAGGAGAGAGTTAAGTTATGTCAAACTGTGGCAATATCCAGGTGACTACTGCCTGAGACAGAAAACTGTGCAAAAGTAATCCTATGCTCCTGAAGCCTTGGCCCTGAGCAGCTCCCTAAAACATGGAAGGAAGCAGTGGGCTTTTTTTCAGTGCTCAGTAAGGTGTGATATGCAGAGATAGTGTGTTAATAACAAAAAGGCAGAGGGAGTGCCCAGAGTAGGAAATCATCATTTCAATACTGATTTTAGCTGCAGAAAAAAATAAATAATAAGCAACTTCTGATGAGTGTCAAGCAAAATTTATTAGAAAAATGAAAATAGGATTGTGTTTCTTCATAATCTGCTCTTTTATTGACAACAAAAAGCCTGGTTTAAATATTTTTAGAGTGTAATTACTTCCAGTTTCAAAAGAATCACCTCTTGCATGGTGATTAAGTATACAAATAGACAGTAGAAGTCAAGAGAAAGTAAATTGCTGGCAACAAATCAAAACATTTGTGTTTTGAAATCCTGTATGAAATTAAATATCTATGTTGTATTCTGCTTAATCTCAGGGAAAACTGACTGCATTTCATGAAACTGTAACATAAAAAACATAAGGAACTACTCTTGGCAAGGTGTGGAATAATTTCCATTCTTGATGATGTCCCAGGAGTCTCCCAGAGCCTTGAGAGATTAGCCCTAACGAGAAAAAATATGACCTTACCATATCAGGGCTTCACAACAGTAAAAATCTAGCTTGACCTTCAACAGTAAAGCATGTCCCTCAGGCTAAATCCTAACAAGTCTTGCCTTCAAACCAAGGCAAAAGGCCAAAAATGCTTATCCAGGGAGCAGTGATAGAGTGGGGAAATGAGAGGATCTTTTTTGGTTGGCAAACATCATAGTTTGACCTCTGTGTTCTTGCTGTGCCAAGCCATCTAATCTCCAGGAGGCAGAATTTTTTAATCTGCCAAGTAGCAAGCTGGCTCAGTACCTGTCAAGACCAGTGTGCACTGCCAGGCATTTGGATTAAGGTTTAGATGTGTGAGATGACATACCTCTCTCCTAAAGCGTGCCTGATCTCAGCGAGTCACAAACAATGGTCTGATGCTCCAACACCCTTAGGACCTCACTGTACCTTGTTCCTGCTCACCAAGCACAGGTGCAGCAATTTCCATCCAGTGGGTGTATTAAAGGATGCAGGGAAGGCATGGTCTATATAATAAACAATGAAAGGAAATATAACTCATACCATGTCAGCCAATATTAAGCAAAAACTGTAAAAAAATTATCATGGTGCAATTTCTTTTAGTAGTAGGAACTTGCAATTTAATTTTTCGCATTCTGCTCAGTGGATTTTTTTGTTTACTTCCTGATTTCTTTTTAGACAAAGTTAGATATAAAAAATCTGTTTGAAAATATGAAAAAAAATCATTGACCAATGATTTTAGGATGATTGCACAAAGGAAAGATTCTTGCTCAAGCTTTGATCATGTATTTGATCATTATTAAAATTCAAGAAATTAATAGAAGTTAATTAAAAATTATCTTTGCTAGCCATAGAGGGCAGAAAATTTACCTGGAACTTAATGCAGATAGACATTGCTTCTTTCTCACTGGATTTTTTTTGCTTATATTGAAGTAGTTTTTTCATTTTACTGGAAAAACTGTTTTTTCCTGGGATTGATGAAAAAACGCATGAAAAAACATATTAGCTTTTAGAGGAAGTAAAAGCAGCATTTATTATTGTTAATTTTAAAATTATTTTGAAAAAAATCTATATTTCTTAAAATTTGTATCTATTTAATAGAAAATGAAAGCATATAGTCTTTTATTCTTACTATTATTCTGCCTTTGGAGTTGCCACTAACCTGTTCTCTAAGAATAAGAGTGCATTTCTTTGTGAAAAATGAAAGATTTCCTTTGTCTTTACACTGATTGAAAAGAGTCCTCCAGTCTCATATTTCTCATTTCTTCAATTACTTTTACTAAGGTTGCATTCAGTATGGTTAATAAGCAGCAAGATCATCAGTCACTTCAAAGTGCTTTCACATTCCATAGCTTGTTTTTTCTACAGTAAACAAATGGAGAGATGATCTGGTAGAAATCAGTTACATTATGAGTCATCTTTTAAGTGACCTCTTTAAGAGGCTTTTGGGTAGCACATGGGCTTTCCACAGAATTACATGTAACCGTTGGCTTACAAAATATCCTTTCCTGCACTATTCCTCAACAATGCTGAAAAGTCATTTTAGGCTTTGTATAGAGAATGTTGCAAACCCAGAGAAGTAAAATTTCTCCTGATTAAACCTTTATTTTTCATTTGGGTTAAAGACAGGTTATTTTGCCTCTGAAGTGATGGCTTCATGAGGAATAGCTGTGACTTCAGATATCATCTTCATATGATGAAGCTTTGGCTGCCTTCTGTCAACCAAACAAAGTCTGAACCACAAAATTAAGACCAGACAACTAAAAGGTATGAGACTTCCTCCTTGATGTTGAACATCACATCTGCTTTCACTGACCCTGAACCAAGGCAGCCACAGTATTTCACCAGTTGCAATTTTCAATCCCTTAAGCTAAAACTTTTGCACTTTTAGAGTTATTAAAAGAAAAAGCAAGCTCATGGAACAGAACCCCAAGTATCCTAATGCTGATATGCAAGATTGTCATTATATCCCCTCAAATGTGCAACTTTTTCTTATAGATAGCACTTGTTGATTGACTATAGTAAAGAGTATTTCCATGCTCCCTCACAAGAACAAAATGTTTTCCCCCTCAGACTCCTTTTCCTTGAAAGAACCAACAACATTTCCTTGTCATTCTGACAAGATGCTATGTCCAACACTTCTTGTGTATTCCCTTCTGTTCCCACCTCTTCCCTGAAGCGCTAGTGGTGGTCTTGCTGCATGTTTCACAGATGTTTCTTCTACTCAACTCCTTGGTTGTTTTTCAAGTGACTTCTTACAGCAAATGTTTCCATGTGTGCATGCTCCTTCCTTTCTGCTGACACCTTTTCTTTCTATAAAAACAATCTGCTGCTGTCTTTCAGATCTAGAGAGAGACCATCCCATTCCACAGATGATTTTCTTTTTAGATTCTTTGGCATTGGTACACATGGTCAGCAGGCAGTACCTTCCCTGTGTCTGTTCCTCATGACTAACAATGTTGATGTTTTGTTCTTTCAATCTTATTTCCCTCTGTTACCCTTATAAACTCTATTTTTTTTCTTTTTTCCCCCCCTTTTCCTGTTACTCTCCTCTTTCTTTGTACTAGTAGCCCATATGGGAGCTCTTCATCTCTCGCTACTGCTTGGAAGAAGAAAACCTCATACATTAACTATTTTACCCCAGTAACCACAGGGAACTTGTATGCTAACTTTTTCTTGTGCTCAAGAACTGAAAAATGAAATCAGCTGTACATTTTATTTATACACACACATACAAGCAAAATTAAATTCACTTTCTACAGCTGCTCACAGTGCTGGTTACTGACTGACTCTGAAAAGACATGCAGAGATCAGATGCTATCATTGAGTTGATTGCCTTTTTTTTTGGCATTTGATAAAAATTAAGCTATGGTTGTCTAGTCATTTCCATTCTGAAAAGTATTCTCATTTTCCTACAATAATTTTATTCTCATTTTCCTGCTATAATTTTGCAATCAAAATTTTCTCATATCCAGTTGTGACCACGCTCACAAATAAAGTGTCTGTGATCCAGCTTGCTTCAGTAATTTCTGGTATAAAGACAAATGAAAAAAATACAAAAAGACAAAGCATCCCCTTCCCTTCTCCTAGTTGCATTATTTGGGACCAAATTTATTTGAAATTTGAAAACACAACAGAAGAAAACCCTTCAGTGCTTTGCTGAATAGACTGAAGTCCTTGCAAAAAAAAAAGAGAAAACTGATAAAAATACTGCAGAATACATATTTATACAGATACACATTTGTACACATATAGATCCACTGAACACATATATAATTGTACATAGAACTGTTTCATGAGGACTGCAGTATTCATCTAGCTAATGCCTTTTCTAATATTTTTTTAATTTGCAATAATATCTCAGTGTTCTGCCCCAAATAGCTGTACGTCGAATAAACAAAATATTTCAGTTAGCACTGGAAAATACTATGCACTTTCATTTCTTAATTTTCCTAAAAATACTAAGTATATTATGTGAGGAAACTGAAGTGATCTTTTTGAAGTAGATTTAGACTTTGAGTAGACCAGTGATGGGTCCTTGACAGACTTACCTGTAAATGTAGTACAATTTTCATTCTTTTCAGCTATATGTGTCTCCACGGAGATGCATGAATACTGACAACTACATTAATGAACTTGCATTTCTTATCCCTCTTATTCTCTCTCCAGGAACATTTGGTTGAGCGGATTTTCACACAAAAGTATTCTTTGACAATCTTAGAGCTCTTTTTTTTTTTGACATGGATAATGGAAACAATATTATATGATTTTGGTAAGTCACAAAAGGCAGAGTCAATTATAGGTGCAGACTATTCAAATTTGTACTCTTCACTTCCATACATATAGACCAAAAAGGCCGAACAGCAGGACCAAATCATGTGACATGGTAATATTAACATAGAGTGTCTTCAGTTTATGCTGTAGTATTATTTAGGATTCAAGAATATCTTTTCACATTCAACAGGATGCATGATTGCTGAGTAGCTATGAACGACAGTGGATAGCACTTTAGGAATGGCACAAAAGGGCAAGAATTATTCTGCTGTCTGAAGTTTGTAGAAGTTCAAATGTTGCATCATGTCTAGATGTTCATAGAAAAAATCATTGTGCTAAATAATTATAAGAAAAATTGTATTTCTGCTTTTAATAGAGGACAGGGAGTGACAGAAGGTTGATGGTTAAATCAGCACATTCACTGCACTCTTCCCTTTCAAGTGTAACATGGATATTTCTTTCATTGTGTTGGAAACCTGCCAAGATGTATGAGAAACATGAACTCAGAGTTTTTCCTTCTCTTTTCTGATCCTATTTTTGTCACTTTTGAGTCACAGTCTTCAGTGGCTAGAAGACCAGTGAATCCTGAGTGCACTTCCAGTGCCCTTTCTTATATATACATCACTCCATTTAACATTTAGATCTTAATTTGTTTAGTATCTTTTGAAAGCATTCAAAACAGTTGCATCCAAATCTGGGATCTGAATGATGACTAATTCTATTATAAAACTGCTTAGACCAAATGCGTGTGATTTTCTCACAACAGATTTTATTCTGGACATGCAAAAAGATACAGCTCCACTTTAGGAACCATTATGTCCATGATTATCATAGCTTTAGTGGCTTAGAGAAGCCACTTATGAAAAGCCCTGTAGAAACGTCATGCAACAAACAGCCTCAATCTGGCAAGAGTAAAGCATTGTCCAACCTAAAACAGCTCCAGACACAGGATTTCCCATGAGGTGATGAGCTCAGTGAGCCAGGTGGGCAATGCAAGGGATGTGTCGGCTTTCAGGAGGATGGAATAACAAAGGCAATGAAAATAAATGCAGTTTCAGCTGAGCAAAAAATATCAATGAAAAGAAACGCATTCAGCAAAATGAACAGAACTGACAACATATTACTTGCCTAGCTAAAGATATTTGCATCAATATATAAAATATGTAAATGTGAATCTCGGAGTCCTAGGCAAACATTTGCAGATGTGGAGAATGTTAAGATTTGTGTTTTATGTGATGGGACATGAGAACAATGTGTAGAGAATAAAAACAACTGCGTTTCAAGAAGTGCCTTGGAAGCACTCAGATACTATCAGTTATCATCATCATAAGATAGAAAGAAAACTCTTTAATTTTAAATTTATTTGTTTTACAGTGAGAACTGTCATTACATGAATGCATATTTTTCTACTAGTATATTTCAAACCAAAAGTTATGCTTCACAACATATGTAGATTTGTATTTTTATGGGTAATATAGTTTTCCTAATAACCTTTCCAAGTGAAATCTGTCTGATTCAGAGTAACAGGCTCTTTTCTGTATATTTGATTAGACACCTAAACTCATCAGTCTGTCTCTGCAGCATGTACCTGATTGTGCCTAGGTATGTGGAATGTGTAATATGAAAGCAGTTTAGCTCAGGTTGTATTGTGGCTGTAACCAAAGTGGATTTAGAGATAATGAGCCTGCATCCCTGAATACTTAGGATTGCAGTCGACTCTCTAAACTGATGATACAGCAGCTGCAAAATGCAACAATGTAATTTATTCATGTAATATGTACAATATTGCTGTAATAAAAAGCCCATTGGCGGTTCCTCTAATTCTCTGTATGAGCACCCTGTTATTAGTAGCTGTATAAGTCAGTATTTCAGCATCTTCAAATTCTGGTTATTTATAAATTTCAAGCCACCATCTTTTAAAAAGAAAACAAACAAACAAACCAACCTCAAACAGTTTTACACAGTATGACTTGTGGATCTGCTCACACTGAACTGAAGCCTGGAGCTTTTTTTGAAAAATGCAATCCATAAACATATCAGAAAAAACCCAAACAAATCAAAGAGACCCTAGTTGCTGAACTCTTCATTTTATGCCACAGATGGATGTCATGATGTAAATTGTATTTCCAAAAGAATTTAAGATGTAAAAATGAAAAGACCAACTATTCTGGGGTTTTGTGAGAAAAGCTGGAAATCCACTGGTCCTGCCAGTGAGTGTTGTTTATCATATGAGTCTTTACATTAGCTGTAGATTTTTCTGAAGTAAATTTTAATGGGAACTTGCAACAGGAGTCTACATGTAATGACAATGATGAAGAGCATTACAACAAAATGCTTGGAAATTAATCTGCTAGTTTAACCCAGTAACTGACATGCATACTAAAACACTGATGTGAATTGAAAATAAAATAACCACGCTTGACAGATATAATAGTTTAAGTGATTTCAAATTAACCACATCCCACTGACCGCAAGTGAAGAATGTGTTCATTCTCCCGCAATGAAACATGCTCTAGGGACTCATTATACAGAGTGGAGTAAGTAAAACCAGAGTGGAGTAATTGATGCTGAGGAGGAAGGAAGAATGACAGCTATTTAATGATTCTCAAACTTATACATAAAGATATCATAAGCACTTATTATATTATTTTTCTCTCTCCAATCTAGAAATATTGTAGGCTTAAATCTGCATTGTGAAGTAATTGCAACACGATATAGCTGTTAGGAAGAGTGAATCACGACAAAGATGCATCTGGTGGTACATGGAAAGAGTGAATAACAGGCATGTTTGTGTGTGCATTATGGGCACTGTATTTCCATGGAACAGGTGAGATAAAGCTGGGATATATAGATCATATTAATTATTCCACCTGTAATAGCATCACCATAATGGTATTCCCACTCTCCATCAAGTTTAACATTTATTCAGCAATTGATTCAGAGGGAATACTGCCACTCATTTTAAGCATTGTCTATTTTGGGATATAAGCAAGAGAAATACTCCAGTGGAATGCAGTCTATAATAGGAAATATATACCTTCTCTGACTTAAATGAATTGCCTAAGTGGATTAAACTATCATTGTAAAAATACCAAGTTTTCCACTGATATTGCTTTCCTTCCTATGTTCCTAATCAGCAAAATTAAGAATACTCATTTTGAAACAATCACTTCTTGTAGTGTCTGTCTGCAGTTTAGAGATCTTTCATGGGCTGGGACACCTGGGCATATGTGTGGTGCTGACAAAGCAACACCATAAGGGAGATTGATTATTCATCAAGAACTTTCATTATCAGCACCGATTTAGTATAAAGAGAGAGAGAAAAACAAAAGAGAGAAAGAAAGGTAAAAAGAAAAAGTGTATGCATGTGGGAGTTGTGCTTGTTCCTGATGTTCCCAGAATTGACCAAATGTACATTGGGTGGTGATTTCTTCTGTCTCCTGTCTGTGATGTTCTGCAAGTTTCTTGTCTTAAATCTCTTTTATCACTTACTTCAGCTTGCCAAGAAGCAACACAAATATGCATTTAAGCTTATTACTGATGCTGGTATAATGACAATAAATTTTGTGCTGAAATAACTCTCCTAGATTTCATGATGAGGGGGTGATTTTGCTTACCTTTAAGAATAACAGTGATTATTTTGTGATTGTAGAAATCCACATAAGTCAGCAAAATAATTTTATAAAATGTGAACAATCCTCCTTAGTATTATTTAATGCAGGTTGAAGAATGTGGTGTAAGTTGATGGAAAGATCAAAGGGAAGGTAGACACTATCATGATCGCTTGTCAAAGAACGACTTATATAGAGACAACTTCAACCTAGTCAAATGGAAGCAAAGTGGAAGAAAACTTACTTGGTGCTGTAAAATCTGTGTGCTTGAAACCTCATTGCTGAGGGTGGGTTTTGGTCTCTCTCAGCCTCCGTCATTGCATAACAGAGGAATCAAGAAGGGAAAGTGAAGTCATAATGAATGGATTGCGTAAAACCTTACTAGTATCCCTGTCTGTGAAATGCACCTTTCTCATGCATATTTTCAACCCTTCATAAAGTCTATTCATTCAGCAATTATTTTATTATCCAGCCACATGCCTATCTGGGAAAAGAGGCTGAGAACACAGATGCTGCAGCTGCCAGAGGGGCTATGGGCAAATTTCTTCATTATACACCAAGGAGACACTCATCTTCTCTACATTTGATCCAATCCCGAGTAGCACTATAGAAGACCCAATACAATTGGATGAGAATTTGGACATGAATGCAGCACTGCAAACAAATCAGTCCATTATAACAGCATATTATAGAAGCACCATCTGTGCCAGTGTCTGCAGGTAAAACAAATGTGATTTTCAAATTAAAAAAACCCATAGCAAACCACAACAAAACCCCCTCCTTAGTTAGGATTAAGGCTTCACTCCTGTTCCCTCTCATTATTTTCCTGTTCCACCAACGATGCACACCTTTAGGCCAAATATAAGTTGTGATAGGCTGTCACACCATTCGGGTATTATAGATGAAATCCTTCCAGAAGCAGCATCTGGCTCATTTTGTAAGCTCTGTAGTCATTTGTAGTGATGGGGTTACATGTGCCCTAGGCTTTGTCAGATGGTTTGGCTGCTTTTCTCCAGTATTTTTTTATTTTATTGTTATTATTAGTTATTGATTGTGATGAATTAATACTCTGCCATATATACTTAACAAGAATTCTCATGTTTAAATAAAAATTTTCTTTATGTATATTAAGGGCATTTGAAACCTGCCTATTAACATGTTTTGGCAGAAAAATGCCTATTTCTCTCCAGTGGTTTGCTACTGAGAAAGGTGGTATCTGGTTGCTGATAAGTTAAAGGTGAAAATTACCTACTTGGCTATCTTACTACTCTTTATCTGCAATGCTGGGATAATTCTGGATGGCTGTAGAAATGCTGAACATATTCCTAAGAGTTTTGTCTAATCTAGTTTGAAATTATGTACATTCTTGTCATTGCCTTCAGAACAAAACAATAGCTATATTTCCCTGTATTCATTTTTATCCTCTGGATTATCTGGCTTATTGTTTTTGAAAGCCTGTGTTCATTCTCAAAGTAAAATAAACTAGGTACCCAAACAGGATTTAATGCATTGGATCAAATGCTTGATTAGTGTAAATCTGTTCTGTTATTACTTTGGAATCTTTTGACTACCTTGTTGAAGCTCTAAGTTAGACAGTTACTGTACTTCACTTAGACAATCAATTTGTTGATTGTCCAAATAGTCTATTTAGTTTTACTAAACAGAAAAATAAAAATGCAGGACCTGGTATGAAGTTTGTGATGCATCATGGTGCATGATGTTCCTAAGAGTTTCTTTTAAATGTTATTTTCAAGATTTACAGGCATTCACGACAAATCTAGCTGTGTAGAATAGAGAACAGTAAGACTTAAACCTGTAACGGTACCCAGAGAAATAATCCCATGCTGTATGTCTGTGCTTATGTATCATTCATCAGATTCCTGTTATGCCTTTTGCTGCATCTTTCCCCTTTGTTTGTGCTGCTCTGAAAGAATGTTGTTCACATATGAATTAGGGTATTCTTGAATAAACAAAAATTGCTGCTACTGACATACTTCCTCTTTCTTCTGACATTATGTCAGATGACAAGAAGACTGTAATGAAATTTAGTTGAAACACAGCACAAAATAAAGAGCACCAACATCAAATGAAACTTTGAGGAATAAAAAAACCCACATCACATGACATTTGTTCACAAAAGCTTTTTATTTCTGAACACTAGTCAGAGTGGAACAAACTAAAACAATCCCAACATGATTGGGGCGTCCAAAACCTCTCTGGGCAACCTGTTCCAGTGTCTCACCACCCTCACTGTAAAGAATTGCTTTCTTATGTCGAGTTTAAATCTACCCCCTTCCAATTTATATCTGTTGTTTCTGGTCCTCCCATCAGATATCTTATAAAAAAGTCCTTCTCCTGCCTTTCTGTAGGGCCCCCTCAGGTACTGATAAGTTACTACAAGATTCCCCCTGAGCCTTCTCTTCTCCAGGCTGAACAACCCCAACTCCTTCAGCCTGTCTTCATAGGGCAGTTGCTCCAGCCCTTTGACCATCTTCGTGGCCCTCCTCTGGACCCTCTCCAATAGCTCAAATTCCTTCTTGTGCTGAGGGCTCCAGAACTGGAGGCAAAACTCCAGGTGTGGTCTCACCAGTNACACTCTCAAGTCTTTCTCTTCAGAAAGCATTTCTCTTCATTAGTACTCAATCCCACTGTCCATATCTCCTACAAAGATGTTAAATAGCACTCGTCCCAGTACTGATCCTTGGGGAACACCACTTGTCACTGGTTTCCACTTGGACAAAGAGCCATTGACTGCAACCCTTTGAGTGCGACCATTCAACCAGCTCCTTATCCAGCAAGTGGTCCATCCATCACACCCATTCTTTTCCAGTTTGGTGACCAGGATGTCATGCGGGACAGTGTCAAATGCCTTGCACAAGTCCAGGTAGATGATGTCAGTTGCTCTTCCTTTGTCCACCGATGATGTGACCCTGTCATAGAAGGACACCAAGTTGGTTAGTCCTGATTTGCCTGTGGTGAAGCGATGTTGGTTGCCT
>VZTY01027190.1:488717-566910 GCA_013400935.1 Turnix velox | reverse complement strand
CTGGAGCGGGTTGCCCAGAGGGGTTGTGGATGCCCCCTCTCTGGAGGTGTTCAGGACTGGGCTGGACGGGGTGCTGAGCAGCCTGATCTAGTGGGAGGTGTCCCTGCCTATGGCAGGGGGGTTGGAACTTGATGATCTTTGAGGTCCCTTCCAACCCAAACTATTCTATGATTCTATGTACATCCCTTTCTCATAGATGGCTTTCTCTCCTGGAGCTGTACAATCTCAGTCAAGCACACACCCCCTCTGCCTCCCTATAATTCAGCCTAGCATTACCTACAGACTAGGATAATCTCCTGTATCTCATAGCTCACTGAAATGAGAAAATACATAAAAACTAGGACAGGCCTCCCACTTTGTACCCATAACAACAGGATCTAGGGCAGAAATTTGCACTGACATATGAAGACTTGCCCATGTTCAAAGTACCAGAGCAAAATGATTCCTGGATTTGCCATCTGATTTCTGCTGTCACTGCAGGGTTTTGTAAAAAATATTTGTGACAGAAAAATATTATATTGGCTTGCTCTGCTTTTCAGGATTAAAAAGTAGAAACAAGAATATCTGGGTCTGTGGTTGCTGGTTACTGTCTCCATAGCCCATAACTCAATTTTCACAGGAAAAGCTGCCAGGCCTGGGAAAAAGCATCTGTTTTCTTTGAAATTTCTGTCAACACTTGAATTCCTGCTGCAGCCAGTATAGACCACCAGTATTTCCCATGGTTAACTATTGTCTAGAAGATTTGAAAAATGGAGTAGGCTGAACCAAAGGGGATGCTGAGAGCTGAAATGCACTGAATAATTGCACATGTGTTGTACTTTTGCAAAAAGCAGTAAAAAAGTAGATACACTCTCCCAGGAACATGCCTTGTGGACCCTATTTAATGGAGATAATTAGGGAAAAACTACAAAACAAGAAAATTAATGACTGATCAATTAACCTACACATTGTTATCAAAATGAGTTACTTAAACCAGAGTCCTGCTCAGTGCAGCAGCTGCTGGTAATAAATATTTCATACTCAACTTGCTGAAAACCTAGGATGGATGGAGGAGCCCCAGAGCTCTGGGCAACTGGAGGAGGTAGTGACAAGGCCAGGAGTGGTGGGATGTGCAGAGGCTGAGCTGTGGACATGATACTCACTGCTTGGCCACCTGACTTCCAGTGAATGTCACTCCCCAGCCCAATTCTGTTTTCTGACAATGAGCTGAATTTGCTGAAAAATAAGTTCTTGAGGCATTGTTTTGCTTTACATGTATCCTTGGGAGGCAAAATTAGGGATCTTTGGGTTTTTTTAATTTCTTTTCTAAGCAGCACTTTTGTTCTCAGAGTATCTCAGTACTTCATAGGCAAGGTCTGATAGCTAAAAAGCTATTTTTAGCCCCATTATTCACAAAAGAAACTGAAAAAATGCAGTTTTGCTTAAGAATAACACAGGAAATTTAAGAGAGATACGAATTCTCAGGATTTCAACAAGACTACCCTACCACAGAGTCCTTTATTTTTATTGAAAGTTATATTAGGCTGCATATTTTAACTATCCACAGTTTGAGGCAGTAAAACTAAAGCAATTAGTATATAACAGAGATGATAAGTTTTGGGAGGATTTATGGTCATTAGGGCATCAAGACTCTGCTCCTGGCTTTGGACAGGGCTGGGAGACTTTTATCTACCTTTATGTGTAATGAGGGTCTCAGTGGCATTTTGGTGTTTAATAATGCTTTGAGTCTTACCATGAAATGTTAAAAAGGAATGGTATAATTCTCCAAAACTATTTTTAATCTTGTGGTTTTAGCCATACAACATATTTAAGAAGGTTTTTTTTTTAATGCTGTACTTAAAAATTTTTGATGTATAATGATTATGTTTCTGGAGAAAAGAAACTTAAGACTGCAAGTATGTGCGCAAGTGAGGGCCAAACCCACCACCTCTAGTTGTCTGCTGTCCTAGTGGTCTGCTCCTTGTTTGCCCTGGCACACAGCTATTTGTAAATTTGATAACAAAATATGCTACAGAGAGGCCTGTAATTCAGTTCTGGACAATTTTTCCCCTTTCCTTTTGGTCACAGTAATTTCCTTTGAATAACAGATAACTCATACAGTGCAAATGCACTGTGTTGTCAGCCTTTTGGTATGTCTACTAGAGAGGAAAGTCAGCTCTTTGCCTTCAGCAAGTAAAGGATACTAAAAAGTTTTGCATCTACACACACACACTCAGGCATGCCCCATCTCCAGAGTGAGAGAGAAAAAGATATAGAGCAGTTTGCTGCTTTCCCCAAATAGCTTAATTTAATTTTCTCTATTTTTCTCCTGCTCTGGGAGAATTTTCTCTCTCTTTTTACTCCAGAGTGCACTCACAGATAGCTCTGTGAATTA
Source organism: Turnix velox (assembly GCA_013400935.1). NCBI lineage: Eukaryota > Metazoa > Chordata > Aves > Charadriiformes > Turnicidae > Turnix > Turnix velox. Next base: position 564,536 of record VZTY01027190.1, on the reverse strand, counting down.
TTTAGGCCAGTAAGAAAAATTAAGTTTAAATGCAGTAAAATAACCTCCTGGTAACACATACCAAATGTGATAGTGACTCTGTACCAAACATCTGTACAGGGTGAAGGGCTGAGGAAGGAATCTTCCTTTATAGAGATGTTGCCAGTCGCAATGGGAGCTAACGTGTTCTTTCTCATTTGTAATTTCACGTAGTAATTGAGATTTTAAGAAACCACTTTATTTAAGCTCTTCCAGTTTATTTCAAATTTCACAAATACTTAGCTGTGCAATCATGGTCAAAATTGAACCATTTCCACCAAGCATTTTTATTTTGCCAAATTATAGGGCTAGAAATTTGCCATCAGTGCTTTCCCGGCCAGTTCTATTCCCCATTGGTATGTTTCTGTTCTTTCAAAGGCACTGTCACATGAGTCCTAAAAGCTATTGCTCAGGATGAAGCCATTGATAAACATGTAATTTGTGTGGAAGAGGTGATCTGAGGATACTGTAAGCCTGAAAGCCTAAACTACCCCATCCATTCTTGCACTACACTCAGAGTGCTGGAGTAAATTATGGGTGCATGCTCCATCATTTCTAAATGTAATATTCCTCATGGGTTGATGCCCTTGACATTTCTGTCCGTAAGCACTGCTGACATGGTCAGTCTGCAGCAATCTGTAACAGCAGAGGAATTTTGGCCTGTCTTCAGTTCATAAACCTTTTGTTATACTCCACTTGTCACCAGAGTTCAATTCGTTTAGTCTGCTGTTAGTAATGTGTGATCTGGTTTTCCTCCTGTTTCGCTGGTAGCTGGAATGCCTTGTGCAGAAGCGTAACTTTCATCACTGTGACATAACTCTATAGCAGTTCATTTTAGAAAAGAGTAGGAATATGCTAGGCTAACCATGGTTCCAGCTTTTAGAGAGCTGTAGGTAGGACCAGGTTTTTAAAGTCTGGTGGTGTTTTGCAAGACAAGATCCATCACAAGTCACACTTTAAGCATGAGAAATCTTTAAGCATGAGAATTTGCTGCAATGCTGTTTAGCCTGTAGCCAGAATAAGCTTACACTTTCACAGTCCTAATTTAATTTACCCTTACAATTGATCCTTGTCTCGACTTTCTCAATAAATTCTTAGCCACTTCAAGTCTGTAAATCTTCTTCAGTGATGGACACAGGTTACCCTGGCCAATGAAAAGGCATCTATAACGAATACAGAACAGCACTGCTATTGAGATGGATATTTATTAATGGTGGAAGTGGCTTGGGAAAAATTAAAAACTGTTTGAATTTTCAGCCAAGTACTTTCATTGCAAGTGCTTCATTCCAAGCCCACCTTCAGGCATACAGAAAGGTCCTTCTGGAGTTGGGCTGATTTTGAGACCTCTGTTTCCCATTTAATATGGCAGAATATAATGAATGTCTTGTATACTGGTTTGTGTTTTTCCCTGTATCTGAAAACTCTGAATATAATAATGTTTTCTTATGCGTCTCTCTTGCACTCATCACTCTTTCCTTCATCTTTATGTGTTATTGATAGCCTTCCCATTGACCTCAGATATGTACCCATTTTTATTGTTGTTAGGTAATTTAGGCTTTGAGAAAGAGCTGAGTCATCCAGTTGAATCATCTCAGATCAGCTATTAGGTTGAAATCCATCCTGAAGAAGTGTTTAACTGACCTTATCTTCAACAAGTAGAAGAGCCTTAAAGGTTTTACATTTACACATACAGAGACCATCTCCAGAACAGGAGAGAAAGAAAACTCGAGCAGTTTAACTGCTATTTCATAAGTAGTTACCTAAGCAAACAAACAGATGTTTGAGCCTTTTGAAAGGATTTCTACTGAGGTTCCCAAAGACAAATACTTTAAAATGGCAACAGTGTTAATAATCCAGGAAACCCCGGCTCAGCCCTTAATTGCCTGTTGATATGTGTAATATAGAAACTGTATAATCCGACTCTGTTCTGAGCAATGAATGAGGTGGACTGTGTTCAGGAAATTAGGCAGGAATGCCTACTGAAAATAGCTCTTACCTGTAAGATGCCTGCTGATGCATGGCAGGGTGACATCTCTTGAAGGAGGATGGAACTGCAACAAAATGCTTGTGAAGCTTTCAGTGCTTCCTTGGAGAACTAGGGTCCACCAGAGGCTCTGGAGTGGTGAGAAGAAAATCACACCAGACTTCCCACAACTGTCCAAAATCCAGAGCCAAAATACTCTGCGCAGTCAGTGGAGAGGGGTGATGATTGGCAGCTCCAAAGCCAGATGTCTGAATGCATGAATAATTATTGGCATGTATTTCTCACTTCCTGTGTGCACAGATTTAGCCTCTGATACTATTCCTGGCCCCAACTAAAAACTTCTGAGAGTTGTTGTCTGAATGCATAATGTGCTACATAGAGTTAAATCCCATGAATAATCAGACTTACATAACTCAAAATCAGCAAAGACAGTTCCACATCAGAACATCCACCGCCTTTCTTCTCCCAGAGGCTACAAAAATTAAAGCATTGCTACTCATATGTGATAGAAGTGAGCTCCACTGGAAAGCCTGTGCTGAAATACCCCCATCTCTAATCAGGACAACTGAATAGTGTGCAGTAAATGAGTCACAGGACTATGAATTGCACAACACAAAACAAGAATATTATTTATTTGCTGTGGGAAAAGCATTGCAGCATGAGTGTGAAGCAGTGTCATGAGCTAAATGAACCACAGACATTCTGATAGGATTGTAGTCTTGCAAAAAGGGATGTGGTGGAGGGGGAGACTCATCCTGTAGTAGCAAATGCCTTTGCCTAGCATCCATTTGCTGTGAACATGGTGTTTAGAAAAATCTTGTTGCCTTAGCTTGGTGTGTCCACATACGAGAAAGAGGAGTCCTAAAAAACGAGTTAAGTCTATTTGAATAAAGGGAGAGTCCACTGAGACATTCCCCAGATGTGGTCTCTCAAATTGCTAGAAGGCATAGCTACCTTTTTGCCCTAATTTTTCCAGCTGCAAATGTCCCTATCCCTTTTACCATTGGTTCAAAGTTAATCAGGATTTACAGACTTTTCTAGCACACCTAGAACATCAAAGTCTAACATTCATTTCAAAATCATGTTTGCAGTTTGTAGTTTCCCTTCTTTATCTGTAGTTTTGGAAACATCTGTAAGCAAAAGCACTCTCTTCTGTGTGTCCATTGTAAAGTCCCACTACTTGTAAAGACACTTATGTCTTGATCATATCAGTGGTGGTGTGTTCACAGAGTGGATGACTGAAAAATGGTTCATGTGAGGTATGCTCTAATGCATTTGCTCTATTGGTCTATCTGCAACTATCAGAGTACTAAAAGAATCTATTCTGGAGGTCATTATGTTAACTTTAGTGAAGTTCTAGAGGAGATGATGGGGTGGACTGTCATCACACTGGCAGATCACACCATATTGTAAGGGATTGTTTGATACATTTGGAGAGCACAGCTGCCCTCCATAGGGACCTACATAGGCTGACAGGAATTCTGTGAAATTCAGCAAGGAGAAATGCAAAGCTCTGCATTTGTGATAAAAGAATCTTGTGTAGCAACACAGCCTGGAGACCAATTGCTTGGGGAGGATCTCTGCAGGTAAGGACCTGTGGTTCCTGGGGGACATCCGGTTGAGCATGAGGCAGCAGTGTGCACTGAAAGCAAAAGAAACCAAAAGTATTCTGTGTTTTATTAACCAAACCATAGGCAGTAGATGAAGGAAATTTATTGCCCATCTCTATTCAACACTCATTACCCTGCAATTAGAGCTCTGTGTCCTTGTGTGCCTCTACGCCAAATAAAGACATTGATGAAGTGAAAGGACTTCAACAGAATCACCGGGACAGCTGGGACTTGAGCAGTCACCTTGTGAAGAGAAGCTGAGGGACCAGGATTGGCTCAGGCAGGATCAGAAGCACCGATCAACAGCCCACCAGCACATATGGGCAGGTTACAGAAGAGTCAATGCCAGGGTCTTCACATCGTGACAGGAAGATGAGAGCCAATGGGGATGACTGGAACAAGGGAGGCTAGGTTTGAGGAAAACCTTTTTTGCAAAGTGGATAATCAAATGGTAGGAAAGGGTGCCCAGAGATGTTGTGAGGTGACCCTGCTTTCAATTGGATGAAAATCTCCTAAGGTCCCTTCCAACCTGACTTGCACCATGAACTTAAATTGTGACATAGAAGATGCTGGAGTATGAAGTGGCATTGAATACCTTGTACATGAGTATGTGGGCAAATAAATAAAATCTCCCTGAATCATGGAGCTAAACCAAACTACTGAATAGCTTCTCATGCAGTAAGAAACATCAATACTCTGCTCTGAGGAAGGCCTGGGTCCTCTGCAAACACAGAGAATGCAGCTATCCAGTTACTGAGTAATAGCAAGTCTTAGCAAAATTTTGGTTTCACAGGCAGTCCATTATTTCTTGACTTTGAAAATCCTGACTTCTCAGCCTTAATGTCCTTTTAACACAATTTTCATGTAGTACATTATGAACAAACACAAGAGGTTTTACACTGAAAATGTGTTTAGATGTTTATTTTATCATTGTACAAAAGGTTCCTCTCCTTGACAGATTGCCATACCGATACAGCTCGCTTTCTTTGCACTTAATCATGCATGAAGCACAAACAGAGTGAAGGGTGTTTCATTTCAAAGTCTGTGAATGGTAATCTTGCTGGCTGCTGCACTGGCCAAGTACATTAGGATGTTATACAGTCTGTTGGTTCAAGTGGCAGACTTGAAATTCCCAGGAGATGAATGCCAGTAGTTTTGTGTCCTCATGTTGGTTTCTGCCAAATGGACCTGTGTCAGACTGCTTTTGGACACTATCATAAACAGATCAATGCATCTGCATTCACACTCACATCAATCACCCTTTCCATTATGAGCTAAGTCCCAAAATCCCTATCTGCACAAAACTCTCATTGACATCACTGGGAGAACTCAGGACTGCAGGATTTGATAAAACAGTAACTCTTAAAAACAGGGAAAATTTCAAGAAAACATAATATACAGATCTATATTTAAGCATAGAAGCTGTCCCAGTACACCAGTAAGGACTGCTTCTGCACAGTCTCTGTTGGTGGTAACCCTTGGTCATCTTGGCCCAATGCCCACAAGGAACTAGCATAACACATTCTTTTGTCTGAGAAAGTAGATATACAGCATGGCTGAGAATGTTACATTTCATGTAACTCCTCATACAGTAAGTAGGGGCTATTTGAGTGTGTGTGAGTATGTCTGCGTACATACAACATAACTCAGAGAAAGAAAATTTTGACTTAGAAAGGGGGGGCAAAAGGATGGAGATGGATGTATTTTCTAGAATGCAATACACTGCACATCTGCTAAACTGAAACTTGTATATCTTTACTACTACTACAGGTACTCTTACTTCATCTGCTGTCACAGAGCAATAGTAATGACAGGAGGAAGACTTGCAGATTTGATTACTATGCATTATATACTATATATATACACACTGTGTATATTTATATATACTATAAATTTTCCTTTTATGTGACAGAGTCCAACTTACCAAAAATTATGTACACTAGAATAAATATTTCTGTTGCATCCACTCATCTATCCTCATATTCCAAAATACCAGATAGATCCATCTATAATAACAAAATCTTTTTGTTTTTTAAAGATTTGTAACAATGAAAGCATAAGGCTTTTGCCACAGTCTGCTGCCACTGATATTGGACAGAAACATTGACAGGGAACATATCGGTACTCGGGGAGCCTAAAGCATCAGAATATGCTTTGAACATTTGATACCAGATGTCATAAATCTCTTGCCACTGGAACTTTTGACATTCTACTTAAAATGCCACCTAAAAATAACTTAAAGAAGACACTTTGTATTTGCTTGCTTATTTTCAATTACTGAGATTTTCACAAAAATAATTGCACTGGGTCCTTCTTATCCAGTTCCTGCTTTTTGACAATCCAGAATAAAGAAAAAAGATGGAATTTAAGAACCCAGTTGTATTTTTCTAATCTAACTGCTAATGACAGAAGATTTCTCTCATTGGTAGAGATGGATGGCACAATATATGTTTAGTAGAAGTAATGACCATCCACTTTCACTTTAGACTACATTTTAAAATACAACATGCACATTTAACAGCAGGGACTGGTGGTTGAGGAGGTGTAAATGTTGCAGTGATCATACACTTAACTGGTTTAAGATACATTCATATGTATGAACTACTGGGAGGAAATGAACTAGTCATTTCCAGCCCTAAAAATATGAGTCTCTGTAGGACTTCATTCAGGGGCTGCAGAACATAACAGCCATATAATCTAGGTATGAAGAAAAGAATGGAAATTAAAAATCCAATATATGTCAGATAACATATGGACACATTAGTAGTCCTGCTTAGACTATAGGAATTAAGTTATGATTTAGAAGCATTATTTTTAAGATATGTACAATTTATTATAAAAACAGTAGCTGAATACCAAATTATATCTCAGGAATTAAACATTTTCCTGACCTGTTCTGAACACAAGACACATTATTTATTGGGTTGGCTTGGAAGTATAGATATTTTACTGCTTATCCCTGTTGAACAGCATGTCTCATTTAGTACTTAAAGAGCCTATATGCATGCAAAATTGATAACTACAACTGGGTCCATAAGCTACTCAGAATGCAAAGATACCAATTTTTTATGTTCATGTGTCAACTGGAGCCCAAAACCATGCATTTTATGCATGACACATTCATGCACTCTGATTTTACAGATGCACCTACAATCTCATGCTTTCAATACTTTGGCATCTCTTCTCCAGTAGATACAAACCAGATTGAAGGATCACAGGTATCAGATATCATAGGGCACTGAAACACTACCTCATAGTTTCCAGTGCTGTAAATACTCTTTTGAGGCACCTTTATATCATCTAAAAGAAGATGTTTGCCTCAACACAAGTTCAATTGACACAGCCACTTTCCATAAAAGGCAGGACTTTATAATTCTTTTAATGACTTTTCATTGTCCTCAGACTGTTAGGAATTTTACCAAGCTACAATATACACAATCATCTGTAATTAGTGAGAAAGCATGTTCTTCAGTATTTGATCTAAAAATGCTTTCAAAGTTTCAATGTGTGGTTATTTATTTTTAGTTCATAACTCATTGGGAAGTCATGTCAAAGGAGTAAAGGAAAAACATTTGTGACTACGGGTGGTCTTTTTTATTTTCTTCAGCAATAGGAAAGCTCAGGTACATCCCAGACAGTGTACTATTTCCAGCACCACCCTGCAGTTCTTAGGGTAGGGAAGGCTGCAGCAGCATCCCCCCCACTGTTGGATAGACCCCTCCTGCCAAGTTCAGTCACTTCAAACTTTAAGATTTTGTGGGGAAATAAGATCATTCCTGAGCTGAGCAGATGGGTGAAAGAGCCTGTAAACAATGCTTCACTGATTTATTTCACTTCATAAAGCTTTATGGTTCCTCAGTTTTCAAAAAGCAGAGCTCAATGAAAGTATGGCAGATACACCTTGCTGCATGTATCTCCATCTCCTCATCCTACACTGAATGGTAAGGGCAGGAAGGATGAAGTAGGAAGGCCCAGTCTAAACAGAGATGGGAATGTGCAATCTACCCCATATTCTGTGTCCCCCACCAGACAATCATAGCAATCATAGGAATGAGATACTTACTTTAGTGACATCACTAGGTAAACAGATTAAGAAAGCCTCAATGTTCTCATACTCCACCCCATACAGTTCTCTGCAAGCCTGTGCTGAGCAGAGTTGCCTGGAAGTGTATTTTTATTCCTTAGAGCTGTGTCTTCATATTCTCTGTGCACTTAGATGAGTAGCAATGTCACACTACATTAGTCCCATTTTCTAGCTCTCCTTTGTTCTCTTTTTCAAACAGAAACATGAATTGTTGGATCACTCTAGATCATGCTTATATCAATCCAGAGCTTTAGTGTGGGCCTTAAATTCTGCATGCTCCAACTGACTCTACTCACATGTACTTAAATGAAGTCTTTTCACTCTGGTAATACTGGGAAGGAAAGAATATTTCTGACTGATAGATTAAAGGTCAGAAATCGTTTGAAAATATGGTAGGCTTCAAATGTGGGACTCAGCTAAAACTGCACCACAACTATTAAATTCACTCTACTCGCATCTATTTTACTCAATGAGTTGAAATTGAAAATCGTAGTCCCCTCATTATTTCAGGCTGCTTTTTTAAGGTCTTTTTAAAATGAAGTGGGAAAGCTACTGGGTTTATCAGAGAATTTGCTGTGCAAACCCCTCTGCTGTGCGAGAGGTCAAGCCAGATGAATGCAATGGTTCTTTTTGGCTCTAAAATCAATAACTCTTTGGAATTACTGCAAAGGCTTGGTGTACTGCTGACAACTCTTCAAAAGAAAAATAATATATTTTCTGTGTCCTTATACTCACCCGGTCTACTTCGAAATTATACTGCTCATTGTCAGAATTAACGCAAGCACAGTTTCCAATTTAATTGACACAGCATCTTTTCAGTGTAGAAAACACAATTCTATGTAGTAACTGATTTGTTACAGATAAGTGAAGGGTAATTATGCAGCCTGCTGTTCATTACATTGCACAATCCATTTAAGCTCCTGCTCTACAGATGTTTAAGTCTATACAGATGCTTGGCAGCAGTCTGAGGCCATATTTACTGCATTATCTGCAGTGAGCAGAGACCAAAGTCACTAAATCTGCAAAATGTGGTAAGAGATCATACAGATTTCTATCAGCTGTCCAGCACTGCATTGATAGTTTGTCATGGACCTGCACACAGGCTGCTTATTTCCTCCTGTAAAGGCATTAATTAGGTGAGGGAGAGTATCCCACAGATGCAGCAAGTCTCACTTTCAGCTGTCTTTGTGTGCCTCAGCATCACAGCCCCCTATAGTTACATTTTGGAGGCCTGTCTTTCTGTTAAACAAAGCATCAACCACTTAAAGAGCAGATTTAGAAAAGAAAGCAGCCAATGTGAAAGAAAACACACATTTCTGAAAGTTTAGCTTTGTCTGTGTTAAAAGCAAGGCTGCATACAATGAACTGTGAAAATAGGATGAGCAGTGACAATGTTCCAACTGATACTATCAGCAAGAAATAAAACCCTGCAGAAATCTCAGCTTGCTGTCAAAACCAGCCCAAACATTATACACATGGCTTGTACAACTAAGACTCTGGAACCAGAGTGCACTGAAGTGCTAAACTCGCTTTTGACAGCCCCAGCCTCTTGCAGGACAGAGGATGATTTTTTCATTTCACTGCATTTCCGTTAGTTCTGTTCAGGGACTATTTAATTCAAACCTGAGAAGCCAGGTGGGAGTTGAGAAAGCAGAGAGGCAGAATTCTTCTCAAAAAAAAATGGGAGGGGAAGAGGAGGAGACCTACTGCCTCTTCTGAAAGCTTAGCAAGATTGTGACCAGCAAGAGCTACTGCTGTTCAATTCACTAGTTTTAAATGTGAGGCTATTTTCCTCCATTCAAGATATTTTTTCAGTACATTTCAGGTAGTTTTTTCTTTCACTCTGTGCATGGTAATTGAGCTCCAGTTGCCATCCATGTGCAGCTTGCTGCAAATCAGAAGTAAAAATGGAACTAGCACCTGGTAAATAAGCAATGAATAGGTTTCACTGTTTCTAATATAACAATGGAAATACTGAGCATAAGAATAAATGCTAATTATCGTTTCATTGTTTGAGTCAGAAGGGTTCAACCTGGTGATCTGCAGGGTTTGTTAAGTCTGCCCAGACATCTCCTCTGGCTCCTGGCCCATTCCTCATCACTTTCTTTCCCAGTGATTTCCCAAGAGCAACCTATGAAGCAGATGAACTGCTCTGCTGGGCAGAAGCCTTGTCTAAGCCTCTCTCTTTCCTTGGGATGTTGCTGCCAGATGGGTGTGCATCCAGATTTGTGGCATGACAGAGACTGAAAGAACTCTCAGAGATCCTCCACTCTCCATGGACTGGAAATTTGGTCATGTAGTAATGGACCAGACTTCCTCTGACACTAGAATAAGATCTGAGGATGTAACTTGGTTAAATAAGTGTGAATATTTCACAATGTGAAGCAGCAAGACAAATCAACACTTCCTTTGAAAAAAGGCTCATGCCAAACAAGATGAAAATCAGCTGTTTAAACTCTTTTTCAGCTAGCTAATTCAAAATTCTGATATTTAAATTGCTCTCTTTTCACCAATGCACTAACAGGGAACTATGTCAGTATTCAGAAATTATCTGTACCCTCATGTTTAGGTCAGCAAGACAGTTCATTCCCAAGCAGAGAACAAATTAATTTAAAACCACTGATTTCCTTTAGGGGATGTGTGTGTGTGAGAGGTTGTGTTACTTTTAGCATACCTGAATGAATATTTAGATTCTTGCAGCCAAAGTGCCAGCCATGAAGTGAAATGAGTCATGTTGATTAAAAGGAATCAAGAAAAAGTATATTGCTTTTTCAGAGGTGCAAATTGCAAGCCAGGACGTGGTGCAAAGCTGCTTATCTGCACTGTTAATTTCATAATCTTCAGCTACCAAAGTTCTTAGAGGAAAGCAGGCAGGTTGCTAGTGCTGTCCCTATAATTTGTAATCCTCAATAGGCTGTTTCTTCACCCTATTAAATGAGTTTTCCATATTGTAAGAACAGAACAATAGCACTTCTTACGTGATAGACAATTCGGCATTTCCATGGGAAGAGACAATCTTCTGAGTTCTAATAGACCCAAAATAGCCTTTATTCTGAGCAAGACTAGCAAGAAAATTTTTAAATATTTTCCTTTCTGGGGGAGAAATTGTAAAAACCCAGAGTAGGATTTATACATACAAAAATATAACACTAATTGTATGTAGTTTCTTATTACAATTACATATGAGTTTCTGTTACAATATATAATGGGGGCTATATCTGTAATTCCTTGGCTTGGGAATTGTAGCTTTATATCCTCACATTTCCTTAGGTATCCTAAAATAGGCTTTTATGCTGAGGGAAGGCAAAATGCCTCTGTCAGTTTGGCACATGAAGCTGCCAGCTGCTGGTGAGGTGCAACAGTGTTCTGCAACTGCAGAAATGTTCCTGTTTCCTAGTACCAAACCAATGTCAAGTGATGGAAACTGCTAGAAAAAAAACATTAAGCATTAACTGAGTTAGGGCTGATCATCTCCAGCAAATTTTATGAATTTTCATTGCATTGTGGACAGGGTGGTTTAATTGTTTGTTGGCCATCTTCACGTTATAAACAAAACAGATAACTCCTGCTAACATTGATTTCTGAAGGATCAAGAACCTCTTATCTTCTTTCAAAAGATTTACTTTGTGATTTTTGTGCATCGTTATGCTCTTCAGACGGAGGGTTTTTGTGAGAGGATTAGCAATGGAGGCTTCAGAGTATGTATCATTCTGCTCCTGGTTTTTTTAAGTGTATAGTTCTCATTTCTCTGATCTACACTCTTCTTCCTGTAGGAAACCAGCAAAAACAATGCTCTAGAGTTTAGGAAACACAACTCGTCCCAGGGCTGTCTATGGCCCTGCGTCATGTGGTACTTCAGCTCATGTCTCAACCAGCTTCTCTTGTGTTTAGTTGAAATGCTGCTAAAGAGATTTCTCAGAGCGCTCCTTGTGAGTCAGAAAGTAATTCTGGGATTCTGATGGAACAAGGGATAGCTGGTTGCTCAAGCACATGATGCTTTTCACAACCCAAAGTTTGGAGCAGGGTCTGAACCACAGCTAGGAGGAAGATGGTAATATTGACAGAATACTGAGACAGATATTTATGATTACAAAGGAAATACTGATAGCTGCAGTAGTGCCTTCTCTAGGCTGTAGGCTGTGTTTCCCTGCAACAGCTGGATGCTTTTAACTGTTGTTCACTTACAGGTGGAGTAGTCACTCTCTTGGAAAGTGGAGGGAGCAACCTGTCATCTGCAATGAGAGGGGCAGAAAAAGGGCTTCCCGTGTATATCTAAAGTAATCCACCTGTGTAGCAGTTGGAGTTAAAACAGGACCAAACCTCTCATATGCCTCATTTGAGCACGTGTCATCTCCCAGTACTCACTGGGGAAGGGGCAGTGCAGCTGTGGGAGAGCACTGTCATCAATCTCATCATCCATCTGTGCTCACAGGTTTTTATCTATTAGAGGATGAAGTTTATGCTGGCTATAAAACCCCACCCAGAGCTAAAAGGCAGAGCACTTATGATAGGCTGGAAGCTGTTTGTGGAACTGTGCATCACACATGCAAATGGTTACTCAAAATTGAAATTCTCTTTCCAGCTGCATCTGCTTTTTATGGCAAGAATGTGCAATTTTTATAGACAGCTATGCTGTGACCTTGATAGAAAAGGGGCGTTATGTAAGTAGAATGTGTCGTAAACAGTCATTACCTTCAGCACTAGATAAAATAATACCAACATTGACAAGGGTATGAAACAACTTCAAAAATTAAACTTAGATGATGAAGGTCTTAGAATGCAATAATTAACAGCTCTTCCAAAAGCCATACGATGGAATAATTCTCTCAAATATGTTACATGGACATGTTGCTAAGTATAAAATACAGCACAATTACAGATCTTTATCACTCAAATCAAGTTCATTCCCATTACAATTTCCCCTCAGCTATATAACAGCATAGTTATTTTGCTTATATTAACAATTCTTGCTGAATATTATTTACTCACACTCCAACTATTTAAAGCTGCATGGTGAGATTTAACCTTGTCTTTAAAGTAATTCAGGAAGACTAAAATTACTTTAAAATAAGCTTGTGAGTTTGTTTTCACTTGCTTCTGAGTCATAAACAAAAAATAACTTAGCAAAAAAATACAGTTTGATAGTTGAATTCACCTGAGAGAAGAAGATACTTTAAAGAAATAATTCAGAATTCAGCACATTCCTGAAAACTCAAACTAAGGAAACTGCATTTCCTGAATTATCTTGAGCTTTTGATCCCTTTAATTCAGAAATTTTAATTTTTTTATAAAAATGTAAAGAATGAATCAATGGAGAAGATGGCAAAACTCTAAGAAGTGAAAAAAATATTTTCACAAATAGTCAATTCTGTAGTTTTTGCAATCAATATTCCTATTTCCAGAGATTTTGTGGATGGAAATGTGCCATAGCTTCCCTGGTTATACTATTTTCTGTATTTATGTTATTCTGTAAGCAAACAATTCTATTTATCATTGATGTCTTTGTGAATGACACATGTTGAGGTCCAAGGGACTGTATGTATCTGCTTCACTGCACTGCCAACTACCCCACTTGCAAAAGGAAGTCCCATTGCATTGTAGTGTAGCAGCCCATTTTTTTAGAGCATTAAAAGTTAATTAAAGTGGCTTTAACACTACCATCTGTGTTAAACCTACTTCCATATTGACATATTAAACATGACAAGGGCAAACTCACAAGCCTTGGCACACGGTGATCTTATTTGTTCATGTACTACATATGTGTATTTTTGACCAAAGTTAATTAGAGCTTTCACAGCCAATGCCACTTCAGGATGAGAGGATACCATGGGCAAGTGACTATTCCAGTGTACATCAGTGGGATCTAATCAATGTATCAGTTGATAATTTAACTAGTGGGGCACAAATTATGCAGCCTTATTCCCTTATTCAAGGAAATTTGGTCAAAATTTCTGAAATGTGGTACCACTTTGTACCCTCCCTATCTTAAAAGCCCACCATGAATAAGGGTAATACATCACCTGGTGACAAATGGCCCAAATGAACGGCACAGAGAGCATCCAAAGTGAAGTTTCTGTCCTTCACCACAGGAAACCCTTCAGCTTTTTGAACTCCAGAACATGTGTTTGAGGTTGAGAGGCACCTAGCCTATTCCAAAAAGTCACTCTGAGGAAGATGAAGAGGCAAGGAGAAGGAAAGGCCCCCATCAGCCCCTTCCTCAATACAGGAATGAAACGGCAGGCTGCCAGGTAGGCTTAAAGCTGCCACAGCCTCCCGTCCCCCATCTTCTCACTGCTGCTGCTGCTGCTGAGGCTTTGTGCCAAACGCCTGCAAATCGAAAAACATTTGTTGTGAGCTGTAAAAACCAGTGGCTAACAGCTGCACATGTTGTCTTCAGTGTTGTAAACCTGTCATCGGCACGCTATTGTTTACAGATGGCTACAAGGCCCTCAGAGCCGAGGATCCCTATGCGGTGCAGCAGCAGCCAACACTTTCCTGACAGCTGTGTCAACTGGAAGCAGAGCAGCCCGATTATTTGTTTCAACAGAAGCCTCGGCAACCCCCACCCCAAAGACACAAATCAGATTCTTTCAATTTTTTTTTTTTTTTCTTTTTTTAATGAGCTCAGTGTTAACAATAGATCAACTGCAGTGCAGATGCTGGAATGGAAATAGCTGGCATTTCCCTAACAAGGCACATAATTCTCCTAGAAATAATGGATTTCAAACTGAAATAGTCACAGCCAGACGGGCAGCACTTATAATGCATGACCAAGTGTCCAAAATGAAATAAAAATCTGGGAAGCGTGAAAAGGTGCTAATTTTCTACATCAGTGGGATTTATCAAGTGCTGACTGATTAATACAAAAAGTTGTTTTGTTGTTCAATTGATGGGGCTTTTTTTTTGCTTGCATGGACATTTGAAAGACATTGTTTTGGATATTACAGGAACTTCTGGATTGGCAGAATGCTTTTAAACCAACAAATCAATTCTCTCTGCTTTGTAAATGGCAGTTATTAAATAGGGTATTTTTTTAATTCCTGTCTAAGGGACAAGGTTCCTATCTATTGAAATAAGAAAGTAATTTAAAAAAAATATACATACTAAGATTTTTCTTAAAAAATCAGAAAGGTAAAAGAGAAATACATAAATGAGCATTTGCTCAGAGCACTTGCCATCCAACAGAACCCCAGACCCATATGATTAAATCTGAGGTTAACTTGCTTATCTTCATGGTGGGGATTATTCCATAATTATTCCTGAATTGCAGAATTCGGAATTGCAGACACATAGTCTTCAACTCAGCCAGTATGTTTGCTCCAAATCTAGATTAAAAAAAAATTCTCCAGTCCTTTCATCATGGATATGGAGCTCTGTCATATAGTGGAATGATTTCAGATTTGGTGTATAATTTTTAAGGGCAGCATACTTAACCATGAACATCATTGTTCTGTTTTGCCAGCCTCTGCCAATATGGGCTGTGTAAACCATGATTTTTCAAAGTCCTTAGACTCTTACCAGATATACTATAATGTCATGGAGAACTTCACTTCAGAAGAGTGTGATCTGCAGCCAGATCCACTTTGTGACTTTACTCTGTTCAAAAAGGGGGACCAGAGCCAACTCTCCTGCTCTAAGGACACACCTTGGAGGGGATCAAATATCTGCTGATCCACCTCTTCTCACCAGTAGATACTCCATCAGCAAATATCCATACCTGTGGCTGAGGGCTCATTGTCCTGGAGGCCAGTCAGTGCTCATGGTCATTCTTGTATCTATATATTTTTATTTCTAACCACAGCAATTTTCAGAGATGCTTCGGTTAGCAGTTCCAGGATTGATGGTGGTCAGCAAGCTGATAACTACTCATTAGTCTTTGGTCTACCCAAAGGGCATTGATCCTAGTTTATCTAAGATATTTTCTTTTAAAGTTTTGTCTTTGAATTAAGATTGAAAGCATCAGCCTGAACTAGCTCTTAATCTTATGTATTATAGATTATGCTAAATTAGATAGTGTTTGAAAAATTACCTCTAAATGTCTCATAATTATTAATCATCATCCTGAGTCTGCCAGCCCCCACAAGATGATCAAAGAATATTTTATGCCTTTGTGGTGTTTTGCTACACACTGGAAAAGGTTATGACATTCTCATTCAATACTTCTTACTTCCTGAACATTAATGAAAAAATCAGGTAGTGAAAATGTAACATTTTTAGAACAGATTAATTTCAGCCCCCTATTTGTATTCATTGGTTTTATTACCAACATCACATATTATCTGATACGGTCTGGCATTTTAAAAGGGAAGATGACTTTATGCAGTAAGGGCAATAACTAATAAAATAGTAAAATAGTATTATGTTCCAGCAGATAAACATGTATTAGCATTCCTTAGAACTCAACTTACTGACCAGCCACTATGAGGGAATTAATTTAATTTATTGTTACATTATTTTTATCTAGGAATGTGTACATTAATCTTTATGCAATTAATATACATCAGTGCCAGAGCACCCATTTTATGCCTTTAGTAAATAGCTGTTGCTTGGTGTGAGGTCATAACACCATCTACTTAAAATCAATTTATAATCTTTCATGTATGGGCCGATTCAGATTTTTAAGTTTGGGACATTTTCTCAAGCAATCTCAAGGATTTTGTTGGTCATGCTGTGACTGTTCCACAAGGGAAGCCTAAATTTTTAGCAGAAGGCTTTTGTTGAAATAGGGGCGTAGTAACTGTAACAATAGATGTGAAAATTCATTCAGCTGGATTGAAGTTTTGGATGCCCTCAAGATAATATTAAAAATTCTTCTCCAAAACAAGTATAAAGATTTTGGTGTATACCACCTATTTCAGATGATGAGCTTATCAAGGAAGGAACTGTATTTTAGGATGCCTTCAAAACTTGAAATTTTTATTATTTGTCTTTTTCTCTATTTCCCTTCTCCTCCACAAAATGCAGAGCAGAAATGAGTAGGTTTGTGATGAGAAAAGTATAAAAATTCAGCCAAAGCTGGCTAGCAGGGGCAGTGCAGATGAAAAACTTGAACAAGTTTTACAACAAGACTCATGAGAAGAATTTAAGGCAAATGCTATCCAAGATAGCAAGGGCATACAGATACAATGAGCTAGGATGTCCCTTCTCTCAAGTTTTCAGACTACAATTTAAAATATGAACTTGCAGGAGTTCTGGAGCAAAGACTAGATTAAGTTTTGAATCTGGACAGAGTCCCTCATTTAAAACTGATAAAATTCTATGTGCCCATAGGCACATAGAATGTTATGTATCAGTTTTTTCAGAAGGCTAGGTAAGAAGAACGGCAACTGAAAATAATGTGTTAAGGCCCCTTCTGCTTTGTGCAATCAACACTGCTTGTGATAATTTATTTAGATTGTGTCATTATAGGATCCGAGTTAAATCCAGAACTTTTGACAAGTCTGAGCAGCTCATACACTCCTCAGGATGTCTGTGGTTTCTCATCGAGCTGCTAACATCTGCGCAGTGTGAACAAACAATTGCAGGAGCTGAGGCAGGTGGGTCTAATGCCACTTCCAACAATGAAACACCTCTAAAGTGAAACACTGTTAAGTACACAATTTCTTCTTCATCAAATTCAAATTAATGCATACACCTATGGGCCATACCCTGAAGTCTTATAATAGCAAAATCCCCTTTGAAGTTTTCCACTGACATTTACACCATCAGCAGTTTTTCATGAAATTCTCAGTCATCTTTTCCTCAGGCTTTGAGTTAGAGTTTGCTTCAGGGGAGATCTGAATGTGGTCTTCGCTGATTAAATGAGAGGTCGTTATTGCTGTAAGCCTTGAAGTGAACACTTCTCACTGTGCTGACTTCTTTAGAACTTACACATCTGTTACCTCCTCACATTTTTACATGCAGAAATATATATATATATAAGCATTTGTCAGAGATTTGTCAGTTCTGCTCTATATTAAGGAGTATATACAAAACAAGACTGCATGATGTCTAGAGTACTGCTGGCTTTCATATCAGGATCTCCCTGAGTCCTAAGGAAAGCTTTTATAGAATCTTGGAAAGTAGCTTGTACACAGCTCAAGAACATGCATGCTGATATAAAGGAGATGCATTTGGTGGATGTAAAAATGCATGCATTTGGGAAAGACATGATCATTCAGCTTTTGATTAACTGAATCACTGTTTTGGATGATTTCTGTTCTACTTTTCTTTTGTTTGGTTGATAGTGTACTTTGGTTGGAGGTATATTCAAGACTATAGCTTGATGTAACTCCTGTGAGTAATTTACAGTAAAGTGATGGCATGTTTTTTGTTATGTTCTGTAAACAAGCAAACAAAAAAGCAATATTTTTTTAATGTATCATTAACTCAGTTTAATATAACCATAAAAGCTATTGACTAGGAATAGTATTAGGTCTATGTTTTTCAACACATTTTTCTTGCTGCTGCAATAATGCTTTAGCAAAACTACATTTTTTTTTCTTTCATGCTGTATACTTCCTACACATACATTTTCCTCCTAACATAAGCAGGAAGTAACAATGCTGAAAGCAAAACCTTAACCCTCTGATTTTTCAGACTGTGAAGATTGTATGATTTAGTTGCTGCTTTCATTAGTGTAACTGAAGAAGGATTAAAAACATTCAAGTTGCTAGCAAAGGGCAAAAGCAAGAAATACCCATAGATCAGTAAAGTCTTGAAGACCTTTAAATTATTTATTTTTAATTATAATAGTTAGTAATAATTTAATGTATTATAGAATAAATGAACTTACTATTATTGATTTTCGTGATGACTTCAGAACTGAGAACTCTCACTCTGGCTTAAAAAACTGACTGATAAACCGACTACATTGTTAAATATTAGCCTGGAAGTAAAAGATAAGAAAGCACATGCTTTGTGCTCTCATCAAGCAACATGTCAGTCAAAGCTGCAGGAATATAGCTAAGGAGTTTAAGAACTGAGGGAATGTAAGTCCATGACCCAGGAGGGGAAACATAAGACCAGACAATATGCCAATTAATGGAATTAAACCAAAAAGATTTAAAAAGGGTTTCCCTCAGGAGACAGCATGAAAGAAAAGACAACAGCTAATTCAATAAGGACAAAAGCGCAAATGAGCTAACTATGAAAGGATCAGAATATTTACAGATGATGGTGACTGAAGAATTAAGGAACACTAGCTTGCAATTACTGTGAATTTGTTATGCCCCAGTAGCATGTTCTAATTTGGTCTCATCTATCCTCTGAACAAATATGCTCATCCTTAAATTCCAGAGCAAAAGAAATAATCTCTTTCTAGTTGTAGTCAGCCTACGAAACCAATTATGATCAGTAAAAATTCAAATACTATAACAAATAAAGGCAACTATGCTGAAGGTTGTTGTCTATCATCTGTATCAGCATTTGCAGGCTTCACAGCAATTAAAGATTTATTTTAGCATTTTTGTGTTCATGAAGGGCATGAGCACTACAGGTCCTCCTGCAACGTAAGGGCAGAGAAGAGTTAAGTCAGTGAAAACAGTCTAGAAGGTCCCCTTTCACGTGCTGGGGTCTGGCAACAGTGGGTGTCTGTGTGTGCAGAGATGCTCCTCACACTGAGTTTGCTGTTGAGGAAACCAACATCTCTTCCAGGAAGGAGGTCTCACCCCCCAGGAAGAGTTATTTATCTTTCAGAGGAGTTTCACAAACACCACAAGGAGCATCCCAGATTTTAATTAATATCTGATACTCACAAATCATATTTTACTCTGCATGTCTGGGAAAGAGGAGATAATAAAAGGAAAGCAGGCGAAAGTTTTAGGGCCTCTACAATTGAGATTTAAAAGACTCCAAATATTATGATTTTACAGAACTGTAGTTTCAGAAATCTGCATGAAACAGCATCCTTCTCAAGCTGAAAACCAATGCTGAGGTATTCAGAAGTTCTCACAAGAACAGCACCCTGGGGAGCAGAATACAGAGCTATGAACTGACGGGGAGGTGGCCTGAGGTGACCCCTCTGTGAGAGAGGAGTATGCTGTCAGTAAGACTTGCTCTTCTCAAACACCTTTTGAAGGGGAAAAATTTCATTCCTTTTTGCTTGTTAATTCCTACTCTATCCCATGTCAGAATGGTCCAAGGCAAATGAGTACTCTCAGTTACTAATTACTCATCTGCATGTCCTTAACAGTGTTGCTTGCTTCCCAAAAGAGGAAGCTGTTGAGCTGATCTATGAGCATTAGTGAAGCCTTAGTGTCCCATTTTAGGGATTCTAGTTTAGCAAATGTAGCTTTCTGCTCTGTACTGCTGCATCCCCATCCCGACTAACAGCAAGGACAAAGGGATCTGCATCAAGGGGTTTTCAGGCTTGCCTCTCCTTTGTTATGTGACCTTCTGTTTTCATTCTGTTTCCAGCTGTTCAATATACAGTTTCCCCCTTTTCTTAGTGGAATGTGTCTTGTTTTGTATCCAGTGTTTGAAGAAAAGGAAAGAAAATGTAAGCCGCCTGAGGTAATTCTGCTACTTCAGAGTTAACAAATCAAATATGCTGGCATACCAAATCCAGACAATTTTGTAAATGTGAGGAGTAAAAAATACCATCTTGTCAGGGTCAATTTGCTACCTTGACATTTCCAAGCCCAGGACAGACCCATCAGTAATTAAGATGTTCCTCTCTCTACAGAGACAAGTAAAGGGGAAATCACACAGTATATACTGTCACAGGCAGGCACTCTGCACTCACACTATTTCTCTATTCTAACAAGTATACTCTGCCACTTCCCCAAAAAGAACTGCAAACCCATTACTCCTTGTTACGAAACAGTCATTTGCCAAATTAATTCCAATAAAACTAATCCCTACTGAGTCACGTGCAGAGAGGTGTGGGTGGATGGTAGAAGAGGGGGAACAGGAAATATTGGCACTCATAAATTAAAAAAAAAGAAAAAATTGATATTTTTTAATTTGTTTAAGCAAAAATTGCTCCCTGGATGGAACACTGTGTGCTGTGTTTTGCCTGGAGCAAATGTTTATGGCTGAGTTATAAAATAGAAGTTTGTGACATCTCACAGCACTGCACATGCACAAACAGACACATGAACATACAAGCCAGTTTCTGTCCAATTGCTTTACATCAGATTAAATCTCTGCTGTCTCAGCTATTAGTGAGTGTCTTGGGAGGCACCAGGTTTGAAAAGGTCCTCATCCAACACTATCTTGTGTCAACTTGTTACGATGATGGATGATGTGTGGTCTGCTTTTGTTATGCCCTCCATGGCACCCATCAGTACTCCAGGTAACAGCACAGGGAACCAAAACTAGAGTAGTCATGTCCAGAGGAGATATTTTAATGGCCACTGCAAAAGCAGAAATGGTGCTCTGTTTTATCAGATGAAGATTCAAAATAGTGCTGAACCTCATCTTTGCTGTGTATCTTTATAGGAAAAGCTAACTAAGGAGCTCAATAATCACCAGTGTCATTCTGCAGAAGCACGAATGATATAAGCCCCATCAAGAATTCATCTTATTTATTTTTCCCTCTTACATTACCTATGGAGAAAGTGAAGACTTACTGATTTTACAATTTTTTTCTGAGTGTATGCTGTATAGCAAATGATCATTACATGGAGTACTGCCAGCTTCTGGTTCAGTAAATTGCAAATGTTGCAGAAGAGTAGTTCATCAGTTGTCTTGGTCAGTGTTGCAAAACTAATTTTCTTTTTATATTGAGGAAAGTGCTCGCTGCTTTGACACAACATAAGCTGTTTTGCCTGCACTGTATAATAATGAGTTCAGTCACTAAGGTCTGATCTTAATAAGCAAAACAGGCAGAATAATAATTCTGAGATTGTGCTGACTGTTGTCTTCATATAGATTTTGAACTGCCTCTGGGACTGTCATGTACATGAAAAACTATGCTGCAAAGGTTTGTCTTGCTCTAGAATTGTCTTCTGAAAAGCAAAATATTCAACTTGTGCTCAGGACTACCCCCTCCTGATAACAAACTATTTCCATGTTATCACATGTGGCCCAGAATCACATGTGGCAACCGGATGCCATGAAATAAGTGAGAAAGACTCCTCAAAGAGTTTTGAAGTTGTGATGTGGACTGAATGCAAAGTGTCTCTAACTGAAAGATCCATTATCATTAAGGACTCTGAAGACCGACCAAAACTTCCAAGCTGAGCACTTAATTATATATTTTTTCCCCCTAACTTTCTCTCTCATACTCATGCATACATTCTGGTTTCAAGAAAACCAGCAAGATCCATGTGTGTCTTTGGGATAGGGGGCCTTTCAAAACATCTTGTTTCTCCCTAAGAAGTCTTTTCCTTTTTTTTTCTTCTTTCAATACCATAGTGCCATTGTTTGTTATTGATAGTAAGGACAATACAGGCAGGACCAGAGAAAACAAATCTAGGAACATTCTAGTGCAAATGCATGTGTTTGAAATGGTGAAAACATTCATGAGTGAAGAAAATACATTTCCTTCATTACAGAAGTATTAGACCATTATCTAGGGCATAAAATTTACTCCATGAGAATTTTGAAAATGCAGTTCTTTCCTAAATGCTGAAATTTTCAAAGTTCATCACAAAGGAAAGGATATTTTTTTGGAATGAAATGTATGAATCATGTAAAACTTAAATAAAGACTGGCCCCATCTATTACTACTTCTTAGGGGAGGACTCACAAAGTGGCTCACCCCCTTGAACAAGGTAAGTAGGATGTGAAATTTCCTCAAGCTGCTACTTCACATAACTCTCCTATAGCTCAGGTAGCTGTGTGCTTCCTACTGCTCACTGTAGGCAGTGATCAATGCTCTGCAGAATGCAATGGATGGAGCCCAAGAGACCTAGCAATTAGGTTATAACATCAGGAGTGCCCAAAGCCCATGTCTCTTGGTAGCATTTCTTTACAATGACAACAAAAAGGAACCTGAGGTGGTAGGCCAGTTTTTGTACCTGTTCTCAGGGGTCACCAGTCAGATGGCTTATTCATTTTACTGAGGTCAGGAGATGATGGTCTTTTGCATACTGGACTACTTTTTCAATTGTTCTCAGTTACTGAATAGAGTGAATTTCCTAACGGACCATTTAAGCCTTCATATCATTACATCTTTCAAGTATGATTCTCAATTCACTTCTGATTTATCTTAGAATAAGTCATAATTCAGTCTAAAACACTTGATATGGGAAAAAGCAAAGCAAGTTAAACACACATGGTATTCTGCAAGCATTGTCCTAACTGCAAATTAGTTCTGATTCAAGAAGGGCTGTTTGGAATGGCAGTTGGATTACAAATCTTTGTAAGCAGGGTAGTGATCAGTGCTCAAAGGAGTAGCAGTGGCCAATGGATTCTTTCTGTTCTACAAACAAGAGTACTCAGAAATGGATGTTCTCCTTTCCCTGGTAACAAAGGTAATGCGGGAAATGCAAAGCAATGAATTTTCATTAGTTCTTGTATTCTGAGTGTCTTATGCCAAAATTGCCTGTCAAACAGTTCTGGGGGTAGAGCAGGAAATAGAAGCTGCCTGGAAGATGAGGGAGAAGATGTAAAAGAGTGGAGGCAGACTCACACACCTCACCAAACTGCAGGTAGCAGTCACTGCCACAGCAGGATTGCTGCCTTCTGGAGGCAGGGTGTTTTGTTATGCTTTTTAGAGTTTTTGGATTTTTTAATGGATCAGACCTCATCATCTCCAGCACACCCAGTTTTGTGGGTTTTTTCCATGCTGCATTTCCCTGTGTGTCCTTTGGGGCATGGTAGCTGAAGTAATTGCTTTCAGGTTGCATTACAGGTGACCAGAAAAAAAGAGGACTTGCTTAGAGTCAGGATTCTAAGAAAGACCTTCTTATTGACCTCCTTCCTATGGACTCATTTATCTTGCCACAATAAAACTATTTCTCCTCTGGCAGGTTTAGTCTCTCAAAACCCTTTCTATAATTAACAATTTTTTGGCTAAAAGTAAACACTAGTATTGAGGGATAGATGATAAACCAAAGGGCAAAATAGTCAACACATTTAACTCATTCCTTAAAAATCTATACCATGTTTGTTTCTGTGTACAAAGGGTCTGAGAAAATTGTAGCTCCCTTCTATGTTTGGTCCCAGAAGATCTTCATGAAGCTTGTTCACACCCTCTAATCAGAAGTAGCAGTCTCACCCCCTAGGCTTTTTGTTCTCTGAATGGATGAGTTTGTCATGAGATTCAGCCTACTAGTGTAAATAGCATTTCTTGTGAATTTTTCTGTTCACTTCTAAAGTGTATTTGTGCATTAACAGCATTGAAGTGTTTCCTCAGCATTTGTGGGTAATAGAATTTGATCACAGCAATCTGTAAAAATCAAATCAAGCAGAGAAGAAAGTGTCAACACAGCAATGTTTTAAAATGTGCCTGTATACTCAGCAAGGTTTGGGGAAGAAATTACTTTGCAGATGGCTGGGGCGGGGGGGTGTTAGGACTAAGGAAGGTGTTTATCTGTTTTTCCAACGTTTCCCAGCTCCAGAATAGTTTGTCGCCAGACTCACAAACCACAGAGAACATTGCAGAAGGAAGCTGAGAAGATCTTATCTCCTGCTCTTCATATCATGGACTGGACTACTGCAGACACGTGTTCACTTATCCTGCTCTTAAGATAGTCCAAGAGATTCTGCAACCTACAATCTATTTCAGTCCTCATATTCCTTTAGATGCTTACTTCCTTAATTAAAATGTATTTGCTAATGTCTAAACTAAATCTCTTCAATTAAATGACTGCAATTAAATTGCTGCAAGTTAAGCTTATTGCATCTTATCCTACTTGCAGTGGCTTCAGAGGAGTTATTAACTTTCTGTTTGGTTATGCAACCTTCTCCTTCTGTTTTCTCAAATAACCCCCAAGTCTTTTACAAATACATTATGTTTCTTAGTTTTACAGCCAATACTTCTGCTGTTTCATGAATTGTCCTTACTGTGCCTCTGTCCTTCATCACTGTGATGCTCACACTGAATATAGTGCTCTAGCTGAAGCCTTACTAGAAAAACCCGGTTACAACTTGTTCAGGAGTAAACACATCTCAAATATCAGTCATTCTCATTTAGTGTGATCTATTTCCATCATTAGTAGAAAACAACTGAAACTGTAAAAACACTTGAGACCCTCGGTAAGGCAAGTATTCTGAGTACATTTCACATCATATCTTCTATGTGAGGTAGCTGTCATGCAGTAAAAGCAGCCAGAATCGTGTACTCCATTATATTATTAACAGTATCATAACTGCAAAAGACCATTCCACTAAGTTTTCTTTAAGAGCTTGCTTCAGATTACTGATAAAGAGGACAGTCTTTTTCTGTCTTAAGCCAGTTTACATTCATTTCCTTTTAAGTAAAGATCTCAAATTACTTAATTCCTTGAGCTGCTTTGTGTCAGTATATGTATTTGTGAGTTTTTGGATGTGGATTGTATCTGGCTGTATGTTAATGCTGATCCAGAAATAGGTACTTTGAGCAGTTCTTAGGAGACTGCATCAAAACCAAGCATTTCTTGAAGTCAGGCCAGTTTTGACAGTGTCATGTATAGAAGAAAAACAAAACAAAACACCAACAACAGCACAGAAATAAGTTGCAATAGAAGGCAAAACTTTGTAATTTCATAGCTTTGGAGCAAAAGATTTTAATTTTGTACTTTAAAAATAACTCATTTTTTCCTATCGCAGGATAATGCTAAAACTGTATTAAATACTGCATGTATAGAAATAAAAGAACATTTTGTAACTTCTCTTTAATGGTGAAGTACAGTTATTTTTTCTTCAACAATTATACAAAATGACGCTTATTTCTGAAATGCTTTGTGACATGAGAAAATCTTCCCTATAACTCTATTGACTTACGCAAAGGCAGCAGCCTATTTTCATAATTAAATTTGTAGCCTGTAATGTAGTGTAGTATTTTTTTATCAGCTGCATTCCAATAAATGTGATTTATGGTACACAGTGGTAGAAGGACTAAATGCCAGCATATGTGTCCATTCCTTCTATTCATCTTGTGTGAGATAAAAATTACTAGAGACGTGGCTTATACTTTGAAGGAGCTTTACCTTGCAAGGCAGTTCGGGGTTTATTTGTGTTTTTCTTTTTTTTTACTTGTACAATTTTAGAGCATCAGCTACAACAGCACAGACAGAGGTAAGTGATTAAGCCAAGGCAAGCAAGCAAGCAGGACCATCTTAACATTCACCAAAGCCAGTACCTTCTTGAACTACACTGTGCATTCCTCCAATCTGCAGTTTGGCATTCTGTCTTAAGCCTATTATTTTCCAAACTCTGTCTTTCAGTGATATCCTTCATCAGAAGGGTGGTATGGAAGGTATGCACTGCAGCAAAACTTGTCAAGGAGTATTTGTCAAAGCCCATTAGAAATGTGCTTTAAAACCTCACTGCACTATATCTAAAATTATAGCTGATCATGATCTGCTATAACATTTTTCCCACTGTAGATTTCAGTTGTTTCTTACTTTTGCTTGTCAAAACAAAAGGTCAGGAACATCCCAAGCTTTCATACAGTATTTATTTTTTTTCTGCCCTCAGACCAAGGCTGGAACATAAAATGAAAGACAAATAAAAAACAACTGTTCTCGAATATCTAAAGATCCATGTTGAACACGCGGCTTTCATCTTGTTTTCTTTTCCAGATTGCTTCATGTCTGACTCTTTGTTCCATATAACAAAAACCCCATGCATGCATGCACAAGTAATTGTGTAAAATTATACATAATTATAGTGTTAATGTTTCATGGAAATCAGCAGCTTGAAATGGCCATCTTCTTTCATTCTCTCCATTTTTCTTTCACAAATATGAAATATTTTCCAAAATTGTGATAAAACTAACTTGATTTTCTGCAATATTGCTGCTCCATTAATACTGATGTTGACACCTTTCTACATTTATCACCTTCTTACCCCATTTTCCATTTAGCAGTTCACATCATAAGACTTCATGCAAAGGCATAAGGACAAATAAATATTGTTAATTTATTGCTCTCCTGAGTGAGCTTTATGATAGCATTTTTAAACGACCTTTTCTGTTAAGCAAAAACCATTCTAGCACCTCATCTTATTTATTACAGTAATAAATTCAGATACCCAAAGCTTTTTTTTTTTTTTTTTGCATAAATTCTGTCATGGTTACAAATATATCCATTTGGATATGAAAAAAAAATCCTTTGTTTTTTGTTGTAGTACAGTGCTATGCTAGAATATGCAGTACTAAAGTACACACGGTGCTGCTTGGTTGTTACTGTAGCTGGAGGCTGGTTAGGAATATTTCAGTGGTCTGTGCTTTGACCTCTGCCACTCAATGACTTTATAAGGACCTGAAGGAGAAGAGGGAGTTTTTTTATTTTCTCACCAGCTTTTATGATGACACTATACAGGGAGTGCAGTCAATATGCACAAGGTCTTTTAGAGGACCTACATAGACAGGAGAAATGGACCAGCAGGATTGTCATGAAATTCAGCAAGGCCAAATGCAAGGCCCTGTAACATTGCACAGACTAACCTCCTGCAACACCGTGAGCCAGTGACTGATGAGCTGGGGAGCAGATCTACTGAACAGGATCTAAGGTTGCTGGTGGACAGTGGGATGAACAAAAACTAGAAGTGTGTCTTGAGAGTAAGATAGTGAGAAACATCTACTCTAGATCTGTTTTTAGATCTTGTGTATGAGCTACTTATGAAAGGTTTAAGGTATGGACTGGTTTCAAGCACTCAGACAATTTGTCATTAGTGACGTGGATTGACATGCTGTGAGAGAAACAAAAAGACTAGCCCAACACAGTTCACAGAAAATTGTCAGACTAACAGCTGAAACTGTCACTTTATAATATGACTCATGGCCCCAACAATTTTAATTCTAAGAGGGTTAGAAGATAAAGATGACTCACCCATCAAAAGGATCTGCTTTGCAGATGGAGCTATGTGTTATTTCGAGTTGAATTTGGAAGTACATTCTCAAATTCAATATATTTACAAGTAACATTGGAAATATAGTGAGCAGTGGAATATAAAGTTTGCTGATGCTAAGAAGGGATTCAGTGTAATAGGGAGAGAAGTTATTGGGCAAGTGCCCACATTAACATTTCAGCTTTTATTGGGAATGTGCTTTTGAAGCAAATTTTATGAATCTCAATTACTGGACCTTATTTTGCTTTGTCAACAAGTCTTTTAGTGCACAATCTAGATTACACTTTCACAGAAACTAAGCTCAAAGACATACTGTAAATACAAACTACTGTTCACTCTGTGTGTCCAGGCTAGTCTCATGTAACATTCCATACACACAACCCCTGAAATACATACATACTGTAGCTGTTGGATTCTCCAAATCAACTTTTAAAATACGTTTTTACTGTGCTGTACCACTGATCAATGTACACAACAACTAAATGGAGATGAAATTCTATTTAGACAAATTCAGAGCAATGCACATGGGGAGCTGGGAAGCCACTCCATTATTATATGTAAAATTATGTACTGTCAACAAGAGCACAAGTTAGAACTATGAAAAAACAGCTAAACTGTTCTTGTACCTCAAAAAGTAGAATCAAAGGCAGAGAATGACTGAGCAGCCTTGGAAAAGAGGTACATGAAATCAGCATTCTGATATAGATGGCATGGCCAAGACAGATATTTTTTCTTCACTGTCTTTTTCAGTACAAGAACTATCAGCCAACAAAAGGCTCTCACTGGAGTGAGGTTTGAAACAAAAGAAAGCAATTCTTTATCCATCAGCAGAGCACAGGTGGGTGCCATGAAGGGTACAAAGTATTTTTCCTTCTCTTGGCATGTGCTTGTGTCCATTGCTAGGACCAGGCTGCTAAATTAGTTGGACCTATAAGCTGGAACAGAAAAGGTAAAAACATCAGGTAAAATGGAAATGCAGACCTAAGAAAACTCCAAATCATTCTGTTTCAACCTTCATTTGCAAAATCTCCTGCTCCACAATCCAAATCACTTCCTGTTGTCTCATCAAGGTCAGTAAAGAAGTAGGACTGCAGTAAGAACCTGAATTACTTGTTCCATATTTGCTTTCTTGGCTGTAACATGTTTTATTTAATGTTTTTTTTGTAACCGTGTATTCTCTGATTGCTCTGAATCAGCAAAAGATAAATTTAAGGAAGCAAACCCATGTTCCATGTCCAAGAGAGAAAGACTACTGTTAGGAGGAGTTTGAATCACTGTATAGGAATGTCCTCACCTTCACTGGAATGCTTTTAGGGTACCTTGGTTTGAAAATTACTCTCTCTAAGGTTGAAAGGTAGATCTGTTTCCTTTCATTTTGGGTCCTTTAATACAAATGGTGAGTAATAGCCAGCTTCAAGAATAGCTGTCAGTCTATCAGACTGAACTCAGAGCTGGAGGAGATCAGGAAACAAGAAAAATCTGTGAAACTTAGAGGGACAGAATGACATTTAGGGACACTTCCCCCTGAGCAAGACAGAATCCCTTCCTGAAAGCTGTTCCAGGTACACTGGCAGGATTTGACTTGGAGAGGATGTCAGACAGGAAAAGTAAAGATAAAAGAATTAGTATAATTGGAAGATGCTTTATGCAGGAAGCAATGAATTGAGCTCTTTTGTTGCCGTTCAGTTTGTACTGCCTGAGAACCAGTTTTTTGCTCATTTCTTAACTACATTGTTTTTTTCTGCAGCTTTCTTTAATTTTGAATATATGCTTCCTGGCCTTGTAATTAATGTACCACCCAAGGCATGGTAGCTCTTAAAAGCAGAGCACCACAAACTACTGCTGTAGCATACGTATTTGTCTTAGTTCCAAACACCCTGGTGGGAGACAATCAAACTTAACGGTTACCTCAAGGAGGAATTTGGCCCATGGAGTCTAGCAAGACCTTATGGTCCATCAAACATGGCCTTATAAACCCAAAAAGATAAAAATTCACCTATATTTTATTTTCCCTTTTTAAGTCTCATAATATAGGTAGCTGTCATTTTTCAGCTGCCTGTTCAGCTGATTTATACTGCTTACATTGATGACTTTAGCACTTTGCTCCTTTTGTGTGAGGAATTGGCCTGAAATGCTTATTCTCTGCTCACTGCTTTAACAACTTCAGTGCCACAGATAAAGTGTGTGCAAGGGCTTTGCAGAGTGTCTGGTATTTCATCTGCTTCCTGCTGAGCACCACAACTCAGGCTTCATTTTCTCAGCAGCTTGAGGACCCCTGACACTTATTAGATGGCTGCAGACAAGAGAAATTCACAGGGGTTCTGAATGGAGAAGTTGGAAATCCAGTCAGTTGTCGACGAGACCCATGGCAGAATGAGCCATAAGACTACTGGCAATGTGATGGACATCATTCTGGACAGATAAATTTATAATTGGAAAGTGATGCTTATCTGCACCTGTTAAAATGGCAGACAGAATAAGTAAGCTGAGAATGTGCTTCATCCTTATCAGGTTGTAAGCAATGTTCTAAAAAATCCAGTGGTCACTTTTTTTTTCTGCAGTGATTGTGAATTCTGTGTTCATAATGGAAACATACAGACAATCTTTTTTTCCATATCTTTTTCAAATGCTTCTGGAATGGAAAAAATCATGTTATAAAATGGAAAATTGCTTGCACACTCCAAAATGGAAATTTAGAAGCCAAAGTATAAAGATAATTTCTGTGATTTTCAGACACATACTGAGATAGCTAGTGCTATATATTGCTCTGTTTCAACAGCAAGTTACTATCCAGCCACCATATTAGAGGATTAGTGGGAGCTTGTCATTTTGTTCAGTCCAGCAATGACAGTAAGAACCTGCACTTGTGCAAAAGCGAAAAACTACAATATGGGAAGGTAATTTATAACAGGAGCTGACCTGGGATCTGACTAATGGTCTCCTTCCTGCCTCACATCTGCTCTGTTAATTCTGATGGTCATTAAATCAGTTGACTGATATGACTCAAAACTATACAATGTCCTCACACCAAGGACATTGGGGTAGCCTGCTTTCTAAGTGCTCAGAGAAATCTGCAGAGAAGTTGGTACAAAATGAAAGTTACAAAGGGCTGCTCCAAACTCACCATCATGGAGCAGCACAGGCCAGTAGCTTCTATGAGATGGCACCATGGCCAGAGTCTGTCCATAGGGCTCTTGGGGATTGCCTCCCCACTGCCCCACACAGGCTGAGAGCTGGTACCAACTGCTGAAGTGAGATGCTCTCAGGGTCCTGAGAATGATAAGATTTTCATACTGGTGTAATTCATTTGAAGAGGTATTTTGCTCCTACCAATCCTGACTTGGATATTGCTGTAGCACAAAGAGATCAACCACAGAAAAAGCTCTCCCTCTACAGTGGGGCATAAAAGAACAAAGGCTATCTGAGCTAATGGCTTGACAATAAAGCTCATATTACTCAGTTTTCTGGTGGAAGCTGGTGCCTGATAAAGCATCTTGCTATATAAAAGCAGTCTTTTTGTTGAGGTTGGTAATGACCCCAAATTAATATCTGGCTATGTAGTTGTACGAATTTATGGCAAAAACGTGTGTTTCCATTATAAGAAATGAATATTGATGTCTGTAGTATATAGAGACAAATTGAGCTCTAATGATTTCCTAATAAAGTAATTTGTTCATAGATCACAAGGGGATACAAGCTTGAAATTTTTAATGGTAAGGCCAAGGTAATTATTTTTCAGCATCTAATTATACCTATACCACTGATTTGGGCTAATTTTGCTGAACTAAATGATGATATAGAATGTCCCACAAAGGTTCACATTCATCATTAAAAGCCAGTTCCCGGCCTTTGACAAGAGGGCAGAACAGCTCCTGAGAGGTAATTTAATATAATTAGGAAGATATTATGTTTACTATCTGCACACTGTGCTTGCTTTAGATTAAATCAGACATCTGGAGAAGTGGAGGGACATTTTTCCCAAAATTAGCCTTGTCATCTCAGATCAAACTTTGCCTGCAGTTTAT
The DNA here is from genome assembly GCA_013400935.1 of Turnix velox. Classification (NCBI taxonomy): domain Eukaryota; kingdom Metazoa; phylum Chordata; class Aves; order Charadriiformes; family Turnicidae; genus Turnix; species Turnix velox. The sequence goes on along the minus strand of VZTY01027190.1, from coordinate 532,892 downwards.
TCTCTTCCTACCTCTAAATTGCAGCTAATGAGAAGGAAGAAGCCCACCACAGGAGTCACGATAACAGTACCGGCTTGATGGTGCTGGACATCAAAAGTAAGTTTGATGAGGTTTATACTGACATGCAGGGAAGAACTGGCCCCACTTCACTGGGCACGCTATGTAAGTTACTGGTGACTTAAAATCAGTGGGTTGGTATTTTTAGTACATACTGTGTGTTTCATGAAAAAACAGTTCAAAGTTTTTCAGCTTACAGGTTGTGGTCTAATAGACATTTTATGTAAGATGTTTGTGCATATTAATCCAATCTGAGCTACATGGTAAAAGTTTTAAAATTGGTTGCTTTTGTTGCCTCGGTGTTCCACATGCTCCTATGGAGCTGTTTGGGTTTTTTCCATAAAGGAGTTCCTGTATCTTCTGAAGATGTGAGTTAGTTGTGCACATGATATTCTGTACCATTGCAAATGTAGCCCAAATTAGTTGCATAGGTGTAACCAGATGCTGAAAAGTAATTGCTGTTTGAGCAATATTGAGTTTTTGCTCTCCAGTCCCAAACACTAGGCTGACTAACTCTGCTACACTCTTCATTGCAATGCCTTGAGTGAAAAGGGCAGTAAAGGAGCGAGCAGATCTGAGGGATATTGCAACAGAACAGAATTCTTCTTTGGAGTGGCTCTTTTCAAGGCAAGATGAGCATGAGGAGATGGGAAATTCAAGGCAGTTTAGTGACACCCAACAAAGAGGTTTTCAGAAATAATTCATGTATTTTTTCACAGCATGTTGAGTAGATGAAAGTTTCTGGAAGCCAAGGCAGCAAGACTCCCACAGGCCAAGTAACAACACACAAAGATAAGAAGATTGAATTCTGGTGGGAATTTATTTGACTTAAAAGGCTTATTTCTGTAAATCATCCATTTGTTGTGTTCCTTCCTTCAACTCTTTAGGGAGCTATTTCCCACAAGGTTTCACAGTCCTTTTCTCTAAGCAGATCTCTGCACAGGAAACAGATCTCGACTCCTGCCATGAAAGGGAATACTTGGGCTGGTCCTTTAGGGGCACGGTCCTCTTGGTGAAGGTCTGCAAGTCTTCTCTCTCCTGAAGAGTTTTGTTGCAGCTGCTGGCCAAGAGAAGAAAGAGTTTCTTTCAGCAACTCCCTGCAATGAGAGAGCGGATAGTCAGTGCATGTATTCTTTTAACTTCCACAAACTCTGCTGGAATTTGATGCCCTATCACATCTGGATGCAGGCATGATGCAGATCTACCTCCTAGCAATGTGTACAAGCAAGTATTCCACACAGTGCCGCACATCCATCTCCATGTCTTTCCCTCTTCTCACACCCACTGGTTCATCTCTTCATTCCAGGTGTTGCCCTGTAAGCACAGCTAGCTACTGTGCTGCTGCTTCTTCATGATGAAATTCATCTCTTCAGCCTTGTTTCCTCCTAATCCCTGTGAAGACTATATGAAGGGATGTGTTCATTATCCACTAAAAATTTGATTTTAAATTTGCCTAGTTTTTAAAAACAGTTATTAAGTATGATGTATGGACAATGTAGGACAATATGAGCTAGATATGAAAAGGAAAGCTTTTTCTACTCTCTTCATAACGGGTGCTGCAGACCTGTATAGGACATTGTCACTGTGACATGTTTTATCCCTGTAATGCTATTAAGAAAAGTATCAAAATACCTTATCTGCTTTGCCAGTAGCAGTCACATAAATAAAAGATGCCCAGAAGCAGCTTACATTCATACCTAACAGCTTTGAAAAATGATCTAATTTTGATTGCAAATATTGTAACAACCTCCTCTATGATATAACTCTTTATTTGATTTTTTCCTTCTTTTTCCAGCCTCAACTTCTGTCAGTTGCAAGCAATGATAACCACTTTCTTTTTACCACCTTGATTTTGTACAGAAAACCAGAGCATGGAAAACTGGTAGAACTGCTTTATTCTTCTTTATTATCCATGAAATCCTGGATCTGTTCACTTTAAAGGGATATGAAATTGACTTCCATTAACATCTCTCTCCATCCAGAAGAATTTTTTTTTTCAGAGATAAAGCTCCAACTCCTCATTTGCAAACTATAAATGTGTATATTCACACTGAAGGGAGCTCTTAGCAAATGAGCTAAAATAAAGAATTCTTATTTCCCCCCTCATGTAGTTAGACTACCTATCTAGTCAGTTCTTTTTCTAATTTTTTTTAATGCTCCTTTCACATGAGTAGCAGGAAAAAAGTGTCTCCAAGTACTTTGATTAAACAGGTTTAAGTCTATGACATCTTCCTGACATGAAATCTGTGTAAATATATGAGGCATCCATCTCAAAATTAAAATAAACAAACTGAGAATCTACAGAAAGTAATATATTTTAGTCATCAATGAAATATTATATCATAGGCTGGAATATATCTTTGTGGGATGATTTAGTAGTATATTATCTTAAAATTCTGATTTATTTGCTACATAAAATAAGAATTTCCATTTTTAACTGTGAAAATGCTTTTACTGGCTTTATTTTTCCTAAGTACACCACAAACCACCAATGCAAATGATCTTTCATCCAGGACACATCCAAGTAATTGCTCCTGCCTTCCCCTGCACACAGGATGGAGCCTGGAATGGCTCTTCTGTTTCATCAGATGGATTTAGTAGTAAACTGGAAGATGACTGTTCTATGTGATAGCAATTTCTGAAGGGTCAAAATTTGTCTGTATTTCATGTCAGTCATTAGACCTAGGTACTCACTCTGTGCTGTGGATAACTTAAATACATGACTCTTAGCAAAACCCAAGCCTATAGCCAGTTAATTAGCTCATCAAACTAAAGCTCTGGACTGAATCTCCTTTCACTCTTCATCTTTCCACAGCTTCACTCCTCTTGCTGTTCACAGGGACAGCATTGACGCCACAGCCATCACTGTCCCACCACAATCACAAGCTGGCAGGGCTGACACCTATCCTGGGCAGAAATCCAGCGTTCTCTTTTCTTTAGCCCTTTTTCCTGGCACTGAGAAATCCTGGGAGCAAGCATGTATTGGAGGCTCCCAGATGAATCTTTAAAGCAGACAAACCAAAAGGCTCAGATACAGTGCTTAGAGAACAACTGATATAAATCTATATGTCCTGATTTATAGCAGCTTGAGATTTGGCTCAGGAAGGCAAGCAGCCTGATGGCATTGTAGTGGTGAAACCACAAATAGAGTGAGGCCCACCATGTTTGTTATATATAATTTTGCGATGTAAGCCCTACTTTCCTCAGGGGAAAGCATCCTGGCCAGCCAGGTGCAGGTGCTGTCTAGAATTCATCCGCATCTGAGTGTTTACAGCCTTCTATTTTAGTGCTGTAAATCAAAGGGATGCACACCAATGCTGAAGAATATTGCTTGTGTCAATTCATTAGTCAATGGAGTGGGAAAGATCAGCATATCAGTCATGAAGATATATGAAGTCTGCCTCTTAATGATGTTAGCTCGTAGGCAGATTGTGATGGAACCTTTGTGGCCTGATGACTGTGTTTAATATGTGTAATCCATACCCCAATAAATCTGTGGCTGGCAAGAGAACACAGCTACTTTGTTCAGTTTATGGAAGGAAGCATACCAAGCATTGTGGGCAGCATTAACATTTAACAAGGTTAGGCCAGAATATAAACTATTTGAAACAAATTTAAAAAGTAATTATACAATGAAAACAGTGAGGGCTATGATGGTTTTCAACACAGGGTAGACAACCACTGGATCCCATTATTGTTGCAGTCATGTCACTGTTTGTAGGGGTTGGACGTTCCACAGACTGCATGTAACATTAATCAGTCTAGAATTTGCTCCTGCTAAAGGTGCAGCAGCTCCAGGTGCAGGCAGGAGCTGACTTGCATTCAAAATGTCAAACTGACAGATTGCTGAACAGAAGAATGAACAAATGAGCAAAAAATGAGAAATGCATAACAAGATTTTAATATGCTATTCATTCTTTAAAAGTATAGCAGATTTTAAAAAATTCTCATCAAAGGAAGAGCTTGCAACAAATCTACTCACTTATAGATAACTCTTTTTCTAGATTTTCAAGACCATGACAAGGGCCAAATCCTCAGTTGATGTAAACAGACATTTCTAAAGTAAATGAAGCAGCATAACTGTAAGCCAACCAAAGACCTGGCACTCCTTAGCACTCCAGATTCTTTTTGCGTTGATTTGCCATTATAATAATGTGGAAAGTTCTGATTTACCACTACTTCATTTTGATCCCAGATAAAAAAATGGAAAGCTTGTTTCAGTTTTCAGAAGGCGTTTTCAGGGCACACTCTCCAAAAAAGCAGACGTTTCTGATGGCAGCAATGTTCCACTCAGGTAAGCTCTCTGCAGTGACTGAAGAGTCAAACCAACTACCCCAGGAGCACACATCCAGTAAGACTGGATGCAGGAATGTATAAGTGTCTTTTTAACCATTGTATCATAAATAGTGAACTTCAGTTCTACTTTGCAAACAAACAGAGAGATAGCAGGAATAGCTGGACTTCAGAATGAATATCTCAATTGATAGAGGGAACCATACACTTTAGAGGAAGAGTTGTGAACTGCTTGTAGTCTTGGCATTTGGTTCTTACAAAAATTTCCACACTCTTATTGATATCAACCTTTTCTTTTTTTTCTTTTTCTTTTTTTTTTTTTCTTCCCCAGCAGAGATTAAAGCAATCGGGCTACCAGAAAGACTAAGACTAATTCAGTGCGCTACCAAGCACTGGCTTAATCTTGCCACAGGACACATTGATCCTAACAGATTTTTTTGATTGAACTGCAGAAAATGTTGAAATATTTCTGTGACTATGAGGTAAGCAGTCACTGAACTTTGGAGCATATGAAAACTCCAGATAAAGGCATGGTGACTTAGTGACAGTACTGAAACAGGCTTATCAGCTTCTGGAGGTGTTAGCAGTGATTTTAAATACTGCCATTTGAGTGACATGGAACACACAGCTTTACTTTTGGATTAGAAATTAGTAAGTAAAAATGCTTGGAGAAAGAGGGCTTTTAAAATTTGCCTTGTGCCTCCAGTGTGATTTTCAATTACTGTAGCTTTTCATATACCTGTTTATATATATCCATGATGAAGAAAAATGAAACACAAAACTTCTAAAATATGTAATATTATGTACAAAAACCTAAATCATATCTGATAGAGTGACCTGCTATTTATTAATAGTTTAACTTCATATTTGCAGTTTATGCTGCTTATCTTTCTACTCTGAACTGCAAGACAGATAATGTGCATCCAGCATTTTACACATATCATCTTACAAGTATCTACCTTTATTTAGGTAACATTGTTCCTTTAAACCACACATGTATCGGTGTGAAGAACTGAGCTTATAGCTGAGTCTATGTTTGCTTTATGACAAAGAGGTTTCGTTGGTCATCCATTCAGTGGGGAAAAAAAGTGGTGACCAGTGATTTTATGAGCAATATTAGCTATCATTTTGAGAAAAGAAAGGCAGAAAACCTTTTTTCTCAGCAACAGGGAAAGCATTTGGTTGCTGTGAAGGAACAAAAACATTCATTTGCTTGGATGTATTTATCATTTTATAGTCCTTTATGCTACCAGCATTGCTTGAAGCAGAAAAAAACATTTGAGATACTTCTCTGCAAAATCCCTGCAGTTTTATATGATAAGTGCACAGCTTTTTTGAGTCAAAGACGATCTGGGCCAGCATCCTGCTTTGACAGAGAGTACTGGATAATTGGGAAAAAGTTTTAGAGCATATAGTGATGTTTATTATGCCATTCTCCAGTGATCTGCAACTCAGAGACTTCAGAAAACACTGTTGTTCCCTTGTTTTTGATACATATTGGGAGACTGATTTTTTGCCACCTGACTTTATCTGTGATAGGCATGATAGTGTTGTGTTTGGCTTCCAGAACATATCATAGTTACAAGCTCCATAATTTGACTCAGTGTGATTCTTATGAACATAGGGTTGTTTCATTTGATGCCTTTATTATGTTTCCTCACTGTGGGGTAACATTCCCAGGAACCCCACTGAGACATATTTTTGGCAGGGACAATGAATGAGCTTGCAAAGTCTCTCTCATAGATGCAGAACGTATGAACACAGGGAAGCAGAATGAAGAGGTCTCCCGAGGCAGAATGTTCCCTCAAAATAAAGCTGGAGGTTGAAGACCAAGGAGCCTGAACAGAATAAAGGAGATCCAAACCCACAAAATTTCAGTGTCTGCACCAAACGTTCATGTGCAGTGAGGGAGGGAGCAGTTTGACCAGGGCTGTGACAAATGGTGATGACACTTTGGAAGACTTCCAAAGGAAATATGAGTACAGGATTAATATATACTTATTTAAGATGTACTCCCAGTTCAGGTTTTGGACAAACCTCTTTTTGCTGCAGATGCAAGGCTAGTGATTCGAAAGTTAATGCAGCAAAGCACCTCTTATTATCTTTGGCTCTCTTACTCTAACTGGCTGTCATTCAGAGAATGAGAAGCTCAGCACTGTGTGGAGAATTGTCCTCTCCACCTGTCAGTGATTAATTTCACACATTCAACCATCAGGGACTCTGTAGGAGATTCTAGTTATTTTTCTTTCCTGTCTCAAACCAGAATTTACTGTCTGTACTTTATATTCAGTTCTATATGAATTTTCACAGTTTGTGGAAAAAAAAAGTCTTGTTATTTTTTGACTGCTTTGGATTTAAAAATATTACTATTTGTTGCATTTGAACCAAATGATTCATGGACTTAAAAATATTTGCATTTGCCGCATTTGAATGAAACAATTTATAGACTTAATTTTTCATATGTGTTATTAATCAACTTAACACATATAATCCTCAAGGAAGGTAAGGCATCTTTAAGTTTTTTTCACAAATGAAAAATCATTAATAGATTTCTCTCATCAGTGCTCCAAATGTGGATTCCTTGTTATTTTGAACAGTCAAGCAAAGCCAGGTTTAAGGCTGAAACTGGTGATTTTCCTTCTTTAGCTCAAAGTACAAGGTGCCTGGAACACTTTCTCAGACAAATCTCAGATTTGTCAAGCACTGAGGGAAACAACTGTTGACCTTAGCAAAACTCCAGTCCTCAGGAAATCCCAGTTCTGAAAAGCCACATGGCCTCCAAACTTCTCTGTGCTGCAGGTAAACAAATTTTACTGCTAGTCCCAGCTATTCCTGAAGCTGCCTTTGTTGAACAGAGGCTTTAGCTTAATTTGTTTTCTGAGGCATTCTGGCTCTAACATGATTAGTGAAAGACCAAAGTAACGGGGGACAAGGGAACACAGTAATGAGGAAAAGGTGGCTGAGATCCATATGAAAATGACAACATTTATGAGAAATTAGCTGAAAAGGGAAAGCAAGACATAACTCATTTGCTAACTGAAAGCTGAGCAGGAAGGGATGAGAACAAGAATTTGGATTAAGTAACTGGCTAAACTAGCATCTGAACAGTTTATGAGGAAGAAGAAACAGAGGTGATAAGGTATGAGGAACCTGGCATATTGGAAGTGCATTTTTGGTAGAGTGGCGGGGGCTTGAATAAAGGAAGGGACACACAGACAAAGAGCAGAGAAGACTGTGAGGAGGAAAAATCTGTCTTTGAAAGAATAGGGAAGAGAAGCAAGGAGAAATAAACTTTCAGAAAGAGGCAGTAGAAGGTATGGAAATTCAGAGGCATTGGCAATTTATGCAGGGTCTGAACTTGATCAGAAGGGTGATAATGCTGAAAGCTTTAGTAACATGGCCAAATGCCATGAATGCTTAAAGACAGCGCCCTAACAGAAAAAGCTCAAGGCAATGTCTGCCACAGACATAGTCCAGAGATCAGGGTAATTGATATCTTAAACATCTATTTATATTGCTAGGAAATAGCAGTGTTTTATCATGGAGGACTGCAATCTGAGTATCTTGTTCTCCTAGTCTCAAGCTGCCTGTAATAAACTGTCCTTGGAATTTTTAAATGTTATAGATGACAGTTTCGTAAATCAAAAAGCACTGTGCCCAGCTCAGGAGACTTCTGTATTAGTCCTCATCTTGAAATATAAAAAGGAATTGATAGGTAGACCAAGTTTGGTGGTAATTTTACAGCAAAGTGATCTCTAACTTCTTCATATTTGTTACGGGCAAACGGGATAAAAAACAAATTTGAAATTTCAACTTAAAAAAAAAAAAAGATTAAAATGTTTAGAAAAAAAAGAAAATGTGATTAGCTGGGAACATTCAAATACATTCTACCACTTCTAGAAAAAAACCACCAGTAAATGTAATAATAACAACCATCATCTAGATTGACGCCCCTTAGAGGGAAGAAAATAAAATAAAACAATACAATGCAAAAAGATTATAATTTTTATTTATGTAGCACTATGTATCCATCAGAAATTGGTTAATATGGAAAATGTTAAGGTCAAAATTGCAGCAATGGAATTTTTGTGACAATTACACGATGTAATTTCTAGAAGAATTTGGGAAAAATTGAACAGTGTAAAATAGGCTAAAAATAATTACTTATTTCTGCTTTGGGGCAAATTTCCAGGTGATTTGATCACGTAGTAGCAGGAAAATCTTTCCACTCAGTTTCCACAATAATTCATTGCTGGGAGCAAGCAGCTTGTATCAACGAGCAAAATGAGGTGGTAAAGGAAATCCTCCTCTCCACAGGAACAGGGCTTTCACCATGTTTTCTTCCTATTGCTGTAAGGTCTGTAGATCTGGAGTTGCAGTACAAGTGACACTGATAAGAGAGAGTGGGGAAAATTTACCTATTTATCACTGTGCAACCTATGCTAGAAAATTATGTCTGCATCCAGTCAGGTGTGATTTCCACAACTAAAGAAAGATTCTGAAAAAATGGGAGAAAGTTCTGAGTACTATTAAAGGCCCAGAAAACACAAGTCACAGTTCACAGTTCTCAGCTGATTTCTTTTAATGAAAGATTAAAGTGGAAATTGTTCTGCTTTCAGGACAGAAGGATCTCCACCAAAAAACATAGAAAATCCAATGGAAGAAAGCTGGAAGTAAAACCAAGTAAACCCAAATTACCCATGTTTATTTGTGGTTTCTATATCAATAGAAAGAAAAAAAATTAAATACAGATCTTCTAAATTGTCTGCTTTTAAAAATAAGCATATTTAATGGTCCTTGTATTGGGCACACGTGGTGATCCCTGTTGTCAAGTGTTGGCTATCAAACTCTAAAAAATCAATGGTAGAGGTGATATTCTGACAGCTCTGGACATAACACAAGCAGAAGGCTGCAGACTGAAAGCTAAGGAAAGAGGGTTGATGGTTTTCATATTAGCAGGCCAGGGGTGGTATCCAAATGGCTGTAAAGAGAAGTGACTGACCACCTAGAGAAACAGGAGAAGGAAACAGTGTCCCACAAGATCAAATAAAGCCAGCAGAGCTGAACATTTGTCTGGAGTGCTGGAAGTAAAACTGGAGAGAGTGCCCATAGAAGAGGAACTTTGGAGACAAAGGTGACGCTTTGCTCTGCACCAGATTAGAAGATCTAAGAAAAATGTTGGAGATAATGGCAAGAAGAAAGATGGATATACAGTTTGAAAAGGTTGCTATTTTTAGAGCAAGTAATGCAAAACTTTGTCTGAGGCTGATGGGAAACTGCTAGATTGCAGAGAGGAGTTGAGAACAAAAGAAAGTGAGGAAATATGACAAGGAGCGGGGGAAATCAGCTCTCTGGGGGAACAAGGGTTATGGATGTATTTCTCCTAGGTGCAGATTACTGAGAACTTTGTGTTAGAGTTTGAAACTGTTACAAGTGACTAAGAAACAGCAGAGCCTGAGAGGGAGGAAGATTTGTGTCTCAGGCAGGCAAGCTGATAGCACATTTTTACAAATGACACCTGCTCTGAGGACGAATGTTCCAGGGGGATTAAATTTCAGCCCAATACATTTTTTTTTAATACATAATTTATTCCCATGAAAAGAACACACTGATCTGATTTAATTAGACTAATGTCAAATACAGGAGCAAAGCATGTAGCGGTGGTTAGAAGGCATAGGCATGGAAAGATGGGGGGGGGAAATCCCATGTAAGGAGTATCAGTTCTCACTCAGAGTAAAGCAACAAGAACTTGGGCTGAAATTCGGGATGCTACAGAAATCTTGTGCAGCTGGGTGCTAAGGTGCTCAGTATTGAAGCCAGAGTTAGGCTGAGCGATGAAAAAATAACATTTTTGTTTAAATACAAGGCTGGAGATGTACATGAGAGAGGCTGGATTTTCAGACAGGTGCATTTTTGTTATTCCACTCTTTGGAATGTTTTTTACCAATGTCTTGGAGTTGAGGACAGTGAAGTAAGGGAAAGGGAAGGATGACATTACAGAATCGGGAAGGAGAAGCCTAAAAGAAAAGGGATTCTGAGGCACTGGCCATGTGAGAGAGATGATGGAGTCAAAAAGCAAGGTGAAATTAAAGGAAGTGTAGGAATGACAGAGAGACTGAAATCCATGAGGGGATGATAAACCTGAAATTACTGGATTATCAGTGAATTCTGAAGGATCAGCCCAGTGACAGGGAAACAAGATGGAAAGAGAGCTTCCAGGAAGGCAGCAAAGAAGGGCTTCTCATTCCTGCAGCTCCAAGCAAAGAATCTGTCCTTCATTTGAGAAGGAGGAGACAGTGCTGAGTGTTTCAAGTACATGACAAGAGTGATTTAAGTCTCTAAGTTTCTATCACCACTGAAAATAACAATTGAACTAAATCCAAGATACTGACCTCTGCAAAGGTATTTATTGCATCCTGATGAAGACCGATAATGTAACCATAAATATAGCAAGTAGCTGGAAATTCACAGTTGAGAAATACCAAAAGCCCTTGAGGCTTTTCCTCCCCTCACAGCGGGTAACGTATTTCAGCGAAATGCAAGAACAAAAAGATGATAACCCAGAAAGATTTATCTTTTACCAGGGCTCTGTGTTGCATATTGAGCTTGGATTCACTTCAGACAACATTTTTGTGATTTAACATTGCTTTTCCAAAGAGCTTCAAATAAAAAAGAGCTTTACCAAGGAGATTCAAATAGAAAATTATGCAAGCGATAAATCTAATTAAATAGTTAACTTGCTTGTAACAAATATTAATTTGTGGTTGTCCTGAAGAATGAAGGGACAGGAAAATCTTTATCAGTTGCATTACATAATTTCCAAGCTAAAACAGAGGAACAGCTTACTGTTGTGACAAAAGCAACATTTTGTCACATTTAATAAACAGAAAAGCTGTTACCATGAAGTCCTGAGAGGGACTGAAAATGGGAAGTGGATTTGGAGCACAAGGTATTTCATGCAAGGAAAAAAGATACTGAAGCTGGAATGCAAGGTAACTATGAAGCACTGACAGTGTTTTGCTTCTTGGAAGAATTGGATAAATATGCAGAGAAATTTGTCCCAGATGCTATTGCACCACAACCCTTTTTTCACTCTCTCCCCAAAAGCATTTAAGCGCTTCTTCAAGAAAATGGTCATTTGAAACAGAGTGGATTGAAACAAACAAAAATACCTTAGCTGAAGTATACTTTGGACTATATTCTTGTTCTGAAAGGTGTTAATGGCCATAGTCAGATAGGACTTTGATCTGCAGATAATCAGGACTTGAAGAAGATAGGGGCGCTAATCCCACAGGCTGGCACACTACACGGATGGGACTACTAATAACCCAGGCTGTAAGGACGGTAGTTTGATAACTTCCAGTTGATAACTGGAAGGCTGTAGCTAATGTTTTGCATGAGAAAGGAGCTAAATCATCCAAGCTATTTATAAACATGAAGGCTAAAAAGGGGGGCTGTGCAGAAGGTGATGGGAAGGTCAAAAGAAGCTGTAACATCTTCCAAAGAGCCAACATAGCCCTAGGGTGCAGGAAGAAATACAGAACAGAAAAACGACTGGAGAGGCTTGGAAGTTAATCTCCCATCTTCTTTTCCTTCGAACAGAGCCTGGAGTGAGGTAGGACAGTAGGAACTGGAGCCACTAGGGGCCTGGAGGGTAGGAATGTCGTGGGGTGGAGAAGGTGTTACCCCACCTTTTACATCCCCAGCAGTGCCACAGCACTTTGGAGATGATGTTGAGTGATTGTTACTAATACATTACTGATTGCTCTGGGGATTTTTCAGACCATCCTGAATTGCTAGTATTGCTATCAAATGCAGAGCTGAACCTGTCCTATGCCAAAACACCAAATATTTATTTATCAGATAATTTACTGTGTGAATTGCACATTTTCTGTAGGTTTCTCTCCTGAAGAAATCAATGCAACATTATGATTAAGATATTTTATAAAAGTGTATCACCCTTGGCCCATACAGAGAGAGTAAGCAATGTAAAATGCTTGTTTCATTAAAATTAGTTGTAGAGTTCTTCATGATTTCAGCGGAATCAGGATTTCATGGAAAATGAAAATAAAATAACAATTTTTTTATAATTAGTCTTGTTAAGCTTCTGAATAAGTAGATAAAGTTTATGTGCAACATGGACTTTGTTCAGTATGTGCCACTGATCAATCAGCACTTCAGTTGGGACTTAAATTTGAAATATATGGGGAAAAAATAAGTATGTGTTTAGTGGAGTTAATATAAATACAATGCTAATGGTACTCATGATTTTGCTGGTACTGAAGCTGAACATTTGAAAGTCATTTAAACCAATTTAAAGCAATGTAAGGATGTGGAATTAGGAAAGATTCACATCCTGAAACTTCTTTGCCATTGGGGTTTTAAGGAAAATTTTCTCTCAGTCAATTTAGGCTAATATCTCTTTCTTGTGTTAGACAGAAGGACATCAGTGTTGCTGGGTGTGTGCGGCACGGTGCCGTGAGGACCAGATAAGCTCTTCAAGACAAGTAAACAAATGGTTTTCTGAAGTAGGCACACATGAGTATTATCATCCTTGGAAGCTGCATTAAATTTTCAAATGTGTGACTTTGTTAGCTCTATCAGCACTTGGCACTCTGAGAAAGTCTTTAGTGAGAATCTCTGCATTAGGAAGAGGGAACAAAGAGACTGGCAACATTTTGAATATCAGTGTATTCCCTTTGATCAGAAAGATGCGTTAGTTCTGGGGGAAAAAACAAAGCTTAGTTTCCTTCCTATATGGAACATATTTAAATATATAAAACTGATTTAGTTAAAAAAAAATATATACTAACCCCCTATATAAATTTGTGACATACTTTTCTTGGTTGAGTTCTGTGTAAATCAGGTCAGCTTTTTATTTGAATTCTTTGGTCACAATGAAATAAGAAAGAAAATGTGAACAATTCATAAATAAAGGCTTTATTATAGATTGCATCCTTTGATGGCTTTATGTTGAGTAGCATCTTTTGTATTCTACTCATTTGCATTTCATGCCTAGCCAGAGTAAGTTACTGTGGGCTTTATGCTTTCAGTGACAGCCCCAAGACCACAACCCAGAGAGACTGCTGGTATCTGCGTGGCAAGTGAGGCCAGAGGTGATCAGTTGTTAGAGCATAGTGTCAACCTAGTTCCTTAACTGGAACTTGGGGAAGGCAGTGGAGATTAAGGAAATTTTTTTAATGGGAGTAATTCCTGACTTTTTAATAGTTTCTGTTCAGTTCAATGTGTCTGATTCTTAATGAGAATTCTATATGTGGTCCTTCAGATAAGGGAGCGGATGATGCTTTAAAAGATGAGATATAAAATTAATTCTTTCCTGCACTGGATTGGATGCACAAAAGTGCTGGGTGCTGACTTATCTGAGGATGGAGAAGAGGCTTGTCACTTCCTGAGTAGATGTAACTTGTGGAGATGGACATGGGATGAATGAATCAAACCTGAATGTGATTAGCTCTGCATGGGCATAATGAGCACCAAAAAGCTAATAATTAAGAGGTTTATAATCAATTTTCATACTGTCTGAGGCCATTAAATGGGTTTAGCACTCCTTGACTTTTGGGCTAAGGGACACCTGTGGTTTTCCCCTTTACCAGTCTGCTCCTCACCTTCCACATTTTCCAATGTGTTGCAGAAGGTCCTGAGAAGAGGATGCTTCAGTTCTTTCCAAAGGCTGTCATAAAAGCTGAAAGGTACAATCTAGTGTGCCACTGAGCACTGTTTGTGTTTACATTCCCTGTGCCAGGACTCTTCACTGCTGTTAGCAGAAGCTCAACTTGAATCATGACACAGGAGCACATGGTACAAAAAACTTTCTAAAATGTATCTGAAGGATAGAAAAGTAGTCAAGATCCTTTATTCACACCTTATTTCATGATCAAAGTAATTTCATCTGTAACCTTTCCCAATGCTTGAATTTTATTACACTGGAGCTAAAATGCCACTCTTATTTATGTCTGCTCCAAAACAAAACTCTGCTTTGTGCTCTCCAAAATATGGATAAATGGGAATGGTCTGATCACTGTGACAGACAGCCATTCTCTTCCAAAGAAGGGGTGGGACCATGTCAATTAGTTTTTTCTCTAGTGGTATGATAATAGAGTGATTAATGCTTTTTCCTTGAGCAAATAATACTTTTTTTTCCCCCTGTAGTCATGTGACTATATGGGATCAATGCAAATAAAAGTGGTGAAAACTGAGTATGCAAACATACTTGCTGTTTCCCCTGCAAATACCATCCTGTGGTGTGGATGCTTTGCAAGCACCTTCATACTCGAAAGGAGTGATTTTTGTAGGATCTCTGTCAGTGGGGTACAAGCACGGAAAAAGCTTTTGGTACTGGGCTGAACGCCACGCATCCTGCAGACAACTTCAACAGACTGTGTTAAGAGTATGCTAGTGACACCTAGTGTTTAATATAAAAATGCTATAAAGCTCGTTGGATTTGCTTTGCAAATTAGCTTGCAGCAGCCAGAGAGATAGGTGCAGTTGGGTGTCCGGGACAAGGAGCAAAGCAGTGAGTCCATGGCACCTTTATCAGGGTGCAAGGGGAGCCAGGGCTGTTCTGCTGCAACCAAGTTTTCTCCCAGCTCATCTTCTGAAGCAGTGTGTTCAAGGAATATCAAACCTCTGAAAGCAAACAAGCAATGCTAGATTGGTGCTCACAAAGTGATGGTACAGACATAATCTGCCCTTTACATACTCTTAATTTTTCTGTGCAGTCTTTCTATCTAATAAACCAGCAGAATACTTTGACTCTGTGCTATTTTGTTTATGTTGGAATGTGATCTGGTCACATTTCCTATATGTACATCTATATACAAAACTAGCAGTGGGAGCAGTATGGGAAGTAGCGTACTATAGTTTAATTAAAATTAGGAAAAAAAGGCAGTATCTCAATGCAAGATTGCAATAAATTCTGAAACAGAATTCCAGAACAGTAGGAAGCTCAAAACTGATCATACATCACCCAGATTCAAAGCAAAGGAAAAGAATATGCCAAGGACATTTGATTTTGCATTACAACTATGGATACAAGTTGATTAATTCAGTGTCCCTGCAAGTAACATGGAGAATCAAGCAGCTCTTGTAAATTTTTTTAGCCTTTTGTTGTTTAAAATTCCTCTTTCTTAAAATAGGGATAAAGTGGGTTGTGAGATCATAAGCCACATAAAAGCAGATTTATGCTTAATGTTGTACAACACAGTTTAAGAAGTTAGCATGTGATTAACTGATTATCATCACAAGTAACTCAAGATATTCTTAATGTAAAAAAATACTAGAATGTTGCTAGTGGAAACCAGACATGATCTTGAACTATTACAGATCATAGAATCAGAAAATGATTGGGTTGGAAGGAACTTAAAGATGATGTAGTTCCCACCCCCCTGCCATGGGCAAGGACATCCTGCACTAGATCAAGTTGCTCAGAGCCTCAGCAAGCCTCGCCTTGGATGTCTCCAGGGATGGGGCCTCCATCATCACTCTGGGCAACCTGTTCCAGTGTCTCAGCACCTTCATGGTGAATGCTGAAGTCCTTCCATTTTTCCCCCCAGTTTGCCTTTAGGCAGGTTCCACATCCCCCTCTTTTCCTCCAGCTCTTACCTCTGCCGCACACCAACCCTTTCACAGCACATTTTCCCCCAAATCCTATAAAACTGGACTCTATTGGAGACTCCTCCCCTCCCCAGCTGTTCCAAATCAGCCACCTCCACCCACTCTCCTATTTAACACCAGTGGGGAAGGGCAGCAGCAACCATTTGCTCCCCTGCACCTTCTGTGGGATTCTGCTCCTTGTGTTTCTGTTGCAGCACATGTCACTGGTGATTTGCATTTACCAAGGGGACACAATGGGAGGAGAAAGGCCGGTTAGGCAGGGAGAGGGATGGGTAGGAGGGACAGTGATGACTGTGTGTTTCTATTTCTTGCCTTACCATGGTATGTTTATCCCTTTTGATATTTACCCTATCTAAGGGCGAAAAAAAGTAATATAATTAGATGAAGTGAAAAAGTTCATGTAGAGGTTAAATGGACAAGGTTACAGGATGATTCATTATGAAGAATCCAGATGAAAGTCTAAGATCACCGTGGCTCCTGTAGACATCTATATATGATTAGACTGCTTTAAGACTTCAAAGATACAAAGCATTTCTGAATCAGAAGGAAGCTGTAGATCTGGTGTCTTACATTAGATAAGCCTAATATGTTTAGTGCCTCAAAAGTCAAATAAAGTCACTAGAGACTTCTCAAATTACCTTTTGCAATAAATTCAGCAGCTGTGATGCTTGATAAAAGAGTTATGCAGATGTCTGAAGTTTCTGAAGGTGGGTAGCATCAGTGGAGATTTGGAGAACAGGGAAGGACTAAGGTGATCCTGAGACATTATGCTAGGACTGGTAGAGAACTTTGGCTCAAGGCATAATTTGCACTATTCTGTTCCTTAAGTGGTGCTGCTGTATTCTTATAATATTTTCAGTTAAGACTATTGTTGAAAAAGCATTCATTCATCATAAGGTAAAGCAAGTTTAATGCAAGGGTGTACATCAAATTGAAAGAGGCCATAAATAAAACATATTCCAGCAGTATTGTTCCATCAGATGGAGAGAAAAACAACCCACTGCAGCAGGAATTCTTATATAGAATGGATATAATTAAGACAACACTATCTGTTCTAGATTAGTAATGGCACTTGGTGTAGCAGAGTGTTAGACACTGAACTTTGGCAATTGCATAAACAAAGACAAATTGCATCCAAAATAGACAAGTGATTATTTTCAAGAAGTCCTATTTATTAGTACCTCTTTGTTTTGTTGATAAGGTTAGGTAGTCCCAGGTGAGTAAAAGAATTAGAATAAGTAGACAGTCTCATGCAGACTGTGCCATGCTTGATAGTTGTATTGGATTTTTATTCATTGCTTTCCTCTTTGGGATTAAGCAGAGGAAGAGGGAAAAAGCTGCTGACAGCTCTACAGTCACTGTATTTCTGCAGGGTTCATTCATTTTGATTACTGCTGTTACTCTGATGATTTTCCTTATATCTGAAACAAAACTGCAGTTCTCTACAGTTCAGCTCACTTTAAGACACCATCAAACTGGTATACTCTGATAAGCTCCTGTTAAAGTGATGGTGACAGCTACTGGGTTCTAACTAGCACTGGTTTTATGCTTGCTATAAATAATTACTTCCATCAGGCATTTTCTTGACCATACATCACTCGAGAAAGATGCAGCCCATTCCAGGTCTCCCCAGGTATTAGCACTAATTCATTGTTTTTCTTTCTTCATCTGAATATAAGAAGAGTGCAGCAGGAGTTGTCTGGCCGGGCTTTAATTTCCTCTTATTTTCTGCATTGTTTTAGAGTTTGACTCCAGTGACTTTGGGGATGTCTTTAGTGTTGTCTTCATGTGAGTGATGTTTTAGTAAAGGTCTGCTGGTAGATTCCCTTGTGCAGCAGAGCTTTTTGCACTGCTTAAGGCAAGAACAAGAAGCTCTAATAGGGCCACAAAGTGCTAGCAGAGAATCCCCTAGGATGGAAAACTGCACAGCTTGACTCTACCCCTGCATACTTGCCTCCCTCCATGTGAATAGGAATGAGAATACACTTCAATGGCAAGAGGGCACACTAGAATTGCAGCAGTCTGCTTCTCTGAAGGAACTCCACTGAAGGTGAAGGAATGTAGCAATTTTCCAGTAAAGGGAATAAATCAATTATTAAGAGTTAGATAGCTGAGAGAGCTTAAATTACATCAGACTTCATCTTGGAGACCTTTTTGTCCTTGCACTTGCATTGTGGAGCCACATCCGAAGTTGAGGATTCTGTTCTAGGTAACATATGCAGCAGGACTGGTGCTCATCTGAGCAGATTCAGGTAGAAAATGAACCCTCTGCTGTTACTCCTTCATATTATGGGGACCTTTACAAACAGGGATGCAGCTTGGGAGAGAATGGAAAGATAGAGAAAGGCAGGCCCATGGCAATTTCAGTGCTGCTATGAAGCTGTGGAGTAGCTACTGACAAGTTTCATGAATATTTGTGCCATACTTTAGAGCCAGTATGGCCCAATTGCACCACTGTGCCATATTTTAAACATGTTGGCATGTAAACTTAGGTGGATCCTACTGCTCTTCTGTGAGGACTGGGAAAAAATCAAATTAAGTGATAAGGAAGTAATACTACTAAATGCATTTAAAAAATCACTCATGATTCATTGTATACAGGCTGTATGAAGGCACAGACTCCTCATTTCTTGGATTTACAGAATATCTTCTGTTTTTATTTTTTCCAAAAAGACAAATAGAAATAGGATTCTCAAAAACTGAAAATATTTGGGGAATTTTTTTTTTTGAAAAAAGGTAAGAAATTAATTTCTAGCATATGCTTATCTTGACAACATCATTTTAATTTGCTCCTAATTGCTTGGCAGAATGGCTGTTTCTGTGACAGCACAACAAATGTACGGCAGGGGCACTTACAAACAGTGATGAATAACAGATTATTAGACTTCAGGGAGAATTGTTCTCTAGTCTGCTGCTGCTTTTAACATTTTTTTGGTGGCAGCAACACAGTTCACTGCCTTCCATGACACCAAGATAAAAACTGTCTCTTTGACAGGCCCTGTGTGCTAAAAGACAACTGTTACCACCTTCAAAGGCCGGTAAAATACTGGCTTTAAATCATGTTAAAGTACCTCTTCTAACAGTTATCTTACTAACTACAATGATATACAATACTGAATGTCTTGCCTACCCTTGTCAAACTACTCAGGAGGCCCTAACAAGCAATAGTGTTTTCAGGATGAAGATGGCTTCTTCTGACCCACCATCTCAGATTTTTACAGCCATGCTCTCCAATAGAAGGAAAATCTTTACAGAAAGTGAGCTTACCCTCTAGTTCACTGCTCTGGGGTTCACTGTGCAACCTGCGTGGAAAGGTGTTGGGTAGGTCATCCTACTGAAAGCCAGAGAACACTCTGAGGAAGATGAAATCGGAGGTGGTAGCTGTCACACACAAGGGTGTTTAACTATGATCCACTTTAGTTGAGCCTTAAAATATACACAAATGTCAGAAGTAAACCCACAACTGCCTTTGCTCAAAGTAATAGCAGCTGAAACATTGCTGTTTCAAAGGAGGCTTGATAGTCCTAGATGTGTCCTAGGGCAGAATGTAAAAATCTTCTGTTTTGCAAGGATTTAGATAACCACTACAGAGAAAGATCAAATCTCTATCCTCTTGAAGTCAATGACAGTTTTGTCAAGAACTTGGGGGGAATCAGGGTTTCTGCCTTGTACTCTTGCTTTTCATGGAAATACCCAGTTTTAATGAAACCAGAAGAGGCAGTATTGAATGAAATATTAAAATAATTTGTTTGGACAATCTGCAATGTAGGTTGAAATAGGAACATCATCTGCATGCTCCTAAACCATTATGGGAAGTTTTTCTGAACTTCTCGTGTTCCAATCATAAATGATACATTTAAATTTGCTAAAAAGCAAGTCCTCACTCTCAAGAGAAATTAATACTCAATTTGAGGCAGCTGAAGATTTGTTACTGATCTTAAATTACTCCTATGGCTTGCCTAAATTGATATGTATCATATTTTAAGGGTATAATTTCACCATTCATTTTGAAGACAGTACTGGCTCAAACAGTGTTCACAGCTTTGTGCATATGAACAATCCTCCTGCCTACTCCCCAAAGCATCAGTTCTGCTGCTTTGTAAGACTGCATGGTTCACCAAATCAGAGATTTAAACACAGCTTTTTTTGAGCTTATTTCTTTTTAAATATACAGGATTTCATCATCTATCAATTGTTAGGAACTGCAAATCTCAGCAATTTCAGAGAATGTCTAGTCATCATTTGAAAAATTAGTTTCATTCAATGTTTACCTCAGACAGACTAAAGGTACCAGTTCTCCCAAACACTACTTATGTTTTGGGGTTAGACTCCTGTGCAACTTGATAGATTCAGAGTTCATTTTTCTCCTCCCTCCTTAGAATCTTTTTAGCAGTAATGCACTGTAGGAACTTTTGTATTGCTTCCTATGTTTTTTGGGCAATGTTTTACTCCCAGAGAAGATCAAAGTTTGCTTCTGTCCTAAATCACACAGTGATTGTTATAAATCAACAATACTTTTCTGCTGCAGCTGAAATGTGAGTGATAATTTTCATGCTCTGGCACTAGAACTTCAGCATACACTATGCTGGCACCCAGGACAACACTGTGTAATAGAGATGTGTGGTATTTCTTAATTATTCCCATTATACAAAGCAGAATGAAGCACCAACAGGGTGAGCCATCTGTGCTAATGCTAACAATGTTATTAAATCAATCAGTAAATTTCAAAATTTCATATTAGATCACTTAAATTCTTGTTTGGGCATAGTGCATAGAATTCCTTCTCTAGAAATATGAACTCAGTATGCAAATGCGTTTGCCCTATTTTCTAATAAATTCATGTCTGGGTTCAACATCATTACAAGTCCTGTGCCTCATGCAATTATGCCCTCAGATCTTGGTAGCAGAAATAGAGCCCTAGTTCATGACAGACTGATCAGTTTTTAGCACAACTAAATTTGATGCATCCATTTCTCCCAACTTGCTCTGTCTACAAAAAAAAGTGTCACCTCAAGCCCTATGTTGCCCCTTCTTGCTGTCTTTCCTTCCAGCAAGCAAAAGTGTGTTTCTCTCACATTTGATGCCTTAAAATCATATTATAACAGTAAACTAACATTGAGATTTCACTGATTATCATCATGGCACGTATGTAACATGGTAGCTGATCTAATTACTGAAGTGAGAGCTGAGGATATTGATGAATGGACATTGCTACTTATCAGGACAAGGCACTGTGCACATACAGTCTGCCCTAGAGACCTCACAGATCAGGTGAGAGCACAACCCAGTAGATAAATAGGAGAGAAAATTTTAAATTCACTGCAAAATTATTTCACTAGAAATTCACATTGGCTACCTGCTTACACATCTGAGAATTGCCATGGAGACACTGGTGACCTCTGTGTAACTAAGATTATATTATGATTCCCATTTAAAATGGGGGGAGGGGAAAAATTCCTTTTTCATGCAGTTTAGGGTTGGTGTTCCAATATAATACATCAAATTACCACATGATAATTAAGATATTTTAATTTTTTTTTTGAGATTGAATAACCTTGTAGAGGAGGCAAAAAAGCATATATGTGTCTGTAACTCCCTTTTGGGAGTATAAAATATTCAACACAAGGGTTTAGCTAGCTAATGAAGAGAAATACCTCACCTTACTGTCACAATTTGCTAGAAGGATTCAATGTGTGATTTTTCATGAAAAATCTGTACATGACCTGCAACTGCCTAAACCCTTACTTTTTTTGCTTCTGTGCAGCCCCTCTCACTCTTCCAAAGTGTCCTTAACAAAATATAACCATGAAGAAAAAAGGAATGGAGAATCGTTATTGTGTAGATTTTATACCTTCTTTCTAAGTCATAGGTACGCTTTTTATTGTAGAGGAAAATACAGTTATTTGGAGTAGCCAACATTGATTCACCAAAGGGAGCAGATTTCTATTATGGAACAACTGGATGGGTGGATGAGGGGAAAGCAGTAAGTTTTATTGACCTCGACTTCAGCAAGGCTTTTGACACAATCTTCTGTAACATCCTTATACGTGAGCTTAGGAAGTGGGGTTTAGACAAGTGGACAATGAGATAGATAGAGAACTGGCTCAATGGCAGAGTTCAGAGGGTTGTGATCAAGACAGGAGTCCTGTTGGACTCCCCAGAGGTCAGTACTGGATCCAGTCTTGTTAAACATATTCATTTGGATGAGGGATCTTCATGAGGGAACAGACTGTACCCCTCAGCAAGTTTGCTGATAATATAAAACTGGGAGGAGTGCCACCATGCAGCAAGATCTGAGTTGGGTGGAGTGAAATTTAACGAAGTTCAGCATGGGCAGGTGTAGGCTGCTGCTTCTAGTGAGTATAATTTCACACACTAGTGTAGATTAAGGGCTGACCTGCTGAAAAGCTATTCTGCAGAGAGAGACCTAAGAGTCTTAGTGTACAAGAAGTTGACCTTGAGACAGCAGGGTGTCATTGTGGCAAAGAAAGCCATTGGTCTTCTGGTAAGCATTATAATGAGTCCAGCAGAGGACTACAAAGATGACCAAGGAGCACTTCTGTCATGAGGAAAGGCTGAAAGGCCTAGTTATGTTAGTTTAGAGAAGAGAAAACTGAGAGGACACCCTGTATATCTGAAGGGCAAGGCTCCAGAGGATGGGGCAGACTTTTCAGTAGTGCACAGAGAAAGGACCAGGGCCAACAGGCAAAAACCTGGATGACAGGAAATTCCATCTCAACATAAGGAAAACCTTGTTTATTTTAAGGGTATAAAAGCATTGGGACAGCATGACTAGAGATACTGTGGGGTCTTCTTCTCTGCAGATACTAAATTGCTGATCTAGGTGAAATTGCTTTGATAGGGGGTTGGACTAGATCCTTTCCAACCCTTACCATACTGTGGAAGACAAGGGACTGCAACATGCCCTTGGCATGTTCAACATATATTTGACCATGCTCAAGGCCCAGGGAAGCCATGATCTTCCCCAACAGAGCAGCTTTAAGTCACTTTTTGTGTATCTAGCTGCACAAAGGAGCTTCTGCAAGGTCCAAGGTCTGTCTTGACTCCAGACTAAGTTTGTGGAATATATGTAGTTCTAGTAGTACAGTTCACAAGTATTGGATGTATACTTCAGAAAGCTGCAGCACAAAATGGACATTTAAAGAGTGTAATGTCCTTTTCTTCAAGTAGACTACACTTCAAAACTCAGGCGCATCTGCACCCAGAGGTGATTTTTCCAAACAATTAATCTCTGCATTTTTTGTTTTCTATCTCACATTCCCACCTGTGAGACCTGTAGACATCTCTCAGACAATGAGTTAAGTTTTGTTTTCCAGAGAAAGAGTGGGGAAAAGAGAGAAGGGAAGTCAGAAAGGCAGGTGGATCTTCAGACAGTGATCTGACACATTCATCCGTGATTGTTCTCTGGACCATGAACTGAATAATGCAAACTCATGGAGTTTGCCCTGACATCTTCTCAGTGAGAGCAGCAGTGTCACCTCTACTCTGAGAGGCTCCTATTGTGCATATGGGTGACACAGAAAATCTAGCGAGGCTTTATTTCACTTTGCATAAACTAAAACAACTGGGAGAATGCAATACAGCTGAGAAATGTGTTTGAAAAGTGTTATTCTTTTGACTCATTTTCTTCCCCAAGTACATAAAACTCTTCATTTTCACTTTGTCCACTATCATTAACAACGTCTCATCATTTTATTTAATACTGCAAGAGGCTAAACCTCAGACTGTCTCATGTGTTGGAATTAGCTGTGTGATTTTTGCAGAGCAACATCTGTCTGTGAATAGATTTAAAACAATAAAGTTTAAATTAAACAGAAAAGCTGAATCTGTGGTTAAATGATTAATATCACCGCATGTATAAGATTTTTTTTCCCAGCCTATTTTGTTTAATGATTTTCTGCTATGAATATTACATGTCCTTCTGCAGTTAATTATTTATGCTGATGAAACATGGCACCCTCTGTACCGGTTTTGGATTCTAATTGAAAAGGAACACATTTTCTAGACAGTTCCTTCTGAACAGTGATGGCTCACAGAGGGTGCTCTCATCAGAGGAAAGATCATCCTCCATCCGGTTTAAGGAGACTTGGAATTCACTGTGAGAAATTGTTGCAAGAGCAGAGTCTTCACCGCTGGCCACCAACTGTGCTTGCCAAGCTGCCAACTCTCGTCTTCAAAGAGCCTGGCCTCAGAAATCCCTTCCTTCATGATGGGAAAACCTTTCACATGAAAGATTAATTAATCAGCAGGGTTTATATTTCAGAATTTTTGGTGCTTCAGGAACTGTTTGCATCTGTCAAGGATTTTAAACTGAGTGCGGAGTCTGGCTAAGCAGAACTTTGACATTTTGAGCTTTCATTTTAAATTGTCAGGAAAGCAGTCATCAAATATTGAAGTCCTCCTGGACCTGGAATTATCTTTTTTCACCCAAATCTGATAATTACTGTTTATGGATCTCTTAGTAGCCAGATATCCCTCACTCTGTGAGCTGTTCTAGACAAGAGCTTTGGCTGAAAAAAAATCTGCAGATATTATCTTGGCTATTGTTACATTCTAGACACAGAAATGTATGGCTCTCCTGTTCTGTAAGTCCCCTAATTCAACGAAATCCTTAACACCATTTTTTTTGGATGAGTGAGGTCTTCAGAATAATTTGACGGCATTCCAAAAGCTTGGATAGTGAGCAATCAAATATTTGCCTCAGAGAAATGAAGTTTTTAACCAGTGTGACCACAAGGTATCATGGTAAACCACTCCTGCTTAGAATCTCAGCATACCTTGGTACTCAGGGAAGCATTACAAGCTTTACAAACTACAGCTATTACTTACATATGTTCTGTTATTAAGTTGAGGATTCTTCTCTGGGGACAGCAAAGCACTGTTACAAGGAATAAGAGAAACATAGTTTTAACTGAATTCAACAGTGGGGTATAAAAATAACACTTAGTGGGACATCTCTAAATTAGTAAGGCTGGTCCTATGACTGTGATTCTTTAATGAATCCTTTCTGGTGGTGAATTTGACAATACTTTGGAGCAGCCACAGAAACCAGGTGCTGCAAAAGTCACTCTGCTGCTGTTAGCCACAGGCAGCAGGAATTAGACCTGGAATAGCATCAGGATCTCAAACAACCCTGGTCCTCAGGATACACAGGCACTGGAAATGGTTCAATCATGGCAGGGCCATGGTGCACCCTAGTACACCCCATCAATGCACCCCTGTGGTGCTCCTCTCCCTTGCTGGCAGGAGCCTCACTAACATGTTCTGCTCTCTCTCCTAGCAGTTGTCATCCCAGCTATCACTCTTCAAGAGAAAAATGAGATCAAGCTGATACCCATCTCTAGGAAGAACTGGGATTTAGTGCTGCTGCCATTGTGGGGAACTTATGCCATGATACAGGAAAGAGCCTCAACTGCTGGAGCAGGTTGTAGGTGGTCCCAGCTATGTTTATGTGGCATGGAGAGATGTGAGAGAGAACTTCTCAGGTTGAGGTACTGGCACTAAACCTGTAACTCACTACTTGCATTCAGGTTTGGACTCCCTAGGCATCAGCCAAAACTACCCATAAAACAAACTTGAAAACCTATTCTTTTTTATGATTATCAGCTATGCCTGAGGAAGCCTGCTGATGTTCTTGACAATGTTTTGTGATTTTTATTTTCCCTTACAAAAATTGTAATGATTAAAATAATTTAAAAGAAAATAATTACAATTCATGGCCTTCGTTCCTGCTGAGATGAAATATTGCAGAGCTTCTACAAGTTTTTTCAAATAGCCTTTTATAAACCCCTACACTTTAACAGGACTGCTCAGCCTGTGTGAAAGTCTCAGCTAACTCAAGCTCTACCATTGCTAGCACACCAAACTGTGCTATCCTCAGCTAATTCCAGCTGCATCTACTGCCAGGTAAACATATTGTCAGTTGCTTTTGCATATTTCCCCAAAGTCCTTTTTTACTTGAAATCTTCCTCTTCTCAGGATCATCTGGGTTTTAAAAAAATGTGTTTTCTGACACCTAACAGAGACATCTGAAATGAAATAACTTCCTGTAATTCTGATAGCAGCTACAATCCTTATTTCCATAGCTTTCATCATTCACCTCTAATCTTCTTTCTTTCTTTCTTGTCATTATTTGTCTTTGCCTTTTTTCTTTCTGATCACTATTGTTATCCAATTTTCTTCCTTCTTTCATCTTTCCCTATCTCCCACTGCATTTGTGTCCTGTTGTTTTATTATTTTGATTTTACTCCCCATGTAGCTTTCTATCAAATACACAACTTTGTAACTGACTTTACCTTCATCTTCCTACCTTTTTTCCCCTTTTCTTAGTCATGCTCTGGAGATCAGACAAAAGCTGTTGCAAACTCCTCTCAACACAAAATTCAGAGAGCACAGCCACTCTGCCTGCTTTGTTATTCATATAAAGCTGAAGGCTTTGGAGGACAGCAAATGTCTCTTACCATGTAGTGTGCAGTGCTTTCAACATGGTGGGTCTGTTCCTAATTGGGGTGGATGCGCTTGGAGCAGTAATAATATTATCAGATTGGAGCCTGTCCTCACCATCAAGTTTGGCTCACGTGAGTGATACAGTAAGAGTTCAAACAAGCATCCCTGCTATGTGGGCTAATTAAGCATTTATTTATTCATTTACTTGGGCTATCAAAAAAAGGAGAAAAAAGAATATGAGAAATCAGCCATGGCACTAAGAATCCTTGACATATATTTATTAGCAAAGAGGTGATCAGGAGTCAATGTTTCCACCACCAAACCAATGGAAGTAGAACCAAGGAAAACCAAAATCTCTTTGGAGATTCCTCCACCCCAATAATCTAACATGAAGTTTATCACATACTTCATTCTCTGTAGCACAGAAGGGAACAGAGATGAACAAGCAGATGCTTCATCAGTTTCTCCCACAAAATTTCCATATCTAGTCTGTGTGTCTTATTCAATTTGTTTAATATATTAGACCACTAGGTTCCATATGATATGCAGTTATTTCTGAGGGGAGAGATTTCTCCCATGCCAGCAACCATACAAAACAGAATAAATCTCCTGCATACATATGGGAATTCCCCTTTCTCCTTTTCCTTCCCAGTACACCTCCCAAGAGAAATGGACATCAAAGTTCAGAGATACACTCTCAGATAGAAAATTAATATTTAATATGCCTTATTTGGGATTTAAAAAATGGAAAATAGGTCATCAGTTTTAACTGCATGCCTAAAAAAATCTGCAGGATTGAGTTACTGAAGTATACAGCTGTATTTGTTTTAATTGTCAAACATGGCCAAATTGAATGATTTCTTATGCAGTTCCAAGAGAAAGAGATCATGTCCTTCCCTTGAAAAAGACTTGTCCTGACAGAGGTGTCAAGGAAAATCTACTTCACTCAGCTCCGGATTCAGCTCTTAGCCCCTGGAGGCATTTGTTCATTGGAGACAGACAACTCCAAGATGTTTATTGAGAAAATTTAGCTCACAGACTATGAGATTGAGTACTCCAAGACAGATATGTTGCCATAGTTGGGATAAAACCCCTCAAAACTTTACATTAATTGTTATTTGGACTTAAATAGGTAATGCAGGCAAGGCTTAGACCTAGAAGGCATCACCCAAATGGAGGGCCTATACTAAAACACTCTCATTGACCGAATTTGCCATCCAAACACAAAGAAGCCTGGGTTCACACATACTTGGAATCACCATTTGCACTTCTCAGTTGTTTTCATTCTCACTCTTGCTGAAACTTTCACTCTTTCCTCCATTCCACAAAAGAGGAGTGTTTATTTTCAGATAGGTAGGGTTTCACAGGTTCAGGTTGCTGAATTGTTCTCAGAATTATACAGTCTGCAGAAATTCTTGACAGCAAATACTCTACCATGTGACTCACCAATGTATTTTCATGAGTCATGGAAGAATTTTCATTACTTATGGGGTGTACTAAAAGGAACATGATTAGTAGGTCAAGAGAGGTAATCCTTCCACTCTGCCCTGGTCAGATCACATCTGGATTATTGTGTCCAGATCTGGGGCCCTCAGTTCAAGGCCAGAGAACTGCTTGAAAGAATCTAGCATAGAGCCATGAAGTCAATGAGTGGGTTGGAGAATCTCCCTTGTGAGGAAAGGCTGAGGGAGGTGGAGAAGAGGAGACTGAGGGGTATTCTTTTTAATGTTTATAAATGTGTAAAAGATGAGTGTCAGAAGGATGGAGCTAGGCTCTTCTCTGTGACATCCAATGATAGGACAAGGGGCAATGGGTGAAAGCTGGAATATAGGAGGTTCCACAGAAATATAAGAAAAAACTTTTTCACGGTGAGGGTGAAAGAAAAGTGAAACAGTCTGCCCTGAGAAGTCATGGGGTCTCCTTCTCTGAAGACATTCAAAACCTACCTGGACCTGATCTAGGTGTTCCTGCTCCAGCAGGGAGATTGGACCAGATGATCTTTTGAAATACCTTCCAATCCCTGACATTATGTTTCTGTGAATGAAAAGACTGCATGGATAATTTTGCAAACATATGATTGTATGGGTGAATCCACCACCCAAATGCAGGTATCCATGTAATGTCAAGGCTGAACAGGCAAGACTTCAGAACCTAAGGTTTGATTCTGATGCAGTTGTTTTGAAATATTTATAAGGCTTTTAGGGTGCCAGCTTGAAGCACCTGAATGAACTGCCTGAATTAAGAAGGTGGTCCTCCTCTGTAATCAATGAAAATAAGAAGCTGTCCTCAGGAGAAGCCACTCTCATCCCTACTAGCACTGTTTGAAATAGCCCTGCAGATAAGAGTTATCATTATGTTACCTTCTCTTTATTGAGAAGGACTTAGGAGGCCTATGTTAGCGTAGCACAGGTGATTACCCCCAGCAGTGAGGAGAAGTATTCAAGACAACACAACTGAGGGCTAAGGTCAGGCATGCTGTGGTCCCCTGTGTTCCTGGGTCAGAGCTGGTGAGCTCTTGTTTTTGAAGAGGGCAGGTCGAAGGCACAGCTAGCACTGGGAGGCTGTGAAGTGAAACAGATGCTCGCCTGTCATTTGACCCAGAGAACATGCCTCACTTTACAGTGCTCATTAGGAAGAACTACAGTTTCCTCTGCCAGCTTGGTATATCAGCTTTCACTCAGATTGCACGCCTGATAAAGTTATTTGTCCTGTAATGAATACCAATTTAAACTTCTCATGTAAACTTTCTTACTGTAAACATGTCCTACTTCATGGCTTTTTTCTGTCTGTATGGTAAAACATCTCTTTGCATTTGTGTTTGTGCAGCACCAAGCGCCAAAGTGTTCTCGGGCTGGAAGTAGGGTTCTTGGCCCCTCAATAATGAAAACAAAATTGATGTTATTTGTTTTGTGGTAGCGCCTCTAGGCCTCAATCAAAAATGACACAAGACAACAGATGGATGCAAACACACAGGGGAAACACAAGACAAAACATTTATTCATTTAGTAAGCATCAGCCACAGTGCACCAGCTGCCTGGTATTAAATATTTTGTAGGCAGCATTGTATAGATGTAAAAATCATAATAATTGTTGTTGTAACCTAGCATATATGAGAGAAAGGTTGGGGTTTTTTTTTTTATACTGCTGTACCATGGGACTGGAAAATGTGGCCATTAAAAGCAAATACCTCTGTAAGTATGAGCATTCAGCCATTCTTCAGCTGTAAATGTTGCATTATCCTTGACTGAGTCAAGGCTGATAGTAATTTTCTAATTTGAAAGCTGATAAATATCATATTGGAATTTTCTGACAAACGTGTCTGCAGTATACAACTCATTATACTGTGCAATGTTGACTAATTTTACATCTGTTCAGATATTTAAACTGTTCTGAAAAGAAAATTCACCCCTTCCAAGATCATATATATGCCCCAAAACATATTAAAGTGGCATTGGTGTATGAGGCATATAAAAAGGAAAAGTGGGTGATAAATTTCTTTGTAGGCATTAGGGCAATATCAAATAGATAAACTTATGAAAATCTGGAGATCATGACTGTAGATTTTATGATTTCAATAAATATATTTATTGACTAGTTTTGAAGCCTGGCACAAACAGGAAAATACTAGAACCCAAGCTTGTTACTCTTATGCCTTTTGAGTGGCTTGATTGTTTTCTGGATCTGTGTACCATCGGGAAATTTGTTTTTCAGCCAGGAAGAAATTCAGTGCAATTTTTCAGGGCAATGTCCCAATATCAATTAAATTTTGCTTGGGATTATTTTCTCAGACTTTTAATCTTATTTCTGCTACAACTGGTTGGAGATTAGACTAGCCTAATTTGCTTACTTCATTTGTTGTCAGAGTTCCATTCTGCATACTGTGGGTGTCCCATCAGATATGACTCTGCTATATTATTCTCAGGTTCATGAGTTAAACTGAACAATGCTTCTCAAGATTTCATTCCTTAGTACAAAAAGATAGATTTAGTTTGGGCCAGATTCATCTAGGTCTAAAGTAAAATTGTTTTCCCCACGTGCTTCTTCTGCCCCAAATACTTTACTGTTTAAAAGCTCCATTTACCTGCTCTAAGTTTTTATCACTGACTTTTTCCATCTAAGGTAGTTTTTGTTATCTCTTTTTGTTGTCATTTTTAAGAGACCCAAAATACCAATAGCAATCCTTTCCCTTACTTTTCAAGGACAATTTACAATAATTTCAGGGGAAGCACTTGCAATAAGTAAAAACACACAGAGAAAGGAGTTTCTGTATGTAGTACCTTGTATAGTTAGCCAACATACATAACATTTATTCCTAGTTGCAACTTCTTATTTTATTTTTTTCTTAAGAAGAGGAAGAATGACAGCAATATTGACTGAATCCATTGAATAGATTTCATGTGTGTTAAATAGTTTGTGACAGATCCCAACTCTAGTGAAGGCATGTCAGATAAGGTAGCAGCACTCCAATTTTTGCATAGACTGGAGAAACATGACATAAAGTTGGGAACTGCTTATGATTGGGATTTCTTTCTCTCATCAATAAACAATAACTGTCTTTCAGCTATTCATTATGTGTTTTGACAGCTGTCAAAATCTGTAAAGTACAATTCTTAGGTATATGAATTATGTGAGATTCAGCTGTATTTTCTCCATATGAAAATAAAATTGTTTACTTTGCTACACAGTCCTCTTTCATATTATTTTTTCTCCTGTAAGTGGATCTGTTGCTAGGACAAATGAAAGTAGTGAGAACTTTGGCTTGTTCCCCTTTGAAGGAATGTTTGTGTAGTGACTACACAATCTATAAAGCATTTATAAGTATTTGGCAGTGAGTATATGTTATAAAAAATATTTTTTCTATCTTTTTTTTAACTTCTTGCCTCACAGATGGATTTAATATGTATTTTAGAAAAACTCAAAGGTAGAATAACTGAAACTATACCTTTTATAGCTTATCTTTTCTCCCTTGTGGCTGAACTCTAAACTAAATTGTCCGACACATGGCAATGCTCTTCTTTGAATAATTTTTCACCCCCGTGCTGAACTTAGGTTGAGAAGATATTTATATATACAACTGTATTCCCCAGCAGTGTAAACTAAACGTTAGATAAATCAGCCTTTAATTTCACCCTATGTTTTTGGTGGATAGAGTTAATTACTGAAAATTCAGTCTTGTGGTTTAGGATGTTACTACATGTGTGGCAGAATTAAGAGTTGTATACCAAGAAGTTGTATACTGTTGTCCATAGTCTAATTTTTTCCTCTCATGAACTATGAGCAGCTTCCGAATTTTGACCATCTTCTGAGCTCTTGACAGTCCAAGATGTCATGCTTTTCGGAGGTCATGGAGGTTGTCAGTCAGCTCTTCACTTTTCCAGCCCATCGTTTCATTCAATGAAGCCGGTCTTCTACTGTAATGCAGTTTCAGTTAAGCCTACCACAAGGGGTCAGTAGAAATCAGTGAGAAGTGCTCTCTTCCCTACCCCAGACACTAAGAAATGCTTACAGTCACTGTGCCATTCCAAATCAATTTCAGAAATTCAGTGAGGGAAAAATAGATGTGATTGTTTTTCTTTATAACAAGACAGCTTTTACTTCTAAAATATCTAAATGATTTCCTAACAATACAGAGAAGTTTTCTCTTGATCAAAGTTTGTTTGGGTTCAAAAGCATTATTTTTCCAGTACAACTTTGTCTCTCTGTATTTCTTCCTTACATTTGTTAAAATTAATGCCATGGACTTGGCATATATTTATGGTCAGGAAAAAGAATTTTTGTTTCTTAGGAACCATATTTCACTTCTTTTTTTTTCTTCTACAATTGCTATAATTACATCTGAAAGGATTAAAAATTTAAAAAATCAGGCCCTACTAAGTCTGTGCAAGTAAGCAAGCAGTTGGATATATTTTCTCACCGAATGCTTATGTAACTTCTTTCTATTTTATTCATGATTGCCCCATGAAGACCTTTCACCACATTCACACTGTTCTCTCTGTATCACATTCCTTTAATTCCAAAGGATACTGGGGAAAAGTTAAAAAAAATCACTAGCTTCAAGTTTGATTCTCTGTCACTTTTGTGACAAAGCAGTATGCCTAGGGAGCCTTACAGACATAAATTACTGTGAAATAAAGCCTGTGTACACTGCAGTGGGACTTGGCATCTTAGAAACTTTACCAAATGCTATCTGACCATTTTCCTTTAGGCAGGTAGTGGGTCAAGCTGATGTCAGTTAATCTTAAACTGGAGCAGTACATTAGGTAGTGTTCATGAAGCCCTTGAAATTCCCTTTACTTTTTCTTGCCATAGCCATTCATCCTGAACATGATATGTGAAGGAAATAATGTTGGGAAACACATACAGATTTTAATTTCTTGAGATTGTTGTAGCAGAAGGGTCACAATACTCTTAAAAAGAAGTCCAGAGGTAAAAATTGTCAGGAAATTATGGGTTTGTAGATTTAATAATTTGCTAGAAGAATTATTGTTCTTTAGATCATTTTTATGATACAGACAATGTAAGTGGTAGAAAATGAAAACAGATGGGCTTTTTTTTATTTTGCTTCTAACAAATCAGAGTTTGGCCAATGTTGTTGAGGCTTGAGAAAAAGTTCTTCGGTAGCACAGTACAATGAGTTCACTGTGCTTTGTTCTGAGCTGGTGTGTAATGCCTGTATGTTCAGCATGGTATGCAGAATGCATACACACAGTGAAAAAGCTTGATTTTCCATGTATATCACAAAACCAAAGCACCATTACTCATTTAACTCGGGCAGTGACATTCCCTAAGCCTCTCACTGATAATTTGTACAGGAAGTAGAGGCTCTGGCACCCAGATTTTCTTTTGCAATACTGACAACTCATTGACTTTTAAATGCATACTCACCAAAACCTGCTAAAAGAACATCATTTCAGTTGCAGAGTTAAAAAAGCAGTAGATTTAGAGTTGCTCTGATATCCTTAGTTCTGCCCAGTTGCACGTCTATTCTGTGCACTGAATGTAATGGAAAACATGCTGAAAAGGTAGTAGAAACTTGGTCCCGCTCTGTTGGAGCACCAAGGTCATAGAGTGCAAGCTTCTACCATAGCACTGTAAGATGCATATCAGCTGATGGCAGATGAAAGTGAGATTTTGGCACTGCTGACACACACTGCATTCAGCTGAAATCTGTGAGAAATCTCTTCCTTCACAGTTCCCTGGGGAAACTGGGAGTCACTGCTATGGATGGTTGGAAAGGAAAAGCCAAAGTGAAATGATGAGGGAGACTAGTGCTACTCCCGCTTCTTGTTGTCCAGAGTACAGGCAACTGAAGCCATGTACTGAGTTCAGAAAACAAGCAACTAATGGTACAGCTTCCCTAGTTTCCTGGTATTCACTATTTAGCTGCGACTGCCATGTCAGCACTAGCATAAAACTGGAATGTTTCTACATTTCTTTATTAAATAACTCACAGCCAAAATTTGATTTCTTTAGGATGATGCCCTAGCAAACAAACCCACCTTTTTTCAGGCACCAGAACTAATTTTCTCCACTGTGTGGAATGTCACTCTGTTGTGAAGGTCTATCTGATCAAAGTCGGAGGGTTCAGAGAACATTCTGAGGAGAGATTTTGGCTGGACACCTGAAGTGAGATTGGACATGAGATGTGTGACATGCAGTAAGTAAACATTGCAAGTGGTAGCTCATCCACTATGGACTGAATAAGCAACATGGAGACAAACTGTTATTTATCCTCTTACAGCCATGGAGAGCTGAGATACACATAGACTAAATAACTTGCCTGAAATCACTCCTTAGCTAGAAGCTGAACTTCAATGTCCTGAATCTCCTTTCTGCCCTTTAAACATCCTGTCTTGATCTTCTTACTTCTGCTGTCATGATCCAAACTGACACATGAGGCCTGAGAGATGTACTTTACCGGGGAAGGATATTGTGTTTGTGTCCTTGGGAAGAAAAATGGAAAGATGTCTTTTGGGTGGGGCTCAAAAAAGTGCTCAGGTTAAAAGCTTCATAGGAACTGTAAAGTGAGGAAAAAAGGGAAAGTTTATACTCCATAGGGGGAAAAAGGAAACCCACTTGGTAAATACAAACTTAAGACATATTTAGAAGCTGAATATGCAAGTTGAACTTTCCCTGGGGCTAATTGCATGTTAAATAAATCCTTTCTAAACTTGGCTGTACCTCAGGAACACTGTTTAAATAATGAAGTGCTCATGGACAAATTCTCAAAAGCATTAGGAAGAAACAGGCTTTTATTTAACTTGAATTGTAATATATGGGTCCATGTTTCCATCTAGTTATTTTGACCATTACAAATCAGATCATTTTTTTTCTGCTAATCTCAGGGCTGTCTCCTCCTTTTGCTATGCTATGCTACGGAACCACTAATACAACACATGCTTTTCTTCTTTGCCTTTTCCCATTCTTCCACAACAGGAATGTTCCTTGTCTTTTACTGAGCAGTTGGAAAATTCTGTGTCTTTCCATTTCCATTGTCTTGTCTCAAGACCAAACGAAAGTGCTGGGATATGGAAGACATTTATGAAACAGTAGATTCTGTGGCTAAACCCCTTCAGTTGATGAGTTAGAATAGCCTGCACCTCAATTCTGTCTGAATGATGGCAGTTCATACTGAAGAAAAGTGAGAAGAAAAAGCAGAAGAGCAAAGAATAATTCTAAAATATAAAAGATTCAAATCTGAAAATTTTTCTCAATCTGTGTATATATAGCTACATACAGCCACAGCTTTCCTAGAATGTTTACCATAATGGACAAATTACTCTGATAAGGAATCCAGTGGCTCAAAAGGCTCATTGCACTTGGAAAAATATTACAGAATGTTATCTATGGTTTTGATAGTTTTTCCACCCAAAGAGGCAGGAAAGATGACACCATCATACTTCTGTGGTGTTTGGGGCATTTCTTGTCCAGTCAACTAGTATAAACTACCTCATTGATGACTAAAAAACTGCTGCTAAAATTCTGAAATCTTTGTAGTTTTACCTCTTCAGAAAATGAAAGTGATGATTAAACAAATGAAACAGCCCTTCTGTGTCAGTTACAGAAACATTCCAATAAAAAGAATGTACTTTATACTTCATTCATTCTTGTTCCTTATCCCTTCTGCAGCCATTTGACCTGGTGTAAAACTGCAGAATAACCATTTCAAATAGGTAGCATGAGTGGTCTTTTCAAGAGGTAAGAAAGAGTCTGGTCTGAAATTCATCCTCATGACATGATGCATTCACACTGAAATACCCTTGAAGACTCAGATCACTGTGTGAAAAGGTGCTTTATGTATTTGGTGCCTTTTTTCGGGGAATATGCAATATTTCATTTTATTCTTTTGATGAAAAAATATCTTCAAATGTTTTCAGAAGCACGCAGAAAGAAAAGTATCTGATTCTTCTAAGCCTTAGCATTATGTGTTTACAGATTAGGGAATCTATGTTGTAGAAATCAGTATCTTTTTATTTTATCTGACAAGAATAATATCAGTCCCTTTTTGGTTCTTGGCATTGACTCTCTGTTTATGAAGGGAAACAACTTTACAAGTGCTTCCACGAGAGCATATTATTAAATCTTAATACTTAACTGTATTTCCTCACAAATATTAATTTGTTGTTGTTATTCTTGTCACTGCATTCAGGTGGTCATACAGTTTGAAAGACAAATGCAATTAAATTGATAATACAAAATTATACTTGGCTTATTTGTGTCTGCCTAGGTCTCAGATTCAAAAGCAAGTCATTTGAACTTTTTCTTCAGAAGTGAAAAGTTTCAGCTTCCTTTTATGAATACCTTGATTGTAGTGACAGAATGAGAGGTAATGGTATTAAACTAGAGCAGGGCACGTTTAAATTAGACATTAGGAAGGAGTTCTTCACAATGCAAGTGATGAAGGACTGGAACAGGTTGCTCAGAGAGGTAGAGGAGACACCACCCCTGGCGACAGAGGAGGGCCACGAAGTTGATCAGGGGGCTGGAGCACCTCCCCTATGAGGACAGGCTGAGGGAGTTAGGATTGTTCAGCCTGGAGAAGAGAAAGCTGCGGGGTGACCTCATTGCAGCCTTTCAATACCTGAAGGGAACCTACACCCAGGAAGGGAGTAAACTCTTTGAAAGGGCTGACAATAGCAGGACTAGGGGAAATGGATCCAAGTTGAAGGAGGGAAGATTTAGGTTGGATGTTAGGGGGAAGTTCTTTACTAGGAGAGTGGTTAGGTCCTGGAACAGGCTGCCGAGGGAGGTTGTGGATGCCCCGTCCTTGGAGGTGTTCAGGGCCAGGTTGGACGGGGCGCTGGGCAACCTGATCTAGTAAATGTGTTTGTTTGGTGGCCCTGCTAGGCAGGGGGGTTGGAACTACATGATCCTTGAGGTCCCTTCCAACCCGGGTCATTCTGTGATTCTGTGACATTCAAGACTAGGCCTGATGAAGCTCAGAGCAACCTGCTCTAGTGCAAGATGTCCCAATTCACTGCAGGGAGTTTGGACTAGACAACCTTTGAAGGTCCCTTCCAACTCAACGCATTCTATGATTCTATGACTATTAACATCCACCAGGAGTGATAGAGGATGCTTCTAATTGAGAAGCTTGCAGACTTAGTGGCTGGAGGAGCTTCCAGTTCTTCTGCAGCTGCCAACAACACAGGACCCATTCTATTTTAGATTCATACACACATCCCAGGAAAGTGCCACAATCACCAGGTGTTGTTTGGGCTGGGCTGGGAATGAGAAGGGAGGGCAAGACAGAGCAACTGAAGGAAACTACAGTCTCACTTTAAATGTACCCCTCCAAGACAGAAATTCAGATCTCTTGACAAAATGAACTACAGCAAAGATGCAAACTTTTCTGTTCTTCCTCCCCAACAAGGGCTGTAGCTAGTAGATAGTTAGATATACATGTCCTCTGACCAGAAATTCTTTCCACACTGAAACTGTACATAAGGTATTGTTGAGAGCTTTCTTTCACAAACAGATTTTTCTGTCTGAAAAATGTCTTTAAACATACCCAGTGAGCTCCACTGTGTATCTGCTAGGAACAGGAATACGTATGCATTTTTGCTTTGTTGTTTTGTTGGTTTTTTTTTCTTTCAGTAGACATTTTCACAACTTTGTGGTTTTGCAACATCAGTCATACTTAGAAATTTCACTGTCCATTTGAGCTTTGGTCACTATATACATTTTTGCACCTGTTCATAGAATCATAGAATAGATTGATTTTTAATGGACGCTAAAGATCATCTAGCTACAACTAGGGCATGGACACCTCCTTCTAGACCAGGTTGCTGAAAGCCCCATCCAGCCTTCTGCAAGGACATGAGCTTTAATTTTTCCTAAACATTCCTGTGGATTTTATTTGCACAGTAGTAGGAGTGTGATCACATCCAACAGAAGTCTTGTCCAAGAAATGATCATTTAAACCGGGCCTGACCTCTTTGGTCTCTGACCAACAGTCTGCCCAAGTGTGTGGTTACTGCATCTTGTCTTTCACCTGTTGTTGCAGGGGATCTTAACTGACACTGCATGACAATGAGAGCAGATTAGATTTCTGCAGAATGAAACTCCCTGTAAACTCAATTATTTACAGTGAGATTAAGCTCCTGTTTATAGACCAGTCTCTAGTGCCACAGCTGAATGCTTGAGTCCATGAGCAGGATTATCTTAGCAGTTGCATAACATTAGTATCAACTACTCTCAAGCATCCATCCTTGCCACGGTAAAGAGACAGGTCAGCTGCTCAGGACATGAATAACTGCTGTTTGCCACTTGGCTAGCTAATAGAAACAAGCTGCATTAAGATGAGGATTCAACGTCTGGGCAGGCAGATGGGCAAGAAGGCAATTTGTTCCAGTTCATGGATCTGGGCACAGAGTGACCACACTTGCGGCTACTTGGAGTACATCACACTTACTGGCAGGGCTTCAAGATGCAGAGTTAACTTCACCCATGAGAAAACTATGCCAGATTCCAGCCTTTGAAGATTTCCGTAAACTTCTTTTTCAGGGAAAAAAAGAGTTGCCAAGTGGGATTTTTCATGAGTTGACTGCTTTTCAAAGATCTCTGTGAAATGGTCTTGGTTAAGGGCATTGCTGGGGGAAACCAATTACAATTTTCAAATACGTTAGAGTTAAATAAACATTTAATTAAAATAAGACCAGCTCTTTCAGCCATTGCCTGTCTTCTCCTGTTTGTAGAGTTGAGGTGTTCTGGGTAATTCCTGATACTACACATTTTTTGACAGCGTCAGCAAACTTTTCAAACTAACCTTCAGTACTTCCTTTCCTTTCTCTTTCCTCTCTCACAACTTCTTTTCCCAGACACTTTAACCTACTTTTTAGTCTCTTTTTATGGGTTTCCTTCATTTCTTGCAATCTTTAGTTTTCTTCTAATCTCAGGTTCCTTATCCATTACTCCTGATCCCCTTTCCATGCCTTTTTTTCCCCCACTGTGTCTTTCCCCAGTCCAACTGAACCTCAATGCAAACTGAGGAGTCTCCATAACAGCCTCTGATGAATGATGGAGAGGAACACACTGAAACATCATCTCTCAGCAGAAGGCAGTCAGAAGGGTATATGACATAGGTTTTTGTGTCCTCCCTGATTTGCATCATTCATCTTCAAGTGTCTGCCCATCTTGGTGGCACCAAGAGAGACAGCTGAACTAGAAAGAGAGAACAGAAAATGGTGACTTTGTCTCTTGTTGAACAGCCCCAGACTTGCTGCCTGTCAGACCTGGAAGATGTGCCAGGGCTGTGGACATCTGTGACACTCACCTGAGTGGCATGCAGCATACAAAAATCTGTTTCCACTAAGGAATCATAATTCTGTATTTATGCCAATATCAGCATTATAACCACAACAGAGCGTGTAGATGCTGACTATGAGTCTTTACAGTTATTAAATCCTATAAATATCATCAATAAAAGTGAAGGGAAAATATTTCCACACAATGATTTCCTCTCAAAAATACCCAACTGATACCAGTTTGCCCCAGGTTCCTCCACCCTGACACAGAATTTGATTTCAAATTATCTTGCTTTTTCTTTCCTTTTTTTCCCCCTCTTCCTCAAGGTCTTCCAAAGCTTAAGTGTGCTTGCTTGATATGAACATGATTAAGGAGCAAAATGCTGCATTGAGATAAAGTAAATGCAAACAGTATTACCATCTCTATTATACGGAGGGATAAAGAAGGTATTGTGCTGTAGCTGGTGACACTGGCTGATATTAGGCATGCAATAATGCAATAAATTTTTTACGTATCTTAAAGAATACAAAAAAATATAGCTTTGCAAACATAGTCAGCAAATAGACTTGCTTTCCAACTACATACAAACAAAGAAAGCATAGCTTTCACCATTCCTGTAGCTTTTTTAGAGCTGTGACATGATTTACAAAATAACTGAGTAAAAATCAAACCAATTCTATTTAAAGAAACATGTCTGAATTCTTATATAACTCATACATTTTCCTGCTTGGACTTGTCTTTCTGCTTCATGCTAAACATAAAACGTATTTCCTTGCTATTCTAAAGGATTCAAGATCCTTGTGAATTTTGCATGTTAACCTTAACTTCTAGACTTTTCTAACATCAAAATTTTTGCTCTCATAAAACTAATTTACCACTTATCTCTCAATATTCCCTGTCCTTTCATTGTAGTTAAAGTTTTGGAGACATCTGCAGCTATGCCATGAAGAGCAACTACTTTTTCACTTGTCAATTCATTCTCAAAAGCAGAACTTTTAAAATTTTTATGATGTAGAGAAGTTACTACAGGAAGGTTTGGCAGACTGAGGAGTCAGTGACAGTCTAAATGAACCTGGACTAGGTTAGGAGGTGTTTTCAGAGACACACTATGATAGCTGACCTGCTTAAAAATTCTGTTTCAGCTGAGAGCAGACCTTTCAGGCATTTCAAAAGCTAAGAAAATATTAGAATCCACCGAAGACAAACAATTTCTAGACTTAAAAAAAGAAAAAGTAAAAAATACATATAAATTCAAAGATTCCTTTTCTAGTTAAAGTTCTTGAGCAGAATTGAAAAGAGAAACCCAGGTGGAGATCATACTCAATGACTTTTTTGTCATGGATTTGATAACAGTACTCACTGGAAAAAAATAGTTGCTTGATTGGAGGTCTGGCTGCAAGCACATTTCATTTTCATACAGACACAAAGATACTGTAAAAAACCTCAATTCAATTATAATCTTTTAGCAGCTCTTTGTTTAGCTATAATATAGAAAAAGAAAACCAAAATATAATACTTTCCATTAAGCTTCATACCATTAGATGACTACCAGTTTCTACAGGATTCCTGTCCCTCTGATAAGGATTATATTTTTGTCATCTGTTAAAATTAGCGTGGTTTGAAACATCATAAAGAACAAGACATGGAGCATAACTTCTGTTTTCCCCTTTCAAAGATAAATTGATCTATAATCAGTGTAAGGATTTTACTCACGTTCATGGCTTTTCAATTGAATGAGAACAATCATTTCCACTTTCTCTGCTTTCCAGACATCATTAAAATACAGATTCAGTGTTCTGAAAATGAAATCAAATTACTATATCTATTACTAGAGACAAGCATTTTCTTGATTTATGCATATCATTTCTGACATAGTAAAGAGAAGTCACCAAATACTTAGATGAATCACTAAATACTTAGTATGTTATGCTACTTTTTCACCTATGTAAAATAATCCAGTGCATGCCATTTACCAAAATACAGAAATTTGACAGAATAGTCAAAGCATGGCTGAAAGACTGCATCCTGTCTGATCAAATCACTAAATTAATTGTGCAATAATGAAAAACATCTACATCTTTTTAACATTTTCATCATGCCTCAATAGACATTTTATGTGTCATGTACAGGCCTGTGTCATGTACATGAGAAAAGGCCTTATTTCTTCTGTGTTTAGTAATACAGGTCTTTATCTCGCATCATCCACTTCTTGCTAGTAGTAATTCATGCACATGAGTAAAGAACAGCAACTTTACAGTAATTTTCAAACTCTAAATCTCTTCCCCAGTGTAAGGAATCAATAGCCAGTGGGAAATGCTCTATCTTAAAATATGAACAAAGACACAGGGCTCTATCTGAGGAATTGGACCTTGTAAGTCATATGTTCCTCTGATTTTGATACCTTTCAGTTTTGTCATAAAAGTTCAGAGAGTATATGTATATCCATCTCCAAGGACATGTTTTGTTTAGCTCTGAAGTGTCTGCATTCGTATTTCACTTACAGCACTTTTGAAAGACACTGCCTCCAGCCATCTGAGAGCTGCAGCTGCCTCGAAGTCACAGCAGAGGGGAAGCCCCATCGAACAGCAGAGGAAGGGGATTTAACTTTGCCCACCCTACCATTGCATTTCAGTCCTCATCAATTAGGAGACTCGTTTCTTATGATGCCTTTGATGTGTTTTGCAAAGTTGTAAATGACACTACTATTTGTGATATTTGACTTTTAGATGACAAACACTCTGTTAAGAACTACAAAACTGGCTTTATCTCTTACCAGCTTCACTGGTTGCCAAACCGTACTAAATTTTCTCTAAATTCTGACTGCTGCCAGCAAAGCACTTCAATTAATGCTCATGTAATTCTAGAATTTTGTCCTTAAAAGAGAAGATGATGTTGTCTAAGTTTTGTCTAAGGATTGTGCGATAGTGGCAGATGTTCTTGGCAATTGTTAAATGAGCTCCAGATGGCAGTTTGGAAGTTTAACCTTAAACATTTTCTAACCTTCAGCTGTAATTTTTAAATTAAGAGATGTGTAGATTCATGGCTTGTTCAGATTTCCTCCTGGATTTACACTGAAGATAAGATGATGAGATTCATCAAGAAGATGTATGATGACATTATAGTTTCTCAAATTCATCTCAAGTGAAGTTTGAAGAAATCATCTGTTCACCATTATCCAAAAAACGATTTTAAAGAAAAGGAAATTTTGCCAGGTAATTTTGTTCTTCTCAGTCCTCACAGAAACAAAAAAACCCCTTTTTTTTCTCAGAATATTTTATATATTGTCTGATAAAATTTTATCTATTTGTGCAGATTGTTTTCTATTTCGATGTTCAGAGTAAGCATTAACTTGATGCGTTTATCCTAACAGAGAACAAACCACTCAGCTATCTTTTCGTTTGCTTTCTCCTTCAAAAGACAATGTACATATTTTCATATCATTTACTACTCTTAGCAATGCAATCACTAGAGAGTTTTCTAGAGACTGTACAAAAGTTCATCTCAATGAGAAGCCTTGTAATTCAAAAAATATTATCTAAAATCATCAAATTCTCCTGCCTACTGGAATCATTCTCTACATGCAGAGGTTAAAGAAGGATAACTACTCGTTCATTTCCTCATTATAAAAGAAACAACTTGTCATTGCAGTAAAACTTCTGTATGTCCCTTACAGATTGGGTATGTTTACTAAGATAAATGCAGAATAGGTGTGTGCTGTAAAGTGGTTTTCTGAGCTTAAATNATCATCTTTCTCCACGCTATTTCTGCCAGGATTTCTAACAGAGGAGGTTTAAGAAGGATAACTAATCGTTCATTTCCTCATTATAAAAGAAACAACTTGTCATTGCAGTAAAACTTCTGTATGTCCCTTCCAGATTGGGTATGTTTACTAAGATAAATGCAGAATAGGTGTGTGCTGTAAAGTGGTTTTCTGAGCTTAAATTAACTGCTTTTCTACATTATTTTTTTTTTTCTCTAACACACTCACCATCCTACCATTTCCACTAAGAAGTGCACTCTCAAATTGCATTCCTTCCAGCAGAGAGCAGGTAAAAAATCATCTTTTTAGGGCAGCAGGTGTAGGACAGGAGCTGGGTCCCTTCAGGGCAAGTGGGGAAACACCACAGCTGGACCCTGAACACCCTTCTTCCTCCTATGGAAAGGACAGTGGTGGGAGCCATGCTGATGTCTCACTTTGGCATGGTCTCGAAGCAAGGGGAGATGCATCCATAAACAGGACTCCAGGATGCCACTGCAAACTGCAGTAATGAAAAGATATGATGCAGACGTGTAGATATCC
Source organism: Turnix velox (assembly GCA_013400935.1). Taxonomy (NCBI): domain Eukaryota; kingdom Metazoa; phylum Chordata; class Aves; order Charadriiformes; family Turnicidae; genus Turnix; species Turnix velox. The sequence goes on along the minus strand of VZTY01027190.1, from coordinate 489,394 downwards.
TACTGCTTCAAATACATTTAGCACCAGAACTGCTGCATCTCAGGAAATGAAATTCTGAAGGAAGAAAACGAAGCCTAAAGAAAGTCTGCAAGGAGGCCTTCAGCTGCAAAACACTTCTAGGTGCTTTTTAATGAACACATCTCTGGAAGTACTAACTTAGAAATATTTAAAAGATGCAATCGATCATATCTTTGATCTATGGGTAATTCAAGTAAATAAGATCTACTAACGTTTCTTACTAAAGCTGATGAATGTAATCAGAAGCTTTCAGCCTGACTGAATACTGAATGCTCTTTTACATAGCAATAATTCAAAAGACGATGGAGCCATTGCCCAAGGTAAATGGAAATAAAACTGTGAGGTTGAAAAGGATTCCCCAAAGTTAACTGTAAAACAGTTGGGTTGTGGTATTGATTTATGCAAATACCTGCATGCTTGCCGGCAGCCAGAAGGACCTGTCATCAAGAGGGTGATTCTGGAAGCAGGCAGAAAGGTTTGGAGACAACCCCAGGTGGCTAAACCAGGAACATCACTGCCCATCATCTGTGTCCCAAGGCTTCAGGAGATTAAGGTGGACCCACAACCCCTAAGCAGCACCTAAATGAGTCATATCTGTCTTTCCCCCATGAATGCAGACACATTCTCATTTCCAATTTGCACTAATCAAAAAGCTTTAT
>VZTY01027190.1:310294-488599 GCA_013400935.1 Turnix velox | reverse complement strand
ATATATATATGCATTAATATATTAAAAATATGTAATTTTAATAAATATAATTTTATATGTGTATATATTAAAAATTATTAATTTATAATAATTAAAAATTCTCATGCTTCAGACATTGCCTGCTTGTCAGTGATGGACTTTGCCCCATACACAACCTAAGGGGTCCCGTACACAAATATATAAGCAGCATTTACTTAACTTACCTCTCTTCAATCTGTGTTGCTTATAATTTGGATAGTACAGATGGAAGAAACTTTTACTTTGATGAAATATATGGAAAGCAATTGAATTTTTATATGAAAATGCTAACTCATGCAGTTAATCTAATCACAGTTTGCTGCAGACATACTCAACACTGTGTATAAATAAATAAAACCAACTGTTCTTTTCTGCCTTTTTCTCCCCAGAGACATGATGAAGTGCAGCCCGAGGCCATCTGACCACTGTAGGTGAACATGAGGGCAAGTCTGGCCTGTGCAGTTGTGAGAAAAAGCGGTTTCTTTCTTCGTCAAATTGCTGTAGAATGGAAGTTTTTATATCGATAGTCATGACAAATTCATTAAGTGTAATTTGAAACCAGCCTTGTGCAAAATTGTCCAGAAGTATGTTAAAATCAATGTAACTATGGAGTGGGTAATTAGAATTCAATCAGCAGAGAAAGATGCTGATTCTTAAGTCAGAGAAATCAATATAAAGTTTGGCAAAAATTGTAAATTGTAATGACTGCATTAAGCAGGCAACCTGTTTTATATTTTTTAAATTACCAATCAGTAACTCCTTTCAATTGCATTCCCTCTGTGGGTCCACATCCAGTGCACATGCAACTCTCTCTAGCCATAATTAACTTTTTTTCCTTAATCATAGAAATCTGACTCATGAGAAGCAATCTGCTTATGAACTGCTTAGGAAAAATGTCAGTTTTAAACAAAGAAGCAGATACAGACAGAGACAGCCTTCTTCATGCAAACAAAAAAATCACTCAGGCTGATCACTTTAATTCTTATACTAATCATTAAAGTAAATGTCAAGACATAGTCCGAAGATGCCATCTCACAAAATGTGTTCTGTTGGTTTCTTGGGGTTTCGGAGCTCAGTGTGTAAGAAAGCTGCATAAGTTTTTACAATGGGACTGGAAACAACAGCTAAAATTGTTACCAGCTGACAGTAGTAACTTTGGTGTCTTAAGAAAGATGTTGGAGCTTAAGTAAAAAGCCGGCAACTTCCAAAGCTGTTAAAATTACCTTCTGAGAGATACAGGAGAATGTGCTGAGAGCTTTGATACAAAGTCTGATGCAAGCTTTTGGGCTTGATTTCTGTTGTCGCTGGTTTTTAATACAAATCCCACTTACAAGAGAAACACAGAAAAATTATGTGAAATTGCATGCACTATATTTTACCACCTGGCTTGAGCAGAAAGGAGTATTAATGATTATAATAAAAACACAGGAAAAAAAGTGAAATCCTGTGCAAATATACTGTGCTAGGTGTCTTAAGACATCTCATCAAGATGAGAATTAATAATTTTAGGAGGCTTTCTGAGCAAAGCTCACCAGTTACAGACATTCAGATCCAGAGCACAAGAGAAAAACAAGAAAACAACTTTCTGGAATAAAACAAGCAGGAAAGAGACAAGAGGAGAGAGTGACATGCAGCATGCTGACCTAAAAAAATGTGGAGTAATAGATTTTATTTCTGTGATCTGTTGGCAATCCTTAGTTCATCTGCATGCGGTCTTGCTTATAAAACAAAAAATCCACTTCTCAATCCTGCAAGCTAAGCTTAGCAGCTTCTCCATCTGTTGAGCTACAGTAGCAGGCAGAGTCTGTATGCCATCCCTGGGTGTTATTTGTATCCAGAGTACAGTGTAAGGTTGTCATCGCAAGCAGTGACCTCCTTTTCAGCTGCCTGCATAGGGATTTGTACCAGGGACCTCCAGACCGAGACATTTTGCATCTGGGCACTGCCATCATTCATTTGTTCCCTGGAGACAGGGGAAAAAAACAAAAAGATCAGTGGGTTACAAGTGTGTCACGCATTTCTGTCCTGGACTTGTCAACTCTTGCTTTCCTTTAGGCCAGAGTATAAAGCTTCACTTCTTTGCAATCCCCTATCCAGGTCAACTCATGACTAGATGTGGGTCTGTGCAATCACTGGAAGTTACTGCTGATCCCAGGATGCTCTGGTTTGGCATTAAGAGCAAACTATTTTAATAATCTAGTGTAAATCTCAGTTTTGTACGCGTCTTCAAGCTCCATCCTGCAATGAAGCTCTTAAACTCTTTATGAGCCTCTGCCATTTAATATTGTGCTAGGTAGGCTCAGCCTGCAGAAAGAAAAGTACATTGGCACAGGGCTTTCATTTTTTATCACTGCTAAATACCAGGCTGACAAGACTGATAATCTTCCCTGATTACTTCCTTCACATTTTATTAGAACATGCTCCTGCATTCATTCAGATATTTAATTTCACTATTGGTGGCTGCTTCCTAAAACATAAACAATTCTGTCTTGGTTTGAAAAAATGCTTATATGATATCAAATAATTGCCTTAAGTGACAGCAGCCTCCATTACTAGTTCAATGTATTCTCCAAGGATACCAGGCTCAACAGCATTTTCAACTACTAATTGTTTTTCTTCATGCTTCTTTGTTTTTCCCTTGGTCTGATAATTAATTTCTTCATTCCTTCCTCGGGTTCTCATGTTCACACAATAATTTTCTTCTTCAGGCTCCTGAAATGCTTTTGTGTGCCTTAGCCTTTGGATAGAGCCACTGTCCTCCTGAGCACGCACCTGTTTTCTGTAAACTCTACAGCTGCCCCAACAGCCATAGAAGAGTCCACATAGATCTACATAAGTACAGCTAAACATGGGGACAGTTACATACAGATATACCTTTTTTCTTGCACTACTTCCAAGCACTTAGTACTTGACTGATAACATGCAGTGGGAAGCTCTAGACTTTTAGTACAGGATTCCTGGCTGGCCACCATCTTGTCTGAGAGAACCTGAGGAACTTCTCTTTTTGGTGCTCAAACCACAGAATTTCTGAATAATCACAGCACTGCCAGGACTTCCACCCCCCCTGAGAAACAGTCCTGGAAGAAACAAATAAAGATTTAGAAGTGCTCAAAGGGGAAGAAGCATGGAATTACAGTGTCTGTCAGATAATGCAGAAATAATGGCTCAAACTCTGCGTAAAGAGAGGAGGGTGCTGGCTTGGGCAATGACAGTGAGCCACAGCCACCATTACCTTCAAGACTCTCAGCTCAAACTTTTTTGGAAGCATTACTATGACAGTTACTCATGCTCATGCAGGAGAACATGGACATGCCAGAACTAAATGGATTACTTGTACCCATTAAAAGCTGCTTGCTGGCAACAGGATCTTAATCACCCAGCACCATAAACTTGGCTTCTGCCATGACATAGGTTTCCTATGGGTTTTCCAATAGCTGTGTGTAAACACTTGCAAATACTTACACTGATTTACAAGATCACTGTATGCCGTGGAAATCAGAAATGTGAAATTTGTTGACTTGCTTTGATCAGCAATTAATATCATCTCAGATGAAAGACAGTGCATTCCTGCAATACAGGATATTTCATTATTTCATTTAGAGAAAAAAGTCATGTAATGCAGAATCAGTCTTTGTGGGCCTGTTGACTAGAAGAAAGCCATTCCATCTGAATATTCAACCTATTCATGCACCCAAAGCCACTATACATTAAAAGGATGGTGAACTTATTTTATCTGTAACATATCATGACATTAAATTAAATGTAGTTGTTACTGCAATTTTTTCTGTCAAATTATCCCAGCTTCTGGCGGTGATGGTGATATAGGTAATGGTGGTGGTTCTGGCTTTCTAACTCAAGGATAGAGGAAGAAAAGACCTTACTGAAGCAGAAAGAGTGTTTGCAACAATGCAGAAATGAAAAAGGATGCTGGGGGACAGGGTTAGTACCTGAGAGGTGACATAAGTAATTTACTGAAAATGACCAGGTTTCATGCTACCATCATGTTCTTAAAGGGTGGCATTCATAGATTCTCTTTGATGGCTCCGAAGTCTCTTTTTTCATGTAATCTTTACCAGAAGCTGCTAAAAATGCAGCATTATGAAGGCAAGTGCCAAATTCAAGATACATTTCTGTCATAAGGTGAATTTCTTGCATTTTATTTGAAGTTGAACCATAAACTGCAAACCATGATCTGATGCAGCTAAATGAGTAGCCCCATTTTGCTGGCAAGTTGACAGGATGGAAAACATATCTATAGCCTGCAGCACTAGACTCTATTATGGCAGTGCACATACACTTACTGAGGATATGTAGACCTGAGCAATTGCTGCTAATTCCTTCACTCTGACCTTCTACAGAGGATACCCTACCCTTATATTAAAAAATTAAAAGTACGTTCATACACTTGTAAAGGAAAGCTGGTCTGAAAACAAGCTTTTACCTCTCTCATTTCCTCAATATTTATTTAATTCCTTTACTGAACTATGCATTCTCTCTCCCTCCCAGCCATGAAAAATAGCAGTTCCTGATAGTAGTCTAGTGATTCGGTGGAAGCCTGAACTTCCTCATCTTGCTTATCCCCTGTAGCAGTCCCCTGTAAAATCTGCTGTTTCACAGCTGGCAGCTGGCTGGTTACTCCACCTGGAAGAAAGGATGTGTCAGTAATTTGCTGCAGGTCCTGGGGTGTGAGAAGAGCAATCACAGGTGAAAACTCAGAAATAGTCCAGGCTGCAGATGCTATTGAAGCCGAGTTTCATGTTGTGGAGCTCTGGACTTCTGTGTTAATAAATCCAACCTGCAGTGGGAGAACGTATTTGGTTCTGTGTGTTCTACTGAGCTCTGGCAGAAGGATGTCAGTGTGACTTGCTAACAGGGGTTTACCTGCAAGTTACCTGGCACACAGGATTCTTTTCTTACAGAAGATGATCCTTGAAGTCCTGATTATTTAAATTTATTTACTTCTGAAAATAGAGTTTGGCAATCGGCGTTATTACTCTGACATAAGCAGCAACCATGTACTTAACACCAATTTGATATCTGTGAAAGAGATTAAGGAGAGCAAACAAAAATTCCTGATACTTTAATTAACTGCTAGAATTTTCAATAGGTTCAGCTCTTTTGAGATGGCCTACAAATTTGCAACAAAGGATCATATGGGCCTATGTTTCTTGCAGTTTATTCTAACATTCAAATAAAACCACTTGATACTCTACTGGGCAAGAACTGTTCCATTTATAAACAAAATAAATAGCTTTATCTGTGCTTTAGTTCTACAAGTATTGTCAAATATTTACCAGTAAATGTTTTCTAAATCATATATTTTGTATTCAGCATTTAGCTTTAAAGGGGTAATTATTAGGTAGAGCATTTATATGTAAAACAAACAAAAGAATAACAGGCTGCTTTATTTATTCTTAAGCTGTTTTCCCATAGTAATTAAAATAATCCCCAAAATTACAAAACAACTAAAACATTTAAGCTTTTCCATTTCCAAAATTTTATTAAATTCCCAAGCATACATTTTTTTAAAAAACACTCAAAAATAATTACAAACAAACATTCCATTTGTGAAAACCAGATGAGGTTTATGCTAGGAAAGGCACTTGAGAATATGCTACAGTTCCACTGGTTGTCAGGAAGTCCTTCATTGTGCTTGTGGATCCTTTCCTATGTAGAGATGAACCCTGAAATTATTTTAGATTCTCTCATGGATGGGGTGATAGTTCATATTCCCCTTTTCCAATGTGGAATAACAGTCTCTAGCAATGAAAGCACTGTACAAGTACATTTGCAGAAGTACATAATCTGTCCTAAGTTACTTGTCAACTATTCTTAAATTACATTCCAAAGATGGAGAGATGAAAAATTCTGATAACATCTGGAAAAGCTGAGTTCAGAAGTTACAGACCTCAAGGTAGGTCCTCTCCAGGAAAATGGATCATTAAAGCCACCTCAAGAAAATCACCTGTGTTCAGAGGGTTACAGTCAGAGAGAGAAAGAGGGTGCTTGTGCTGAGATAAATTCATTGCAGAATTCAAATACTGGGTAAAGGATGATTGCTTCCTATTAAGGAAACAATCTGCTCTGGGTCTTGGTTTCCTAAGTAGGAAGCAATGATTCACCATGTAACAGGTTACCACAAGCAAGGTACTGAGCAAGAAAGAAAAAAGCACAAAATAAATGAGGGATAACTAGATTAGCTGGGAGGAAATGTTTCCTAAAAATGAAGCAAAACTTTCCTGGGAAACCTAATTACTACAGAGAAAGTATGCCATACCCTGGAAAGCACAGTTTGTTGAGTTACAGTTCAGCTGAGCTGAGAAAAGGGAAATTAGTAATAAACCTGTGAGATTTGTTAAGATTTTGTGATCATGGGGTTCCATCCCCTATTTCACTTGAACTTTCTTCTATAGTATTATGTAGCATCAGACCTTGAAGGACAGAAAAATAGCTGTAGAATGTGACAGGAGGAAATTCCCATCAGCTAGAGAACTTTCTGCCATCACTCCTGTTTCCAGAATAGCTTCAAGCCTAGCTCCCAGCCTGAGCTAAAACAGCTCCTCCAGATCTCCATTTTGAACAGTCCAACTTTAGAGACATACTTAGATTTCTCAGGCCAGTCTTCTTTTTAGAGTGTGAAGTTATGCACTTTACTATTTGGAAACCTTGATTAGGCTATTATGCAGATACAGAGTTTAATTGCCCACACATGCTGCTGACTCACAGATCCATCTTGTCTCCCAGTCTTAACTAAGAGCCCAGAACTAGGAGCATTTGTAATTGCAAACAATGATCTGTGTAGGAGAAGGGAAAAGAGGATGAGATGTACTGCTTTATCCACCGTGATAGGTTTCATGTTAAATAGCACCACATGATGGTCAAGTCCATCAAATCCTGCCAACACACATTAGCATAGTAATTAGACTAAAAGTTTACAGCTAAAAGGAAGATGTCCCATCAGAGCAATCACCACTCTCTCATTGCAATATCTTCATCTAAAAACCCAGCTGTGAGAGAATTTTTGGCAGAACACAGACAATAATAGGCCCCTCTCAGTTGTGCCCCCCAAAAGCTATCTTCTGTTTTATATGTAATGCAACTTCTGGCTGAAGGGAGATATGTGACAAGCAATGAAATTGCTTTCAAATCTTAGGCTAGTCAGCTTGCATCTTATGTCCAGTACAAAACATTTGCCCTCATTTTCCTTAGATTGCTCCTGTAATAGTACTTTGCAGAGGTACAAAAGCATAGGACAGTACTTACACTTACCCATATGTGCAATTAAAGAGTGATCAAATATTCAGGGCTAATGCCCGCAATAGTTTGCTTTAAAAAAAAAAATCTATAGTTCTCTTCTTGTCTCTCTCCCATTATATAGTGTTTAGTTGTCAGTCTGCCTAGCCTTTATTCCACTTCCTATTCCCAGATGCCCTAAAATTTCTCAGTAACTTTTCTTCTCTGGCAGCTATGAATACTGTAATGTCATCATTTGGTCGATGTTTGAATCTGTGCTGTCAGAATGGGTTCAAAATATGTCCATTGGCCTAGTAAGCAATGCAAACATTCAATATGTAGTACAACATTGACACTGGCTAAGAGAACTATATACTATTTTTTTTCATTCAATATTCCTTTATCTGTGCTTCAAGACAGATGTCAAACTGTCATGTCACCCCAGTGCTGCATTTTATTTCAGATATTTTAGGATGGAAGAGGAACCATAACACTAGAATTACAAATTTAAAGGTATGGTGTCTTGTTTCAACAGACTGTGAAGCAGTTTGGAAGCACATGCAGTTTCATGTATCAATTCATTTCTCCATGGATTTATATAGACAGCTTGTCAACAGATGTTGAATCAGTGCAGAACTTCCTACAATCAAGAGTGCTGTTGGGAGTAAGAGAATTCTGGGTTTTTTCACATTTAGGGGTTGTATAGAGAGAAAAGCACAATATCCAGTTCTTTTGACATTTAATAGTCATGCAAAAGACAGTAAGACTGCTCTGAGATGGGTTTTTTAAGTCTGTGAGGTGCCTAAGAGTATTCAGCCATCGCTGAGAAATAGGCTCCCCGGTAAGGACGAGGACTATTTGCTTTTATTCTTTCAGTCAAAACTGAAAGATCAGCCTGAAAAACACACACTTCAAGGTCTTTATGAACACATTTAAAGCACTGAAATCAAACAGGTATGAAATTCACAATTAATTTTGTGTGAACACCATGATACTGTTAACTGAAATACTAAAGAGACACTCTAATATAATGGACTATTCTCTTCCATTATTTGTTACAGCAAAGATAAATATTTCCCCTTCTCTAGAACAAGGCAAACTAGACATTACAAAGTTACATAGCTTTTACAAAGACAGTTCAATAGGTCTGGAAAAAAACAGGTCTCTCTGGGAATTTTCTCATGGAAGTGATGAAGGCTGCCCTTGTTTTAAAGACCACATTTCAACAGAGCTCATTCATTCATTCAAAGTCTATGATTCTGGGGTAAGGCAGCAGTCTTCACCTCTCATTTCCAGAGTGAGACAAACCATTCTGGATAAAATCGTGAGCTGATTTTTAAGATGGGCTACCCAGGAAGATAGTATAGGATAACACTCATTGGATATGACCACAGGAAACCTGCAGTCCAAACTCCAACACACTGCTTGGTCAGCCATCGGGTCAGGACAGGTTCATCAGGGCTTTACCCAGTCTCATCTTGAAAATCTCCCAACATGGAGCCTGGAAAAATGGATATACATTGACATAAGGTATAAATGTATCATACAACAGCATGAGAGCATACACACATCCTATGCTAGGAAGAAGGAGTAAGAGAAGGGGGGCTAATCTTACCCTTCACATTTACACTGGTGACTGGAAGCCCTCGACAGCCTTTTAAATACAGAATGTATTCATGTTTTTCAGAAAATCAATTTTCAGGATATCCAGAGGCATTTTCCAGCCATCCAGCACTTGACAGTACCTGATGTCTGAAGTAGTACCTGATATCTAAAGAACATTTTAGAACTGGAGTAAAGTAACTAACTAACCTTCAGATTGCAGCTACTGTTTTATTCTGTCTGTCTTTTGAGACAAGAGCCTAATACAATAAAATAGTTTCACAGTTAACTCAATGAAGTGTTTAAGTCAACATAGGCTTGTTTTTGTTTATAGAGATTTCTTTAAGAATGAAACTTTGTAACAGCTGAAGGACAACAGACAGGTTGAACTACCCAGTATTTTTGAATGAGCACACAGCTTGCTTGAAAAGACTTTTGTAATTACCTCAGCATGCCAGTTACTAAGCAAATGAATTTTATACCAAGCTGGTAGCAGGTTCTTTTCAAAGAGACAAGCAAATGCCCCATAGCAATGCTTAGTAGAGGCAAATTTTAGCCTCCTAGCTGAGAAAAGGAGCATGTTGTTGGTGTTGTATTTCTAGCTAATTAGCCCAAAATCAAAAAAGCTCGTGGAAACAAAATGAAACTACTTGCTGAATGGTTTATACCCCAGAGCAAAAGACACCTTCATAAAATAAAATGCTTTTAATCACCCAGTTTGTCTAATCGGTTCTATATTGACATACAACACAGAGTGCTGAAACTGTTCCAGCATGGCCTGTCTCAAAATTCATTGCAATAAATTATAATGTCACTTGGAATGAATTTGCCTTATCTAAAAAACTCTGTGAAGGTCTAATCCTTCCCCTTTGGAAAAGGATCAGGCAAAACAGTTTTCCCACTGCTGCTACTTGAGTCATGCTTTTTATGTTGAATTTTTCTCTAGACATCAAAATCCTGACTCCTGACTCCTTGCAATATGTCTATCCATGTAGGTGGCTGAGCTAACTTTGCAGAAATCTTTGTAAAATGTCAAATCTGGGATGTGTTGAAAGTTCAGCAAGAGTATGGGGTTTCCTACCAGCTCACAGCACTGTTTCTGTCCCATATCTCTTGGTGGAACAGTCCAAGCACCCAGAGGGAATTCAAGAGGTCTATGCAGTGTTCACCACCAGCAGCCCATGGAGAAAAAGTTGAGAGCTTGAAGAAATGTGATCTACCCTCCACAACAAACTTTCCTCCTCCATGGCTGTTGATGCTGACAAAATGAAAATCTGCACAGAAAATACTCTTAAACAGCTAAGTTTGCCTTACTGTCAAGCTATATTTATTTCATTTAATTGACCTGTAATTCACGACCTGTTGTATCTCTTCAACAGTGCTAACTACTCCCGCTACTGAAAGGAGGTCTCACCAGTTGTTGTCTCACTGCTTTCAGAAGATGACTGCTAATTTAACCATTGAGCTGCTTGTCTACCAGAAGTCACAGTAAACATGTAGAAACTTGCCAAGAATGGGGTTTCTGATGCAGGCGCTGGCTCCCTACCAGCCCTGCTGACACAGACAGACTGCCGCCACCCTTTAGTAATTCTCATTTGCTACATGTCAGGCTTCAGAAGGTGCTGATTACATTTACGTAGTTGATGAGTTTCCTAAGCCAGTGTCCAATTTCACCTGCCTGTTGAATTTTTAATCTTGTAAAGATTCTTAAATCCATAGCTGGAATATGCCCTCTGCACTGGAAGAACCTGTGGTGGAACGGGAACTACATCAACTAAATACACGGATGTTTTTTTAATTGAGTCGTAAAAAAAAGCTTTGGCTTTCTCCCAAAGTAATTAATTTATTCCTTTAACTGAAAAAAAGTATAATCAAGATATGTGATCTTTTCAGTGTTTTATATATATATATATACAGCTTTAATCAGTTGATGGGTGCAGCCTGAGAAGATCAGTCTGAAGAAATATGTTTGCAGCATGTCTTTATTGAACAAAATTAAACCGACAGCACTCAGCAGGTTAATCTGCATATCCTCTTTAGAAGGTTCAGTGACCTTCTTTGTAATCTTCTGAGTGCATTACCTCAGCAAACTAAAATTCAGTAGATACGTTTTTCTTTCAAATTCTCATTGGCCACCATGGTCTATAGACCTGTAACTTAAATCCAAGGTTGCATTTTTTATGTGAGGGCATATAGCTAGTATAGTATCACATGCCTGCCAGGCCGTCTAAAAGGGAAAACATGCCCAGCTCTAGTTAAGCAGCAAATAATTGGCATATTCTGCTCTTTAACCTTTTCCCTTTCTTCCTCCCCTTCAATTTCTTCTAGGGAGCCAGACAAGCTACAGCACTAGGTCTTTGCTCACCAGAACTTTAAAAGTAGTACCATGGTTGGCTTTAAAGGAAAAGAAGGAAAAATCTTTGCTCCCTGGTTCTGCTCTGAGCTGCCAGCCTCTATAATCAATTGTGACCTCAGAGATCCTTAAGTGAGATAAAAATTATAGCACCATGGTGAGGCTATACGTACTCATGCAACACAAACTGAGCAGGATGGCTTATTGTTTGGATTGGAAATCCATAGGGAACTGACCTGCACACAGGTCTTGGCTGCCTGTGGATGCTCCTGAGCACTTTTCAATGAGCATATGTTATCCCCCAGCGTTTGAGCTCCGGTCAGGGTAATTACGTTCTGCTTAGTTAAATCCCTCTGGAAATCAGAGCAGCAGACAGCTCTCTACTGTCTGCTTAGAAGCACTGTCTGGAGCTCACTGGTGATGCTCAGCTTCACGTCGAAGGTGGTTGTGCTTCACTGGTTTGAGAAGCGCACCCTATGTGCTGGCTTTAAGAGCCTACAAGATTAATTGAGACCTCTTAGGGTAAAAGATGTAAAAATGCAAAGTGTTGCGTTACTGCTGTTCCATGAAAGGGCTTTTGCCTCAAGTGAGATACGGAGAAATGATTCAAGGAGCGTTTCACAAGCCCATAATTATAGGGACACAAAACTGTATCAAAAAGCCCAAGGGGCAGAGAGCAGGATCGAAGTGGCTTGAGCCCAGCTTCGGGAAGTAAAAACTCCCCGGTGCTTACCTCTTTTTAATTGGAGGTAGAGCTATTTCTTTAAGGACTTTCTTGAAGAGATGTAAGTGAAGCCACATGACCGTTAAAGAGAGATTGTATCATTCATCTACATGACTAGTCTGTTGTCGCAATAAGCTGTATACGTCTGCGGGGCAGTGATGTGCTAAGAAGCACTAATCAAGTATTTTTCTCCATCACCCGGCTTTCCATAGACAACAATAAAGTTTATACACCACCTACCTATTGCACTCCCTAATTCCAGCTGCGACTTGCCCTCTACCTGGCAGCCTGGGATACGTCTGTTTGTTAGCAGAGAGAAAGCCTAGCCTTGGCTGTGTGACAGCAAACAAAACCTGTTAGCAGAGAGCTTCATCTCGGGGGCGCTGAGAGGCGGGGAGGGAAGGAAAGGAAGAGGCTCCCCGCGCAGTGACTCGGGCTTCGCAGACGGAGCAGTGGCGGTGGGGGCAGGCGGGTGATCCAAACGCCGCATTTACCTGCCCCCGCTCGGCGACACAGCCACCACCTGGAACAGGAAGGTATTCCCTCCCCAGCTCGCCCAACCCCGAAGTTTTGCGGTGAAAAGTTTGAGTTTCGGCGCTGCTGAAATAGGCTCCTCCCGGGAACGGTGGGCAGGTGAGGAGCGGCAGCGGGGGGACGGCTCCCACCCGTGGGCGGGTTCGTTTGGTGCGGGATTTCCTTCCCTCCCGCGCAAGCTGCGGCTCTTCCTGCGCTGCGACTGGTCAGCACCGCCCCAGCCCCTGGAGTTTCGTGAGCGGGAGGAGCGCTACCCTGTTCGGCTCTGCCGGACAGTCCCTGGTGAACAGGAGGTTGGTTTCGGGCGAACCCTCGCTTTGTACGCCCCGGTGCGTGCGTGGCAAGTGGGTCCCAGACCTGATACCGGCCGACTAGAGTTGCTTCCTATCGATGAGGGGGAGTTGCAACTCCTTGCGGGAGTCCCGGAGCGTCCCCAGAAGTTGAGGGGACCTCTGAGCCCCCTACCAAGGCAGCCCCCCCGAAGGACCAACTTTTCTGCTGACTCTTCATTCTCTCCACTCATCGTCACGCATCGGGAATTCAGGACAAGTCTCCAAAATAACGGAAAAAAAATATATACACATAAAAACCCCCTGGTTAGTATTGCCTGTGCGTTTTGAAGCAGCAGAGTGAGTGATTGGGGCAGACTGCAAAGTCTGCGTGGCATGCTGGTAATACTCCGGTGCACTGCAGTCAATAAACAAGACTGTGTCATTTCACCAATTTAAAAAAGGGAAGATCTTGCTTTGACACGGTATTTATTCTCATCATTCCTCATCCTGTGAGGGGGATGAGGAGTAAAAAGTCCACTTCCAACCCTCTACAAGACCGAGAGATGTCAAAGTTGCTGACTCGTAATCCCTGTTTCTGTTTAACTTCCCAAAATCCAGGTGACTTCCACAGGACTGCTCGCTTACTTCAGGCAGTGCTACAGGCAGGTAAGAACTAAGCATGCCAAACCTGTCTTTGCTGAAGTGCAATAGGGTCTCCCAGTCTTGACTGGGAGATGCTAAGAATAGTAATAATGTTTTTTCCTTTTCAAAGACAGATGTCCTATGGCTGTAGTATGAAACTGTATTCAGAATATTCTGTACCGAATATTCTGGAAAACTTGTGAAGTTCCAAATCCATCACTTTCAGTACAGGACTGTCTTCGGCATTCTCTTTAAGTAAGTAAAGCTTTTTGTGATCTTGCTGTGTTAACCTACATGCTCATGTGTAGGACAGTATTGCATTTATCCATTGTTAACAGAAGCTTAGCTTTTCTTTGTTTCATAAAAACAGTAATTATGAGAACTGCACCTTGAAGCTAACCTACAAGTGGCTGAAAGTTGCTGTGTGGATTAAAAACTAAGATGCTCTAAAATCCAGTGGGATTTATAGTTGAGAAGCAGACCAGGTTAGTGCCTTCATTTGTGTGTATTCTCAGAAGCAGTGTGGGTACTATGAAGTGCTTTCAGTCACTTGGTACAATTCCTATGGAAAGATTTAATGACATCAAAGTGAATATAAGCCTCATTACTAAAATGAGTCTTGTTTACATCTATTGCTTCATTAAGAGGAACATTTCCTTTGAGAATATGTTGAAATGATAAGGAACTAGTGACTTCAAAGGATTAAAATGGTCAAATCAAATGGAAACCATATTTTCATTGCAACATTATTAATTTTGTATAGCATGTTGTATGCTATAAAGTACACTAAAAATATAATTGCTGTAACAACATTGTGGTTTGCTGTGTAACAAGAGGGAAGCAGAAAAATGACAAATATATGCAATGTGGCTGGTGGGGAGTTTACTTTGGTAATGCTGATGTTTGGAATTTCCTGATTGTTCCTTAAATGTTTAATTTTTGAGTTACATTTATTTAAAGGGGCTTCACTGTTTTATGATTTTCAGTGAGTGAAGGAAAGATACTTACTTTTTTTACCAGCGCTCTACTTTGAAAAGGCATCCCTACATATTTCATACAATTTCATACATTTCATTACTTTTGTCTTATAGCACTCTGTAATAAAATTCCCTAAACTTGGTTTGCAAGATTGGTAGGTAGTAATCTTCTGTTATTGCTAGTGATAAAAGTTGTGGAGGCCAGATGGTGTCTACACTTATGCTTCAACATAACCTTTTTATAAGTAGCTCTTCAGGTGAAGAAGTTGCTGAGGTGTTAGCAGGACTGATGTACCAGTGGGCCTGGACACTGGATGTCTCCTTCTTTATTACCAGCTGTTGAAACAGTGTCTATTATGGGATAGGAGAGAAATTCATCACTACCATGTCCTGGACTCAGAGCCAATAAGTAAGGACTGATAGATGGTTAACCATTCTCCCTACCCTGGTATCCCCAGAAGTTTGCTGTGAACAGGAAGGGCTACATTATGGGACTTTTTTTTTTATTTTTTTTATTTCATTAGTACAAACTTTGTCAATGGCACTGAGTTTGATTACCTTGATCTTGTTATGCCCTTCAAATTTTGTAAGGATTTTGACTTCACCCAACCATAGTACTCAGCGTAACTTGCTGGAGACAGAAAATGGCAAAAAATGTACATTTATTCCTAGCAATGAACTGGAATGATGACTAACATTGCCTGATATGAGGCACTATGCAAGCATTGTTCAGAGTTGGAGCTGTGCCTTGCACAAAGCCAGAAAGTTGAGATGTAGACAGTAAGAAAGTGATCCTGGAGGATCACCTATGCATGAAGTAGGACACAGGCTAACAGATGAGAAGTAAGGGAGGAGGGGGAACATTGAAGTCAGAAGATACCCTCACCTCTTTTTGCTGACTGAGCTGGAAGCAGCCTGGGCTGGTATCCAGGAGGACATTCCTCAGTGCAAAATTTTATTGCCATGATACTCCAGTGTAGATGTCAGAAAATTTATTGCTTTTAGGGATAAGGAAGGAAGCAAAAAAACTCAACCTATGCTTGTGTGGTTGCAGTAGCTTTCTGTGCCCTTTTTCTCATTTTGCTTTCATTAATTCTGTTGTATCTAAGGAGATTGAGTGGGTGGGAATTTGTGGTAACCCACAGTAGTATAAATCCTTTGACCATTATAAAGAGCATCTGTTACTTTCATAAATATTTCCATAACTAACCACTCATCTTGGTTATCCATTTTCTGTGTATTTGAGTGTGTGAAGGACAAAAGTGGAGGGGGATTAAAAACAAGGGTATCAAAATAGTTTGAGACAATGCAATGATTTACCCATGTGTGTTTTTGATTTCAGAACTAGATGATGGTCAAGGTAATTGTGGCAAGGAAATCTTAAGTGCTGTGGCCAAATGCCATTAGCTTTGTTTGGCCTGGAATAGGAAGAAGTCAGGAAGGGTGCTGGAGATGTCTCTCTTCAGCTGCAGGTATGTTTACTTGTGAGAAAAACAAAGGTGGACAATGTACTAAAATGAGAAATGCCAAAAGTAGGAGGTTCACTCTTCCCCATTTTTGGGTGTCTGTGGTATTTCAGTTGCTTGTGTTGGCCCTGTACAGGAATGTCTGAACTGGACCCAAATCATCAACAGGGAAAAATGTAAGGATTTTACATTAATGGGATGTGTGTTCCTGAAACTCTTAAATTTGACAATGGTATTAAGCAGTTTGGCCTTAAAAGTGAATAATTATAAACTTGTTCAGTTTCTAAGTTTTTGCTGAAGAGAGGTCTGTGTTGTCATCTGAGGTACGTAGTGTTTTCATCTGCCAGATTAACCAATGGGTAAGAATAATATGCAGTAATCTCTCTCCAGTACTCAAAAAGACTTGTAATTTTGGGATGCATGGGTCACCGAGACATTTTCTATGCACCAGTTGAGTTTAACTGGATGGAACATTGGTGTCCAAACTTCCAAAACAGAAGGAGGTTGGGCTAAAGAAAGAATCAAGTTCAGCATGGGGGAAAGGGGCACAGCAGTTTCTTAGATTGTACTATTTTTCCCATAGCAAGCATCCTGTCCAGCAGGGTGGTCAGGCTATCATCTGTTGGAGCTGTATTGCCCAAGACTGGAGGAAGAGAAAGATTTATAGCTTAACTTGGGATGCTGAACCTCTATTTGGAGGCAGCTGATCTCTCTTGAAAATACTTGGGTTGAAAGTAATTGCTTGTTGGCTCTTTCTTCACATCCACAAGAGAGCATTTGTCTTGATTAAAGAATATTTGCAGGTATTTCCTCTTTGCCAGGATGCTCAAGAGTGTTATCCACAACCATTGCTTTTTAATACTAAAAGAGCGAATTTGTCAAGTGCTGCATGGCCATTTTTCAGGGACTACTAGAAGTCACATTGTCGCAGGCTTTTTTAATGCTGCTATCATTTTTTTCATACATGGGTTACAAATCACTATGTTAAATAAATTAAACTACTTATTCAAGCTGAAAGGCCTTTAAAAATCTTATAAGGTAGCAGAATAGCTTCAGACTTTGGATAGGTTTTGATATATTTAGAATCTAACCTGTGCTAAAATAAGTAGTTTTAATTAAAAATAATGTTGCTCTTGTTTAAAACTAATCTTAAAACTTAGCCAATACAGAAGTGAATAATACAGTTTCATATAAACTAAATTTAAATAAATTAAGAGTTTTCATGCCACTTTCATTTAGTTTGGTACAAAGATAATTGCAGTGACTGTGGTGATGGGTATACTTGCTTTAGGCATTTTAATAATAAAAAAGCACCTTGAGGTCCTGTTCTAGCAACTCAAAGGTACTACCCTAGTAGAAGGAGCACCTCTTTACTTTTTCACAGATTAAATTGCTTGGAGGTGTTCCTGATCTTGCTGTGTATCCAAAAGGTGATAATTCAGGGCTTGTAGATGGTGCATGGTGCAACCATTATTGTTTGGGCAAGGCCAGTCCAAACAGGGTCAGCTATGCATTGTGGATGCTTGCAATGGCTGGTATTGCTTTTAAAGGAAAAAATGGGCACAGTTCCTTGGGTAAATCCTTTCTGGGCTGTAGTTTGATTAAACCAGTGTTTCTTGACTTCCTTTGTCATTAAGGTCCCTGCTTCGTTTTCTGGAGCAGGTTTTAGCTAGGTGAGCTCTCTTGAGTGTTACTGGGCAGGTACTCAAGCCCTCATGGTAGTGGCAACAGCTGGGCTATCGAGAATGATGACATGAAGTAGCTGAAGAGAGCAGCAGCAGTGCCAGCCTAAATATGTCAGAAACATTCATGGAGATGTGGTGGGAGATACTTTGCTTTCAGCATCATCCACGTGGCCTGAGAAAACTTTTCTTGCCCACTCAAGTATATTGGTTTTCAGAAGGGAAGGATAAAAATGAGTTTTGTGTAGTCAGAAATGGAAGCAAGTAACAAACCCATACGAGTGGGTCTATTTGGAAGCATGCCACCATTTATGTGTGTGTCTGGATTGCTTGCTTTTTTATTGTAAGACAGTCATGAAAACACCTTTTCCAAAAGAAAATTATTCCTGCTTGCTAGTACCTGCAAATCACTTCATTTCTTTTAAAGGTACTATTTCAGACCTTTGTCTTATTTATTTGCCTTTTAGTTTTCTAATCCAAATGCTGTCAATGTGCTGTTATATGAACAACACAGCTTTTGTTATGGGGAAAACAGAAGAGGTTTATATTCATTGGTCTTTAGATTAATGGTTTTTGAAGCATTGCTTGTGCTGGGAAACTTCTTTCATCAGCAGAGTGATTTCTGAAGCTGTTCAAACAGTGCATTTGTGGCAGGACTGAAGTTGGGTGCAAAGGCTGGCAGCAAAGACCTCAATAAAGGGTACAGAAAAAAGACTACAAATCTGGAAATGCCAAGGACACTGTAGGAGAAGATGCAAGTGATAAGAGCTACTGAAGAGCTGGCTGAAAGGAGTTTTCTTGGCCCCAACCCTTGCAAAAAGAGAAATCCCCTACCGTTTTCTCCATTTTTGTCCAGTCTTCACTGCTTCCTTCACCGTGCGTTATCATAGTATCTACAAACAGGTGCATAACATATAGAGGAAATTCCATTTTGCAAGAATCAATGTGGAAAAAGCCACATGGAATAAAACACCAGCTCATCTTCCTTCCATGTGTCAGGTTCAAAGCAGATAGTTCATGATCCATATGACAAAGATTTCAGACAGAACATTTATGTTTTGTTAGTGTCTAGCTATCCGTTTTCTACAGTAAAATTACAAATAAAATTATTACTATTTAAACACTGGTTTACATGTTCTGCAGGCAAGCTTATGCTTCAGAAGTGCATGTAATGGCACAAAATTGGAAAAAAAAAATCTTTGACCTGCTGAATGCAGTTTTATTCTTTAAATAATTTTTCTGTTTCTAACACAACTACTTTGTTCATTCAACAACTATTTTAATGGGATCTCCTTAAGTCATACATGTAATTTTAGAAACTCTCAATTACATATAAAAATTTGTAGAACATTTGCTGCTTTCACATTTCAGAATAGCTGTTAAATGCCTGCATTTTTTTCTGTTTAGTTGGATACACATGTACTTCATCCCTGTTCTTATAACAGATCTGTCTTTTAAATATTTTTGGTAGACTGTCTTCCTTTAAAAGCTTGAGTTTTTCTTTGCATCATTTTCAGCAGTGTACCAGACACCTCTGTCACATCTGCATTTACGAGGATGTCTACCTTTCCTTTTGCTGTGCAGGCCAGATCAACAGCTGCTCTCCAGGTTCAAGCAATGACTTTTCAAAATGAATGCATTCTGATTCATGTTACACAGTTGGCTTTTCTTATGGTACATAGCTTTCCATGTTCCGTTGTTTCAAATTGAATTTTGTGGCCCCTTTGTGGTAAGTGGAGGGTATCAAGTAAATGACTTCCTTTTTTCTGGGCCCTGTGCTGCAAAGATAGTAATCTCTTTGGTCAGATTTTATGTTTGTTCTCATTTTCCTTGAACTAGGCTCTTGACAAGTCCTTCCCCATGTCACAAAATAGCTGAGTAAAAAGATCATCATAGAATGTATTGCACTGGAAGGGACCTTTCAAGGCCATCTTGTCCAACCCCCCTGCCATGAGATGGTCCCTTTCTGCTGCATTACTGACATTGTCTTATGGTGACCTTCTCTAACTCTGCAAAACTCAGCTTGGATTCATGTTTGAAGATGATTTTCAAAGTATGACTCCCTGAAGTACTGGCTGAACTGCTGCTGAGGTACTGTGAGCAGCATAGTTGCATTGTAGGAGAGACTGCAGGCGTCATTCCTTGAGTGGATGGTGTCAAAGCAAAAGCTCTGTATTGCCCACCACAGGGGGCTGGTAGTACTAAAGGTGCAACCTGTTGATTTGGGGGGACCCCTATCTGCTGCTGTAGCTTCTGAGCTGTGATGGTTGCTGGATAGTGGTGTATCGGTATGACACCCAGGCATCTCATTTGGAATGTCACCTCCATCTGTTGCAGCAGCAAGCAGTGTTTGGCAGTGTGGAGGTGAAATGGTCTCAGCAGCCACTTCAAGAAACAAGTCTGCTTGGAACTCATCCAAGGGTAGAAGGATTGTTGAGGATGTGAACAGAAATCCAAGCATTGGTTGTAAGAGCTGCAGTATATAATGCATTATTTACACAATCTCTCAAAGAATAAAAATGTAGCATGAGAATTATCTCCATATTTTGTTATTTCAGATTGGTGTCTTGGGAAGATACTCAAGGAGATGCAAGCAAGCAAGCAAGCTGAAAACCTCAGAAAAGTGAGCCATGCATCCTTCTGAAAGCTGAAAAGTAGCCCTCTGATAGGGTCATGAACCTAAGACAAGTTTTTGTGTCTGTGCTAATGTTTGGGGTGGCTGGTCTACTCCTCTTCATGTATCTGCAAGCTTGGATTGAAGAACAACATACAGGTACAATTGGTTTTCTTCTCTTTTTAAGTGTAATTGTGTCCATTACTTAATAAATGCTTGTGAAGTTTCAATACCTGTGGACAGCTGAGGGGAGTTCCCCTATTTGGCAGTTGAATGGCACTGAAATTAGACTTGTTTCAGTTGATACATTTCATCTAAGCATTAAGAAATATTCTAAGTCACATGAAAAGATGCCTCCAGCTACCTAATTGTATTGTGTCAGCTTCATTTGCAAAGGCAAGTGTTCAAAAGCACACTGTGTGTGAGTGAAGCCAAGCAAGGCCAGTTTAGAAATAATTCTGTATGCCAATTTTCTGTGGGGTTTGTACATTTTTACTTTGTGTGGCAAAGCAATTTTTGAAGAATTACCAGTATGTCTTGTAGACAGAAGTAGACTTCTAAGTGGGGCTTTTTTTGAGACAAAGTTAGATACTGAACTTAAAAGCCTTTTTTAGGTACAGCACCAGAGTAATTCTGCAACTTCAGGTTAATCTGTGGTAGTGCTGGCTCAAGATTTCACTCCTGAGTTGAATTGCTGTTGTTTCCCATATTTACCATATTTCAGTTTGCACTGCTGGTTAGTTGATCTTGATTGCTTTTTGAGTGTTACTAAAACAGACTGACTATTCAATTCAACCTCTAGTGGATGCTTGGTTCATAGGAACAGTATAGAATCAGTCTGAAGTGTATATGTGATGCAAATGTCAGCAAGGTCCTTAACATCTACTGTTTTACTCTCCCGATAGACTTCTGTTGTGGCATGTTACATGATGGTATATCCTTGATTTTAGTTGAATGCTTGTTTTGTTTATTTTGTTTGGTTTTCAGGTTTTGGTTGTGTTTTTTTTTCCCTTTTAACAATATGGAACGTACCCCAAATGTCAGAAATCCTGACATTTAAGACCTCTTGTCTCAACAACCATTTCCTCTGTAAAACTCTTACTTTTGTAAAACATTTGTAAAACCACATTAGTCTTTTGGTTTTATTGATCTGTGCTTTTATTCTATATGAGCTGTGAGGCTCCGGAATGTTTTAGAGAGCAGTGGTGAAAGGGGAATCCAGTGCGTCATTCCTGCAGATGTTGAAAGGTTTGTTTTGTGTTTTTTTTCAACATCCACTACATTAATTTCAGCTTCTTAATGGTTCTGGGCTGGTCCAAACTTCTCACATGGGTGAATTAATAAAACTGGTAAGTAAAGACTCCCTTAGTTCTCTTGTAATTAAACTGTTGACACAACGTGCTGGCAGGGAAATCTTCCTTGACAATCCCTACTGTTGTCAGGAATGTTAAGGGTCGGCAGTGTCTTTCAAGATAGTCCAGGAATTTAGATGATGACTTTAGATTATTGATTTATTTAGTCACTGACATTCTTTACATTCCTTGCATCTTTTCTTGTGCTGTTATTAACCTTTCTTTCCTTGCAGTACTCCTTATGGCTATTTCTTATTGTGGTTCTTCCGCTCTGCTCTTTTGTCTGTATCTATCTGCCATTAAAAAGTAACATGAAAAATATAATAAAAGGGGAATTAGAACATATTGTGTTCTTTTGGGAAACCAGATGCTTTCTTTGAGGTTTTCTTTTATGTATTGCTGTAATCTTCTTCAGGATAGAGGCTTCTCCTTGTACACATTAGTCATTTCCGTGTGAAAACATTTCCGTAATAAAATTGAAACTATCAGAGAGTAACAGAATGTTTAGTGAGCTTATAGTGTGACTGCAGTTTTGAGTGTCTTTTAATCTTGTTGGACTGCTGTTGTGGCAGCACTTCAGCAAGATCAAAAAAAATGAATTTTGGCATTGTCTACAGTCACTAGGTTGTGCATGTTGGAAAGAACGTGGCTAAAAATCATTCTTTCATGCCTGCTCTTGCCACTTCTTCCAATTTAACATGCAGAGAGCCATTCTTTTTTATTTCAAACACCTGTATCTCCTCTAAACCTTCTGTGGCTCAATTCTTTAATGTTCCCCTCTATATACACGCTGAATGGATGATATGAAATAAAATGTATTTGCATATTCACTGTGTACATTAGTTAGGGGCATTTTAAACTTTTCTTTTTCTTTTCCTCTTCCATTGTTTTTCTCATTGCTATGTGTCATGCAATGTGGCTTTGTTGCAAGGAGCAGTGTTTAGCGAATCCCAAACTGACAAGTACCTTTACAAGGATTTTATGTGTTTCTTTAATCATATCACTAGTTGCACAGCTGTAAGACAGCTAGTTTTAATCTGCAAGTAGCTGAGCATGTGATTTGATGTTCCATTAAGAAGTGGAAAGTGCGCCTCATGCTTCTCAACTGCTGGGCTATGAGCCTGTAGAGATGAGTGTTAGTTGCAAGCAGAGCTATTTTTATCTTCCACAGTTCCCTGCTCAAGATCTACAGGATTCACATCTGCATTTGGTTGCTGAAGGATGGAAATCTGGATGTGTTTGAGTTTAGGAAAGTACTGCTTTTGCACCAGTGCACTGCTGCAGCTCACAACCCTATTCTTTTGAATATCTGACTTAGAGCCTTTATAAATCACAGTCATTGGAAGAGATAGTACATTTTCTTGATTGTTTTCTTTAACGTTCATATTTATTTCTTAAGCTTCCCAACCTAGGGTGTAAATGTTTCCCAATCAGATGTAGATTTTATGGGTAATAAGATAACTGTATGGTAATTTTCAATTTCCTTATCAGTGTTTGTCCTACTATAGTAACGACAGACTATTTGCTTTCATGCTTGCCATTCTCATTTGCCACCTTTTTTTCTTTCTAGCTGTTCATAGCTTTTCATTCTAGACCTAATTTGGCTCCTTTATCTCTTTTCTTTCTACTTGCCCTTCACATCTCTGATCTCAACTGTGATTTGTTTCCCCCATTTGATCTTATAGGCATGTTTATTTCTGATTTACTTTTAAAATCTTTCCTCATCACTCAGGTTTATCCAAACCAGGGACATCTTTCTAATCTTTAATCCTGTCCTTCTACTTCAGTTGCACCCGCAGGCTCAGCAGCTGGATGTACCTCTCAGAGCAGCCATGTCTTCTCCTCCCTCCCACTGTGCTTGGACTCTTCAGATAATTTCTAGTCACATTCATCATCCCTAGATCTGAAAAAACAGAAGGTCTTTAATTTAGAGATGTCTAAGCCAGCTGCTAGCTACATGGTGGTCCTCTCTGATGGCTTTTCAGAGACATTAGCAGATTGAAAGAACAGATGAGTTTTTTGATTTGGCTCTATGTGCAGATTTTATAGAGTCAGGATGATGTAGCCTTACTTAGATGTAGCAGAGCCCTTCTTTTGGGTGTCTTGGGCTCACCTCAGTGGAGTAAGGGGGAACAGACTTGTCAAGAATAGTGTGATATGAGTGTCAACACATACAGGCTTCATCTGGCTAAAAATATCTTTGATGTCAACACTGATCATGTAATATGTATGAGGCACTTCAGGTTCTTTCTATATAGATATATTAATTTACGTTTAAATTCACATCCTTAAATAAAACTTGATGTGAATTTAACTAAATCCTAAAGTTTTACTTGACATTTCTCCATATGGCCTTACATTCTTCAGGGAAAGCATCAAAGACTGTGGCAGTGATTAAAAAGGAGTTGCTATTTATTACATGCTTAGTAACTTCCAGCACTGTTAATCTTATATCACTGAAGCAAACTGCTGGGTCTTCCAGAGTTAAAGTTGAGTGATACATTTTAATTTATTTGTATTTAACTCTCATATTCCAGTGGTATAAAAGAAATTGAATGCGATGTGTTTTTTGGGGCTCCTTGTACCTAGTCCGCTGAAGGCTACTTCTGGAAAGGTGTATCTTATATCTTAATTGCACTAAAGACACCTAAGCATACTATTTTTGGCCTTTTTTCAAATAAAAATTTGGAAACAGATTCTGATATATTCTGATATATTGTGTAACTGAAGTTGCTTCAAATTCATACTGTAACTACTGTTGGAGACATTTTGGCTTGATATAGGAGCACTGATGAAGCAGGGTGACCTCTTTCCTGAAAAGGCTGAGTGTCACTCACACTGTCTTCAGAATGCTCTTTCGAGTTGTTTGTGAAACATGTATAGGTAGCCTTCATGCTGTTTTCCAGTTATTCAGACGCTTGAAGAAAAACACCTAGATAATGTTATTCTATGTGGAGCCCTGGGCTTCTTTCTATTAAGTAGCTATGTTTTTTTCTCTTTCTGCACAATACAGTAGTTATTAAATTTTCTTTTAATTCTCTGTCATTGCATGCAGTGGTCAGTTTTTAATTGTTTTTGCTTTTTTAATAAAAATCAATTCATAGCACCTTTCCAGTTCCAGAATGCCTTTTTCTTAAAAGCTGATCATTGAGGCAGTAAACGTCTGCAGTCTTGTTTCTTTAGTGCACCGAATCTAGAATGAAGTATCATTTAAGACATATAGCTATAGGCTTACAGATCTGGAGAGGTAACTTTTGTCTGACAGATCATCTTTTAGAAGTAGTATTAGAAAAACTTCTGAGATGTAACTTTTATTATTCCTAACTTGTTCCGTTTTGCTTCAGTGTGCTGTGCATTTTAAGAATAGAAAGTGGTTGCTGCTGAAGTACGTTTAAAGCTGCTCACCTCTGTCTCTGATGTTGAACTGCTTTGATGTGTGTCTTGATTACAAACAACTCTGTTGGATCATGTGATGTGGCCTCTGCAGAAAACTAAGGGAAGTCTTTTGCTTCGACTAGAATTAGAAATTCTGTTCATTTTTCATGCATATAGATATGCATCCTTGTGTGTTTCATTTTATTTCCTTTTCTTGTGTGGGAATAGGAATTGATGGTAGGAGAAGTATTTTGGACAGAAAACTTTTTTTTTCTTCTTTTATTTGGGTACATAGGAATTGGTTTGGATGGAAGAATTGTTTTGGTATTCAGTCTCAGGAGCCTTGCTTTCTGTCTCTTTGCCTCTCTATTTTACCCATTTTGTGTTACCGTAAAGAGTAACAAAAAAGGCTGGAAAAAATGTGATATAAGTTTTGGAGCAAAAGGTTTAAGGAAAAAGAAAAAAATTTCCTTTAACTTTGTTTTGAAAAAAATCATCGAAAAATTAGTTTTATTTTTAGGTTTTTTGATTTTTAAAGGTAATTGTTAGTGTGTGGGAGTAGGGAAATTGGCTGGACTTTCAAGTTTGGATCTCTGCTGCCTCAGCCAACTGTCTCATTCTAGTATTTTTTTGCTGTCTTTATCTTAATGACATTCAGAGACAAAGAATATTTTACATTTTTACAGCACTTCTGTGGGAAGCATTTCTACAATATAAAATATTAAAACTTTCTAAATAAATAACTATTAGTTTAAAGCTGGAAAGGTTCATGTCACATCAGCATATAGTTTTCCTTCCCAGCTCCTCCAACTTTGAGCTTTGTGGCTGTATCTATGGGAGAGAGTAATACTCTCTTCAGCCGCAAAGGAGTGTTAGTTGGTATTATCTATTAAATTCTGCGTTTAAACACAAAGGAAAAACAAAATCGTAACCCAAAACCAAAAAGCCCTCCAAAGTCTGTTCGTTTCTATCCATAGTAGGGGTCAATGGCTAAATCAGCTTAAAGGCTCTTGTTTTTGTAGAACTGTAAATATTCATTGCTCAAGAAGACTGCAAAGTATGCTGTCTTTTAAACTTTGCCCTGTATATAGATGAAGCCGTTCCCAGGCATGTATGAGCCTCACTTGATGTAAAGTGATGGGTAATAAAATATCACAGGAGTCCATTTGCCTTTGGATTTTGATTGATTCAATTTTGATTTATCAAAGATGTGTCCTGTCCTCCCTGGAAAGCTGTATTTGGAAGCAAGAAGCAACAGTATTTTTCAACATAGAAAAAAATTACCTTCTACAGTACTCCCTTAGGCACTCCTGCTCCTTCCAGCCCCACTCATATCCTTAAAAATGATTGTTTCCTTACCATGTTGAGAACCTCCCCACAGTAATGACATCCAATATTGTCATTGACTTCTATTAAGCCCCTGTGATACCTAATAGCAAATACAATTTGTTTCTCACAGCTTTGTTGTTTCAAATGATTTTGTTTATATTGACCATGCAGCTTTCCATCACATCATTTTGGCATAAATTCACAGTGTGTAGCTTTATAAATATCAGACTGAGTACAAGCAGTTTTTGTCTCTTAATCCTCTGGCTTTCTAGGAGCTATACTTAGCATCGTCTACAATCCTGATCTGAGTTGAAGAAATAACTGAGAAATAATACAGGCATTCCTGGTAGTTTTTTTGAGATTACTAAAGATGCCAAGCAAAAAAGATTCAAAGTTTCTCATCACTTATTTTAAAATGTTGTTCTTTGTAGTTTGGTAATACTCTAAGAAAAAAAGCAGAACATGATCACAGCTAGCCAGCTAGCCCTTTCCAAATTCTTTATTTTTTGTCTGTGCTGTAGCTCAGAATCTCTTGGAATGTCAGAGATGGGATATGGGATGTCAGATGTTGAAGGTGTGATTATAAGGAGTTTGGTTCACATGCCCAAAGCTTCCAGTGAGTCGGAGGGTAGGAAGAAAACTCCAAGTTATTTGCTTTGGAAAACTGAGTTTCTTGAGAAATGGATACCAAGGAAGAAGTGTTTTGTCCTCTGGCAGAGTTTTGTTGCTCTAGTACATAATGGAAGCCACAAAACTTGACATGCACCTCAAGTGACAGCTTCTGCGTGTCATGGACACTGGATAACATCCAGAAACATAGCTAAAGAGCAGCAATCTAAGGTTAAGTATAATCAGAAACAATATTAAATTTCACTATGAGCAAATGCCAGGTGAAAGAAGAGGAGATGTTAATTGATTTTTATACTTAATGTGATTGGAATGGAGCAGGTCATTTCAGTAGCAATTCTGATCTAGCAATAGAAGAACTTGCCCAGCTGTATATACATGCGTAAGGACATGGAGGAAGAAGTTGTTAAAGGTTTGTAATACTTTCTGCTACAGATAAAATTTGATATGGGCTTAATACAAGCATGCATTTGGAAACAGCTTATGTGGACTTAGGATTATTTCAAGTCATGTTGTTGTGACCTAGGTATGTGCATATCGCCTCTTGGTAAATTATTTGTAAGATAAAAAAGTGAGGATTTTTTAGTTCTGATTTTGATCAAATGAGGAGATGTGATGTTTGAGTTCTGTTAGCTGCAGCTGGATGCACTCAGATGTATTAAATAGAAAAAGGAAGATAAGTGCCTCGTGTTTCACTCACCATTCATCTACAAAGTAGCTCTGTTGAGGAAAGAAAATATATCTACTAGGAAAATATAAATGCAGAAAACATTGTGTGCAAAGGCAGTTTGCTCTCTTTTGATCATATTTGATATTCTTACTTAACCTTTTTAGAAGAATGGACAGGCCCCAGGAAGAGAAAGGAACCCAATTATTCCTGAATTGCTTATTTTGTTGCCAAATCCTCATAGTTCTTCTGTTGTTGAGAGATGTATGCCACGAGGGCAAAGGCCACCAGCTCTGTCTTTTCTAGAAGGCAATGGAGACAACTGTGAAGTAAGAGAAGCTGTAGCTCTTTTTAAAGGAGTCATGGAAGCTTTTGGGTTTTTCCATCAAGTACTCTTGAGCTCTCTTACTTCCCACATTTATTCTTCCTGACTTTGGTCTCACTGCAATGACAGTTGAAGGGAAAGGCTTTAGTTGGAAAAAGCTTAATAAAGTCAGGTCAATAGAATTTTACTTTTTGTTCCATTAACCTATTCAAAATTATTTCTTTATTTCTGAACAAACAGTACAGTGGTATTTGTGTTACAGCAGTGTTCAAAAAACATACTGCAGTAGATTAAATTATTACAGTACTTTACTTTTCAAGTGAATAAATGAAGCAAAGTGGTAAATGAAGCAAATGCTGCAGAGCATTAATTTTATTTTTGTTTTTCGTTAATGATACCAAGAGAGAGCCAGAAACAAACATTCATTAATCTACAGAATGCCTTGTCTGCTATTGAGAACTGAGGGGTTACAATCTGCTGACACAGGTCATGACACTAGAATCGAGTGTAAAATGCAGCCTGTTACTTTGAACACGTTGCACAGATAATTCATTAGACGTCATTGCCTTAAAATGATTCTGTAATTACAGCCAAGAATTATGGCACACTTTCGAGAAAGATCTCAGCTTTGCTCTTGATGTACAGCCAAAGAATCAAGACTTTTCATGAACTTTGACTTGATTTATAAGCTATTCAGAAACAGTCAAGCTGAATAGCTCAGTGAAACAGTTATTAATAAAGGTGGCAGAAATTTGCTTTCTTTATAAACTGAAATTTCCATAGGAACATAAGATCCTTAAGATGTCTAACTTCTTTGCCCACTACCACTGCTCTGCAAGGTCATAGAGTAAGTAAAATACACAGAGGAGTAAACAAATCTGTCATGTTTTCTGTTGGGAAGGAAAGAAAAAACAGGCTGGTAGAGGGACTGGAATTTACATGAATGTGTTTTTCTTTTATTTTTTATTACTCTAGCTGTGGGAGATGCTAAGTTATTAATGCAATAATGAAGTCAATTTGATATTAATAGACTCCTAAGCACTACAGAAATTATTTGTAGAAGCAAAATCATTAGAGTGCAAGTTGGCAGACTGGCCCCTGATTAAGTGATAGCAAATGAAGCAGCAAAATTTAAAACAAATGTATTTTCACAAGAACTATTTGATGATTTTTCTTCTTCCTCTGTTTGATAAGATGGAGTTTTGCTATTGAAGTCTTGAGAATGGTGGCAGAGAGATGATCAATGTATCAAAACAAAAAATCCCTCAAACATATAGCAAACCAAAATTCTGATTATGCCCCAACTTGTTAAATTTGTTTCATTGGATGGGGGGCAGCTCAATGTATATGTGAAATGCAAGAAATCTGTGGGCATGTTATTGTACTTTTGAGGTTATTTTTTTCAGTTTGCTTTCTCCTTTTACAGATGGCAGAATTAATTTCACACCAGTTCTTTTCAGTTACAGTTTTTCACTTCAGTGCGTCCGTTTTGAAGATGAACAGGCAGATTAGACTGGGCTTATATAGACTGAGGTAGTTGCAGTGAGATATAAATACTTGATGATTTATTTAACCTTTGAGCAAAAATTCCTTTCTGGCAGAATTAATCTGCAAATAGCTGAGGTGTGTTACCTGTTAAGTTATGATTGATTGTGCAATATAACAAAACTCTATTGGCATCAGATTTAGGACAGACATACACATAAATATAAACCATAAACAACTGCTGGATGCTGTCTGACAGGTAGGTTTATGATAATCTAGGCAAATAGTCAGCCTTGCATCTCCAGCTACCAAAACATGCAATATTGTGCAGCTGTCAATAAACCGTAGTTGAATGACAGCGGAGAGTCAATTTGGGCAAAGACAAGTCAGTGATGAGCAGTGCTGCAGTACACAATCAACTTCTTTGAATCAACCTCTTTGAAAATTAGAGGCTACTTTTGGTGTCTTAAATGGGCTACTCCATGTAGTTTAGCAACAACTTAAACCATTAATTTATTGGGAGGTCACCTGTTTATTTTGGAATTTCTTTGTTATCATTTCAGTGTGCATCTGTGCTTAAAAACTGGATACTTCCTCTGGGTTGGAGGATTGCCAGAATGTCTAACTCCAGAGTGAGAGCATTTCCTCCTTGATTTTGTCCCCCCTACAAGGGCCAGTGATCCAAGAAAGGATCAAAGAGACTAGCTCAGGCTGTTCAGTAATGTACTTGTTAGAGTTGACACATTCCCTAACAAATATATCCTGTTAGGTAATCCATAGAAAAATGAGTGTCCAAAAATGAGAAAGTGAATGGTTTCTTGCTCCCTGATGACAGGAGAGTGAACTAGGTACCACAGCCCTTTAATTCTTAGTCTGTCATGACTTCTGAGAAATGTGCTAAACTTACTATATACTGTTACATATTTATAGTGCATGTTAATGATTTTCATGGTTACCTATTACTTTGGTCCAACTATTTCTTGGCAGTTCCCATCACTAAAATAATTTTGGCCTTTGACTATGCTGTTTCTCACACATCAATCATTACTTAAATTCTCCATCATTAAGTCATATTCCAGCAATGCTGTTATAAGAAGGTTGTCATCACACAGCCATTCCAAAAGGTGGGAAATTTAGAATTAGTATTGCAGGTGCATTATGACTAATCTGCCCCAAACTAAGTTTTTGCCTTGAGAAAACTTCCGGTATTTAAGATTTTTCCAGAACTCATTCCCACCACTATTTCTTTTCCCACCCTCCAAATATCTGGAAGAAGGTTAGTGTGGCTGCAGTTTGTAAAGGCTTACAAGGGGTGAATGTTAGAAATTTTTTTTTTTTTTTACGATGAGAAGTAAAAGTATTTTCCTCACCCTATGCCACAAAGATCATCAGAAAATTATGATGTTTCTGTTGAATGATCAATAGGAATCAAATGATCAGCAGAGTTAGAAATGCATGTTTTTTGTGTAAGAAATGCTGATATTTGGACGATTCAAAGTAGATAAGGTCTAATCTTGCAGTCTCCCTAGTCATCTGCCTAAATATTCTTTTTCTTTGGCTATTGTTGTTTTCTGTCTGATATGATAATAGCTTGTGCAACAAGCATTTGTAGCATTATATCGCTACAGTCAGTCACAGTTTGTTCTTAAACAAATAGCAATAAAGCTGAGCAAATAAATAGATGTTTACATTTCATGTATTACCAATTACTCTATAATCAAAAACAAATGCCTGGGATCAACAAACTAGGTAGGCCCAGAAAAGTCAAGAAGCCCATATTGGACTCCTGAGTTTTCTGCACAGAACAGTTTAATTTTCATTTAAAAGGTTGTATAATTTAATGATTTAGTCTTTAAATACTGGAATGCTGTGAATACCAGTGAGGGGAGTTATTCAGAGTGCTTCAAACTTGAAAGTTTCCAAGAGAAATGCTCCTTGACCGATACAGAGTAGTATTGTAGTGAGGTGATCTGCTACGTAAGCAGGTCTCTAGCTTCAGGTACCTCAAGCAGAGGCTTATGAAGCTAATATTCTTTGGCAGAGAAGAAAAACTAAACCAGGTCAGGTCTAAAGGTCTCTCAAACATAGGATGTTTTCTTTGCAATGGTCCCTGGACTACATGTAAAAACAAGGCAAATTATAACAAAAATAATTCCAGACATTTTCTTCACTTTTTGTTGTTCTTAATTTAGAGACTTCTTGGATTGGTGATGTGGTCAGTAGGGTTGAATTATTCCTTCTTCCATCAGCTTGTACAGTATTATCTTAATGTCTTTCCCCTGGGATTCCTCCGTTGAGGAGAGCCCAGCTTGAGTGTATTGAAGATTCCTATTAGCATTTTTCCTGTGATGTTGTTTAATTATATGGAAATATTCACCAAAGTGTGATATCATTGGGTCAACAAAACAGATTTCCCACATTCTGTCCAAGTAAGAATGTTATTTACTGATCATGAAATTTAAAAGTTAGTAATATGTGATTGGATTAGCAGAACATCAAGGTATTTTGCTTTCCTCTAGCAAATACTGAGGTGAGTTTGTGATGACTGATTGTATCACTTTAGCTTTTTACTTATGTAAGCATTGACAGTAACTCATAGAATGTTGTTTTCCAATTTTTTTTTTCAAAGTGGAGGGAGGAATCTATTTAACTGTACTCATGCTTATTCTGGGATTGACTTCCCACATGTGTAAATAAGCTGTCTTTCAAGATGAAAATTTTTGATAAGAGCAGGTCAGAGATCTGATAGATGTTTCAGGGTAGAGAAGGTTGGGTATAAAGCCCTTTATCCATAAGAAGATGATTAGAGTTTTTTAAAAATGAATGAGAGGTAGGATCACATTTCTCTGTCAGTGAGGTAAGTGACATGACTGAAATAATGATTAGTTTTTGATTAGGTGGATATTTTCTCTATGCTTTTGAAAAAACACACATCTCTCAGTGCCTAAACTCGAGAGGGAGAAAGGTAAGTGGGGATTTCCTTGTTTTTTATATAAAACATCAAGTGTTCTGAATGCCACATTTGCTTAATATTGCTTGTACAGTGATTAGAAATTGAGCTGACAGTTTGAGTTGGGCAAAATATTTGCTAGCTATGGGTAGAAAATAGAATAGTAGGAGAGCTTGATTTTTGGGGTTTTTTTTAATCGCAAATAGAATGAAGTTTCAGTCAGCTACAACACCTTTAGGAAAAGAATAATGATTAAATGGTGTTTGTGAAGCTAACACCATCACCCTTTTGAGTGCTTGGAGGAAGTGACCTGCTGCCATTTCACCTTGGATGAGCTGTCTGTCACCAGTGGGTATAGGTGTTCCCATTCTCTCCTTCAGCTCAGAGAAACTGAGGGTGTTCTAGACACCAGACTTTAGCTGAGAAAAATTCAGTTTTCTTGCCATAGCTGACAATTCAAGAGGACGGTGAAGGTAGTGATAAGTGCTTGCTGCTGAATGAAATTTTCAGATGTGAGGGATGCACAAATAGAAATAATACGATTTTACCAATTTGAAGCACCAACAACTATGCATTTTTTGAGGAAAAATCACACCAGCCTGAGTGGGACAAAAGAAGGCCGGCCTAAGAGAAATAATGCACTAAATAGTTGCACTACATTAAGTCATAAAATTTTTCATTTTTTTCCCTGACAAGAGCTTACACCATGGGAGAAAATTAAAGGGAAATGAAACAGTAAATTTTGTAAGAACACGGTTTCCTTTGCATCCCAGAAAAATAACGTTAAAATTAATTTAACTAAGGTTACCTTAAAATCTTTCATGTGGCTTTTTTGGGGTTTTTTTTGGGGTGGGGTTTAATGGAGAATTTAGTTTTACCAAAGAAGAAACTAAATACAAATAAAAATAGAGGCTTGCCTTTGTTATTTCAAAGAAAAATTTTTTAAAAATTGGTCTCTGAGTATAAGTGCTAAGGAGCTGCTTGATTAAAAGCAATGTATGATGTTCAGTGTCCTATTTAAAAATGGGGGAAAAAATTAGATGTCAGACTTTGCTTTAGACGAGTAATTGAGGTTTTTACTCGCTGTAACAAAGGCCTCTTAAATTCATGCTGATATATTGCAGATGCATTATAGATTTGAATTTAGGAGTGAGAAGACAAATGATAATTTATCGGTTAATCTATTTGACAAATGTAGTTTGTTTAATTAGCTACATTACTTCATAGACTATTAGCAAATATTTTGCTGTCTATCCTCTAAAGAATGATTTCTCATAAAGAGAACTTGCAACAGCAATCAATTAAGTTTTGATCTGAGATAAAGAGAGCTCAGAATTTTGTGAGAAAAGTCTGCCTGTGCAGTTTATTAAGAGTTGGAGAGTCTAGTAGAGAAATAAGTTTTGTCCATCCTGTATTGAACTTGTCAGGGTTTATTTTCATTGACTACCTACATTTTCTGGTCTTTTGTTGGAACTATTAGATGATGTTTGCACTTCTTTTGAATTCTATTCCTGAAAGTAACCAAAATTCAGTCACAGATTAAATAATCTCCAAAGAAGAGCTTATCAAATATTTTAAAGCTTACGGAAAATTCACCTTTTATTTGTGACAAAACATATGCTTCTTCAAGAGTAGATTTTCTTGGGGAAGAAGTCCTTAAGGTTTGTTTTTAATTTTTGTTGTTTATTGTGTTTTTTTAGTAATTATTCAGTTGAATATCTGCCAGAGAAGTACAAATGCTTTCTCTGTTTAAATAAGTCTAGACTCTTCCTAAGCACACAGTGCCTGTTTTGAGGGTAACTTCTGACCTGTTAGTTTCTGTTACACAGCTTGTCTCAATGGATACTATATTGAAACAGTAAAAGCTCATGGTTGAACATAAAACAACATTTGAGAGGATGCAGAGTATCGTGCTTTGTATATATGTAATGCAAATGGATAGGAGAAAGTGACACATGTACTTGCTTTTCATTGATACAGTGACAAGCAGTAGATGGGAGTTTTATGCATCCTTCATACTTTTTTTGCCTGACAGTATAAGTGCCAGGATGAATTTGGCTCTTCTCTTGCTTAAATTACTGAGTGGCAGTGAGTAGTTGCACTGGTTTATGGAAATGAGGGTAATGTCAGCTTACTTCAGTGTTATGCTTTTCATGCTTTAAGCAAATAAGACCACTTTCATAGCTCACTTTTGGTCTGAGGAGTTTGTGATATGTTGAGCAATTGCATTGAACGTGACATGGGTGTTACCAGCAAGACACCTGAATGCTTCCAGCCCTTGGTTGTAGAATCCCCATATAGTGTCCCTATATACCCTTGATTGTAAATTGCCCTGTAGTGGATGGTGCTACTCTCCTGCTCCTACTCAGGTACATGCAGTTCCTATCTTTTGTGTTGACTTTTTTTTGGTATTGGTTTCTTTTTGGACTATTTCAGGTGACAAATTAGGAGATTTTGGTTTTTAGTCAATGTACCTTTGGTTTGTTGAAGAAGATCAATGTAAGATGTTCTAGGCTGTGTTAAACCACTTTGGTGAGATATGAATAAGGGAGTTTTGTATTGGTTAAGATGGCTTATGGAAGGCATTACAAATTGCATATGGAGATTCATCAAGGGAAGATGTAAAGGTATCTCTGATAATGATTTACATCTTAATCCTAAGCATGTGTGTTGTGAAATAAAGGAGAAAGGAAGGGGCAAGATGTGTAGGAAGGAGTTTAGAAAAGAAATGTTATAGTCAGTCGGCTAATCTTCCTTACTACTGTGATTATTGG
This sequence comes from Turnix velox, assembly GCA_013400935.1. Classification (NCBI taxonomy): domain Eukaryota; kingdom Metazoa; phylum Chordata; class Aves; order Charadriiformes; family Turnicidae; genus Turnix; species Turnix velox. The sequence goes on along the minus strand of VZTY01027190.1, from coordinate 453,598 downwards.
AGTGTAGGATGTTTTCTTTTGCCCCTGAAGATAACCTGAGGTCTCAGTCTCTCCTGCAGTCTCAGTGTGGTTGGTATCACACACTGATTTGGACTAAGGCTGGACCAATAAGCTGGTAATACTTGTTGTTTGTAGCACGGGCAGACTGGAAGGAGTAGGAACATTTGTCTGTATGAAGTTGAAAATCAGCTGAGCGCAGACAGATACAGATGGAAGTGAGTTATTGGTTTAAGGTTTCAGAATGTCAACATGTTGGGGTTTTTTTTGTTTTTTCCTAGTTGCAGATCCAGTTTAATTATCTTTTTCTGAATATTTCCTCTGGACTTACTGTCTTTCTATCTTTCTAGGGGCTTAAGATAGACTCTAGAAAGTGTCTGAGTTTCTCTGCCTATAATTAGCCTAGTTGATACTCTCCAGAGGTAGTACAGATTGTGAGATTGTGTACTCTCTGTATAAACATTTTAAAGAAGGCATGCAGAGGAAATCTAGCCAAGAATAGAAATGGGTTTCATGTTGCTAGGTTATTGGAAACTATAAAGGTTTGCCAGGTTCAGCTGAGTTAACCCTTTATATGTTGTATTGTTGGAGGTAAGATTTTTAAGATCCTTTTGAAAGACAAGTTCATGTTCTAATTAACGAAGTGTAGATGTTCATTGGGGAAAATAAGAGGGGAAAACATAGCCACCAATAAACACAAAAATCTCCACAAACATAATGTATTTATTGATGTTAAATGTTCAATAATATTAAAAGTTTAATTAAATCATTAAATGAATAAATCATTAAATTAAAACACAATCTAATAACTTCAAAATTAGACTTGCAATAAATGTTATGTCAATATCTGTAAAGCACTACAAACCTGTGTGTTCACATACTTAAGGTTCAAAAGATGAGTGAAAAATGCTGCTTCTAGTTCATTAGCTATTTAAACTACAAACACAAAAAAGTCTTCTGTTTCAGCATCCAGTCCCTCCAAAGGAGTGGTGGTGGAGGTTATTTCAGTTCTGGTGATAGTAAATGTATTAGTGTTGATCACACTGATGTAATCAAGACATCTTTCATAAACCTGTTATTTTATTCTTTACATGTCATAAATCAGTATTCTGTGTTTACCTTTTTTTGTGAGGTGGTGTTAATAATGAAGCATTCAGTATCAGGGAGATTAGGTTCAAACAGAGTTAAAATTCTTCTGCATATAGTAACTTTTACCACATTCTTTTTCCCTTTTTGTTGCCTTTCATTGTCAGAAGCAAATAAATGTATCTTATGGGCTTGTTGAACCTGATACTGAAAAATGCGTGGACATTTTTTCTACTCCTTTGTGCTGTAAACTAGTGACTTCAGTGAAGAATTGTTACAAAGAGGTAGACCTGAATGAAGGTGGTTGAAAATGTACCTTTCAGTGGCAGAGATAATAATTTGTGCTGTTTAACATCTCAACTGGACATGGATACACATAATTCTTATTAATAAGGGTATGCCTTCTCAAAACAAAGTTGTTGAATGTTCTATGCAAACTGTCATACATAATTCTTAGAGCATTCTTTTTATCTGGGCTTGACAGATTCAGGGTTTCTTTTTGTTTTCACATTTATCTTTCAGCCCTTCAGGCAAAATTTTAATTCCAGCAGTTACATATAATAAGGAGGAGGAAAAAAATGTTCAGAACCAACAGACACCAATAAATAAAGTGAGTTAACTTACATGCCTTAACTTCCTGTGCTTTTCTGACCTGGACCCCAAGGGCTTCAAATTGCCTCCTCCTATGACATAAATTATGTAATATTTTAATGCTAGGATGTTCTTTTGTACCAAAAATACTTTAAAAGTGTTTACAGTATAAGCTCAGTGAAAAAGGAGTTACAGAGAAATCTGTACCTATAAACTATTCCTGGCATAAATTTACATGCTAAGTTACAGATCCTCCAGTGATACGCAGATCGTAGTTCTGAGTAGGGTGATGTTTTGCTTTATTGTTCAGGGTTATTTGTTCTTTGAGATTTTTGTGGGTTTTTTCTGTAGTAGCAATAAAAAAATCTTGGCTTGGAAGAAACTGCCAAACCTTTTAGGAGTTTGATAACATCTGCCTTCAACTGGCATATTTAATTTTCATCAGATTCAAACATTACCTTCAGGCAGGTACTGACAACGTAGACGTTGTTTCATGAAATGTGCTTGAAAAGGTGCTTTTAATCAGACTAAGTCCTGTTTTAGTGTTTTTCACTTCATAAGTGCACAGATAGTTGAATAGTCCAGTAGTTACTAAAAGTATTGAAGCCCTTTTCTCTTTCTTCATTGTCATTTCCCTTACTGAAATACAGAATTGCTACAGAGCAAAATAGAAAAAAAATGTGCTGCAAATCTGAAAATCTGTGAAAGAAACGAAGGTAGTGAAGAAAAATAGCACTGCAGATAAGATTAATTAAGCTAGTGATCAGTGCTGTTATAGTAAACATTTTGAAGATGTAGTCAATAGCATGACCTTCATGTTTTGCATTTAACAAAATTGAACTGAAAGTGTTTCAAAGCATTTCCTAAAACTTGAATGCTTGTGAAGTACTCTGTAGATAAAAACCTTTTCAGATTAGTTTTACTGTATGGAAGAGATCTGTTACAGTCGTCTGCCTCTTAGCAACAAATATTTGTGGTTTAAATCGTAATTGTTGGTTCAGCCTGCAATTATTCTGGTATGAACAGCAGTATATGGCCATCAGAGCTCAAATGCAGTATCTCAAGGACACATCTCTGGAGCCAGTGGAACAAGGATAGGTTGGATGGAAAGTACAGAGGGATGCTGTCAGGTGGAACCAGAGTAGAATTCAAGTGGAACAAGTTTTCCAGATGAGGTGACCTATTTCATGAGAGATGGAGATAACAAAGGTTGAGAAGGACAAGCTGTATTTGAGTGAATTCATTTTCAATTAAAGTGAAGGAAAAGAATCACTTCTCAAACTTGAAGCATGCCAAGACATCTGGATGTTGCTGTAAGATGGGCATGGACTGTAATTCTGGAAAATAAACTTGTGATGTTAGCTTGCAGGAGCATAGAACTTTGGGATATGGAGCAGTGTGCACAGAGCAAGCAAGACGGTAGACAAAGAGACTCTTTTGTGTATCTGAGGAAACGGTGAAAGGAAAAGACCTTAACTGGACTGTAGGAGAAATGAGAGTATTTTAGACATAGCCTACACACAAAGAAAATATTTGTACTGGAAGTGTTGTTACAGGATGCAGTTTTGTTTGATTAATTAAATAAGGAATTTAAAGAGCAACAAAGTCAGAAGGATTACAGTGGAGTTTGTGAAACAAAAGCTGTTTGTTGCCTTTGGAAAAGTACAAGCCAGCAGGAATATGAATATAAGTTTGTCATGGTATAATCCCAGCTGGCAATGAAGTGCCACAGAGCTGCTCCTTCACCAGTTGGATTGGAGGATAGAACTGGAAAAATAAAAGTGAGAGAACTTATGGTCTGAGATAAAGACAGTTTATTAAGTAAAGCTAAAGCTGTGTATGCAAGCAAATCAAACTAAGGAATCCTTTCCCTGCTACCCATCAGCAAGGAGCTAAGGCATTGGAACATGTTGCCCCAGAGAGGTAGTGGAGGCACCACCCCTGGAGATATACAAGACTAGGCTGGATGAGGCTCTGAGTGACCTCCTCTAGTGCAAGATGTCCCTGCTCACTGCAGGGAGGTTGGGCTAGATGACTTCAGAAGGTCCCTTCCAACTCTGGTTCTATAATAAGTAATTTGTCCTTGATCAAACAATCAAAAGTCTTAAGATGACAGTACTAGTACTGGTTTACACCCCATCACTGCATGTTTGACTTCATCTCAGCCCTCTGGAAGGAAAAGGTAACTGCAATTAGGAATCTTAGACCAGAATTGGTACCAGAAACATGCCTACATGCTCTTAATTACACTTGTTTTCTTCTCTATTTCCATGAATGGATGGAATTGAATATAAATTTTTTTAAACCAGTAGAGTTTTCAAAGCCCAAGTAACATAGACTCAACTTTCAAAAAAAAAAAAATCTGCTTAGACCTTCCAATGCTCAGTACTTCTGATCCTGAATGCAAACTTTTCTACACTTATAATGTTAGGACACAAATTAAATTTAATTAGAAATTATTTCTTTAAAAAATTAAACTCTGAAAAATCACTTATTCATGCACAGACATTTTAAAACTTTCTTGGCAAAACATGAATGTGCTGCAGTAATGTCTTCCAGAAGTATTTTACATCACTTTTTTGCATGAGGAATTACTGAGAGATTTGTATGCAGTTGTTATTTGGAAGGCATTAGGTAACAGGACTTAAAATATAAAGAAGAAGTTCTAATGTCACTGTTGGTCTTTGAAGGTCACTTTGCTTTCTTAATTCTGTGAAAGTTGAAGACTACTGTTTAGTGGTGGGTTTTGGCAGTGTTAGATTGATGGTTGAACTAGATGATTTGAAAGATCCCTTCCAGCCTAGGCAATTCTGTGATTATGGCATTGATTATTGTCTGCACCTATGTGTGTTTCTTGTGATAACCGACAGCCAAGGATCTTTATTGAAAACTCTGTAGTGCTTTTTACTGTCACTTTATCAAAGTGCAATGTTCAGGGCAAAACTTGAAAAAAACCTCACTTTCCCCAGGAACAGAAGATTTGACAGTCTGCTCAGACATTCAGAATGTTTGTATTTCAGCAGAATGGATGAATTGTGATGGTATGCGTGCCCACTTTGTTGAGAGGTTGCTGCTCTTTATATGTTTTTAAAGGCTATGACCCAAATTTCCTCAGAACTGATACTTCCTGTTTTCAGTGGTGAAAAGGGGTGATGCAGAGACAGATTTATTCTCATCCATTTGAGTTACAATGTGTATCAGTACTCCAAGATTCTTAGGAAGGCATTCAAGTAGATCTCTTTTTTTTTTTTTTTTTAACCAGTCCCAAGTCAAAGTGGTGTGGTTCAGCTCTGTGCACCAGTTTCATGGTGGAAGTTAATTTGCCTGTAAATCTGTGTAAACAAGCTGAGGCAGAGTGTATGGGCAGCAGTGTGGCCTGTCTTACTTGACTTCACTAATGTGATTTATGCTGTAACATAGATGAGGCCTCTTGCTGATTTTTAAATGAGGGAGAAGGTTGTTGTAAACCTGAGAGAGTCTGCACTGGCAGTGTGCTTCATGTTTTCCAATCCAGCTGAACAACTGCTACTTCTGAGGTAAAAAGAGCCATTTAAGTCACATCCAACTGTTGCGCTCCTTCATCTCTTCTGTTACACAGAAATTTGTACCTTGAAACTTCATTCTGCATCAAGTCATTGTTGACTCTGCCTGTGATAGTTATATGAGTAGGATACCTGCAGGAATGAAGTGGGTGAAGTCTGGTGGGTCTGGCTGGTGGGATTTCATCAATATGTTTCACTTTCAAAAAGCATTTTTGGAATGAGTATCTTGTGTTATGATGTTGTAAAGGTATAGAATGAACGCCAATTGATATGCAGAAATGGAAGTCTTCACATAAACTTATACCAATAAACTTACATACAGTATTTTTTTAATATTCAAATTATGTGGAGTAAACATGTTTCAGTTGATTTCAGTGAATATTAAATCACACTCTTGTTGCAGAACTATTTATAATAAATACATTGTAGTGTTTAATGCTTCTTCAGCAGCTATGAAACTAAACGTTGAACTTCAGTGTAATTCTTATTGTGCATATCAGTTCTTCAAAGGTCCACATTCCAAATGAAGATGTGCTATACAAACTACAGACTATACTGGGCTATTAAAAATTATTTTTCTTGTTAATGTTAATGCATATTCTGCCACGAGAGTCTTGATTTAAAATTTTTTTTCCAAGCAGCATCTGTAAGATAATTTTCTTGTCTCAAATCTGTGTGTAACTTGTGGCGCTTTTTAACAAAGAGAAACATTAAGCTTAAATGAACATCTCCAGGTAGCCTAGCAACAGGATATGATTAATAATACCTTTCACCTAGCTGTGTGCAGATAAATGTCTGAAAGTGAAAGCAAATTCAGAATTAGTTGGCCACAGTCTGGTAGTGCAGTGAGAGAGAAAAGGTAATATGGTAATATCTTGGCATCTTCGTCAAAAAAAGGAGAGAAAATAAAAGATACATTTAATGGGCTAGATCTTCCTTACTGAGTAAAACATGGAGCATAATGGATTTTTTAATAATAATTAAATGGTGTAGTAAGAGAAAGTATAAATGCTCCTGCTTCTCATTATTGGTTATCATCACTAATTTACCAGCCATGCTTTTTCATATGTGAGATATCAGAAACAATCAGTAGTAATTACTGGGACATCATAGCTAAAATGAAATGTAGTATAAATGAAATGTAGTATAATATATAGTTAATGGTTTTATAGTCATTTTAGCTTGAAATGGATTTTGTACTGAGTGCAGTACTAAAAAAAACCCTAAACATTGGATATGACATTAAGCTTATAATTAAAGTTTCCTAGCAGAAAAAAGAAGGAAAAGTTGCTATGGATATTCTATCTTAAATTCTATCTTATTTTTTCTTAAAACTTAGTGTATGTGTAAATATATATATGCATACAGATATATATAAAAAATAAAAGGAATTTGAATTTTATATGTGCCTATTTAAACATTATATATTTACAAAAGATTAGAGATTTTACTATTCAAGCACTCAGAAGATGTTAGAATATGAGCTGACCAGCAAAGCTTAATTCTTTTACATTTTGTATTCATTTTGTATAAAGAAAAGGCACAGTGGAAGGAGGGAATTCATTGTATGCTCATTTTGTAATAGTGGCAAATTGCTGTTTATATAGGAATAAAATGCAGTAATGTACTTGTGTGCTGAATGTAGAAGATCTCGTTATCTTGAGACAATACTGTGGTCTGGCATAAAATCATAAACATTTGGCTTTAGAGAAGAAATAACCTATTACAATGCAGAAGCACATAATTCTGTCCTGGAATGCAAAACTTGAAGAAAAACCTGGGTTTTTCCTCTATGTTCAAATTACTTAATAATACCAATTGTGCACTATCTTCTGTGTGAAATCAGTAGTGATGTTTTTCCAGTTCATCAGATGGCATATTATTTGCTGCTCAATAACAAAGGGAACCTTTCAGTGTATTACAGCAGTTGTGCTGTGAAAGGTTGATTGTGAGTCTTGTAGCTGTCTGGATACATTTTCATGGGCTAGCATAACAGCAATCATTTCTGTCTTCACGTATTTTGCCTCTACACAGTTTAATTCTTTACTGCTTGATGGGATCCCAGGCTTTGTTACAGAAACAGAGGGAAGATTTCCTGCGTGTAATTGAAAATTTCATTATTTGTTCATATTGAGTAGCCTACTGTCAAAGTATGGTTGTAATTCTGAAATAGGACATTGGTCTGTTTAAGTCCTAACTCTTTCCAAAATAAAGCTGCTGGTTATTTTCTGTAACAGCTGACACCCCTGGTAATTGTGCAAAGTTGTTGGTGTAGGTGTGTTACAGTGGTTTAGAAGTGTGTGGGGGATCTCTGCCTTGTATCCTTGTTAGCTGAAATGCCTCTTGAAACGTGTCAGGACCCCATATTTGGCTTCTGTTAGAGCTGATAATTTTGTCTGCTGGAAAACTCCTTCTGTAACATTTCCTCCTCCCCAAGAAAGCCCTTATCTTGTACTCTTTCCTTGGTTTACTGACATTCCCACTCTTTAATTATCATCCAGATCCCTTTGTCACTTGACAACAGCAATAGCCTTCCTTGTACTGCCTTCCTGCTATATGTCCTTTTAACCCTCGTGAACATGTCACTTAGTGGCTTTACAGCTACTCAGCCATCATGCCTGGTGTTGGCACCAGGAGGTGTGACAGGACCTGTAGATCTGTTTGGCTTTGGTATGAGTCCATCACGTTTGTGGCTGACATCTGCCAGTTTACATCACAGGACTTAATGATGGGTATAGCACTACTCAGTGCTGCCTAGTGGTACTTAGTCCTTGTGCCTTCTTCAGCATGGAAGTCACTTATAGCTACTTATTGCATGGCAGGCATTGATTCTGTTGTCTGCTATGCATATTATATGCATATTATACATAAGAATGTGGACTGACCTCTTGGGGATGGCACAGGAAAAAGCAAGGTCTTCAGTTTTTCTTTGTTTAAAAAAAATGCTGAATCCTTTTTGAGGCATTTCTGATGTCTCTCTCAGGAATTAATAGGAGAACTCCTGGCTAGTGAACAAATGGCATCCTTACTCTTAAAGTCTGAGACTCTCCTCTTGAAATTACTGCAAGTTGTGACACTCATTTACTAGAGGTAGAACAGTGCCCTTAATTCTCTAGTTCTGTTGAATGGAATCTCTTTAAATCTGTGCTTGTGACCTGTCCTAACTAACTAGTTATGCCAACAACTTCTGACATTTTTACTTCTTTGAAACAACATTCAGCAAAAACCCTTTGCAAAACTGGTCTAACTTGTATTTCAGGTAATTGCATGTTTTCTGAGAATTATAGTTTCTAGTCAATGTAAGATACACATGCAGTTGTTTCCTAGCTTTGCCAGCATTCTAGTTCAGGTCAGCTGTGTTTGCTCGAGTCTTCTGCCCTTAAATGCTTTTGTGGGTTTTTGCTTGAAAACCACCAAACAAGAAAAGAATGTGACTGAAATCCCAGTTTCTAAGCTGCAGTTTCAGGCTAGAATTTCTTTTGCTTGTGTATCACATTTTCAGCTCAAAGAAGAGATACTTCCATAGGAGGCTCTGTAAACTTAAATGAGATCAGAAGTGATTGTTTTCAGGCAAACTTCATTTTCCAAGCAGTCAATTTTAAGATGGAGTATAAGTAACAAAATGACTGTGTGCTACAATTTTGCAACCATGTAAGATTTTGTTCTATAAATGCATCCCTGAAATATAGTATGCCTAAACAAGCAAAACCATCCTGAAATTAAAAAATGACTAATGCTTTTAAAAAAAAAAGCTTAATGACTAATGCTTTAAAAAAAAATAGCTTCACATTGACTAAAGTCAGATAGGAAAGTTTCTGTGCAGTCCTTCCCAACCTGCTGTATTTGAACAAATGAGTCCAATAATAGTCAATGAAATAGATTGTAATTAAGTTCTACACCCCCTTAACAATTAATAATGAAAGAATAATTACATGTTTATTACAATATAGGCGATGTTTTCAGAGATCATGTGCACCCTGGAGTGTCTGTCTTTTCTAACTCAACCAAAACACCTGGTAGGAATCTCTTTTTGAAAGTCCTGTAAATCTTACCTGAATTTTGTGGCAAAGTGCTAAGGGGGTGAAGCTGCATCCTTTCTGTTTGAGTTGTAGTTTTGGGGCTTTTTTTCTTATGGAACTGCTGAGTTGCCCTCAAGATCTCAAAGCTGTTGAGAAGAAATTGCACCAGCCAGGAGTTCCACTTCCTGCATTGCTTGTGAAGTGTTAGCATGACCCCACACTCCATGTGTCTCCAGTAGCAGGAGGCAGAATTAGAGCAGATCATCTCTTTAATGTCTCTCCAAGACCCCACTGGATCTATTTGAAGGTGTAACACTTACAAGGCAGTCATTAATATTTTCATCTTTCTGGAGGTCAATGGCATTACCAAAAGTTTGAGCAAATCCATTTTTTTCACTGGATCCTGTTCAACATACAGTGTGCCTGTATGCCTTGCTTGCCCTTTTCAGTTTTACAGATGTCTGAAACGTTCAATGTTTGCTTCATTTTCCACCAAGTAAGCAGAAGTGGATTATTTAATAAAATACGTAGGCATAAAAAAAAAAAAAGAGAAAAAGTGAATGGTTGTTCAAATTGCTTCTGTACCCACTTCAGGCTGAACACTACTGCTGCTTTCTTTTTTTCTGCTTGTTCATCAGCATTTGCTTTAGTATTCTTCAACTTCAAATGTTCCTGCAGTTTATTACCTTTTATTGGGTGTATTTTATTCCATATCTGTCTCTATCATGATTTTTTTATTATCTTTAATATCTAAAGTCACATCTCTCTTGACTTCATCTCTTCAATCTTCTTTCTTCTCTTCCCTCATCAGCTTTATTCACGCATTCCTTTTGCTGAGCACTTCAATTATTTATTTGTTCTTGTTGCTGAAAATCCAGCTCTTGGTCAGAGATACCTTTACTGGTCTGTGAGAACATCACCATTCCACTGCCAAGAGGAGAAGCCTTTTTTTAATGTGCAACTGAATTTGACAGATGTTGTTACCCTTTCAGCTGATAAGAAATTATTGATATCTCTTTTTTTCTACGGCCATTTGAGAAGTGACATCATTTTACTCTCATGTAGTAGTGGTGGGTTGGTGTTGTCCTGTTGGTCTGTGTTTAGGGGATTTAACCAGGTTCTTTTTTGGAGGCAAATGGACCTTTTTTTGCTGGGAAGACTTACTTTGGCTCAAGGAAAATATGCTAAAGGAAAAAGGTTATAGGTGTACTCATTAAGGCAGTCTACCAAAATGACACGTAAAAATACAGTTCTTAGCTGTTAGCTAAGATTGAGTAAAGGCTCTGCAGACAAAGTTGATGCGCCTATTTAAAAGTGAGAAGTCCAATTCCTTTACTTCTGATGTTTTTCTTTAATGGCTGAAGCATTTCTACTTGGTCTGTAGTGTACAGGTTGACATCTCCAGCCATTTCTGGCATGTGCCTATCAACTTAGGAATGAAGGGACAGTATTGCAGGGAGGTCTAACAACACATCATCCCAGGTAACAGCAAAAAAAACCCAGCTCAAGACCCCCAAAATTATAAGGAGTATGAGGAATATGAATGAACATTGGTCAAGAGGAATAACAGACAAATCTACGAGAAGAACCTGCTTGTGCAGAGTTAGGTGTGGACCTCAGAACTCCAACATTCATCTTTTCTATTCTTGCTTTCTCCATCAGGTAGGGAGGTAGAGCCACTGAGCTAATAAATTAGGTTTGTGATTTGCTATAGCTGATTTTCTCCTTCTTGCAAAGCTTGTGCTCACCTTGGGACACTTGAATAGGCCCTGAAGTTAAGAGGGACTTTGGATGTGGTTAAAGCTAAGGGAGTGCTGAAGTGCTCTGGCTAGTTTTGTGCTCCTTCCTGCAGAGCTGAAGTTTAGTACAAGCAATTCATTAAGGTTAGAGGGGGTGGATTTTGGAAGAAAATTTGCTATACTTTTGTTTCTGTTTCTGGGCTGCTTTCCACAAACTCGTTGTGCAAATGCTGCCTTTTTTTTTAAGAGTGGAAGAGCTAGACAAATTAGAACCATAAATAGCACGCAAATGATAAATGCATTGAGAGGTGGAGGAAAGAAGATTATTTTCCTTAGCTTTAATAATGGAACCATAAGCAATAAGACAAATAGGCTTAGAAAGGATAAATCCAGCCAGATTGCTTTTTTACCTTTATGATAAGATTACAAAATAAGCAGATGAAAGGCAAGTGATATAATGCATGCATTTTTGCAAACCTTTTAATACCATCTCACCAAAGCAGACACAAATAACTAATGCATTGGGTAAAAACATGGTCATCCAGACTGTAGATGAGTCAAAGAACTATAAATAATGAGCAGTACTGAATTGTAATGAATTGGGATAGGGTGAGTTGTACTAATGAGGCTCTGTAGGAGTAAGGATTTAAGCTCAAGTTTTTATTCTTTAACATCATTATTACAGCATCTTTTCAGCATGCTGTTAATTTCTCCCCTTGTCAAAAATGCTGGTGAGGCACATAAAGTACTGGCTCCTACTCAGATTATCTCAAGCCATGAAGCAAAATCAAGTGTTTATTAGAAATGCTCAGACCTTTGAAGCTAAAGAACAGAAGTAAGTTAGCAAGATAAAGAACACCTTTTTTTAAAAAAAAAATATATTTTTACTTCAGAAGCAGGGACTAAACTTGCTATTAATGCTGATAGCCATAGAAAGGAATTGTGAGTAGTGGATTAAACTGTTGGGTGACTGAGGAGTGGCAGCAGTGTTCAACTGGGCTCAAGGAATCCTTAAATTATAGGGAGTTTGGTTTTCTGTCAGGGAATGCAGAGAGAGCCATTGAGCAGCTTCTTTAAGAAAGCTACTTAAAGATTTGCTGCTTAAGACATCCCTTGCTCCACTGGAAGAAAAAAAACATAATAAAATGTGCTGAATGAAGGAAGATGATATTAATACCTTCTTTTTCTTTATAGTCTGTCTACCCACAAGTAACTGACTGCCAGCATCCTTTGTAGCAAGTTCTATCCAGGCTCTCATCCCAGGCAGTCCTGTCTTCCATCTCTACCTCTGATGCTATGAGGTGTGACACCTTGTAGCAGGGCCAAGATATTTGGTCTTTCCCTCATGTGTGCACCTCCTTTCTTGAAGAGATGGACCAAAAGGGAATATGTCAGCATGTAGTTAGCATTTTCTACACACTCTCTGCAGCACAGAATAAGTGCTCATCTGTGTTATGAAGAATGACCAGGAAACAGCTTTGGTGGAATAATCACTTTTGGAGTGCTGTTGCTTAAAGATACTAACAACAATAATTTAGCACTATGTCTACAACATGATCCTGTACTAAATACCATCAAAGTGGCATGGATTAGGCCTGCTCTCTATATTTTGTCAGGATATTTTGAGTTGAAAAGCGCTTTTCTTGTTAAAATCAGCACTGCTCGAAATTTTTTTTTTGACAGATTGCCAACAAATGTTGAAATAATAATTTCACTTTTTCAAGAACTTGTTTGTAGCTTCAAAATATTATTAGGAAATAGCTAATAATTTGCTCATAAAACACACAGTGTGTGACATAAGGTGAACACATAAAGATGTGTTTGAAATGGTCTAGCTAAAAGCCTGTGTGTATCTGTCAATAATATAATAATAAACAAGTACTGTGGTTTTTTACCTAAATCTGTTCCTCCTGGGTTGTAATGAAAGGTTATCATTTGTCCCTCAATAAATGTGTACAACTGCAATTGATGTGTCATAAAGGAATGGAAAATTCAAGTTGTCAATAAAATTGTTATTTCAAAATGTCATATGGGATACTGGAGATCTATTTTTTTTTCTCCTTAGTTTCCATGCCCATCAGCCACTTTGTTTAAAATGACCACTGTGGATGAAATTGTGTATTTCAACTAGCTCTGAAATGGCTATCTTATTAAGTTGGCATATAAAATACCTTGTCTATGCTTTGAGGATTAAACAAGGATATCAAAGCATGTGACTATAGCAATATTTTCTCCTGAATTCAGAAAGAAGAAAGGGCAAATCAGCTGCTGCAGAAATCTGAACTTGTAAGTGCAGGGTTTCAATTCCATAAGCATCTTGAGGAAGTGATAGCTTTAATATTGCAAGGCAGTTGCCATATGTATATCAGCCTGAATAGCAAACATGAACCCTGTGTGCAGACATGAAGCAATTAATAGCACTTCTGTACTGAAAGTTTAGGAAACATGGTTGATAACTTTTCTCTAGCGATGAAATGTTGCAGGTTCTTTCTGCCACTTCTTGTAATTAAGCCTGTATGAGATGTAATTAAGCCCTATTATATGTGTCTCATGCTGCTGCTGCTTGTCTTCTTAAATCTAAATCTAAACTAAAAGAAAAACAAAACTGCTTTTAGGTTGAGCTGGAGCAGACTTAACACAAATGATTATGAAATTAATCAGATGTGAAAATGTAGCTTTAGTTGTGTGTTTAGCTTGAATTTAGAAAAAGAAAGAAAATGCAATTAGAATAGTAAAAGATGTGGACTGCAAATAGATTATGCATCACTATATTGCCATGAGGCAACAAAATAATTAGTTTGAATGACTGTCAGACAGTGACAACTGTTTGATATTCGACATATATCTGGTAACACCGCACACTTGTATAATTTCAGTTGTGGAACAAATGATTTGTTTTGTGATAATTTACATTGGCACCATTAGAAGCAGTTGTTCGATGACTTTGTAATGCAAACAACTTGCTGTCTAATCCAATAAATTAGCATGAACATTTTGCTTTGTTTTCCATGGATATTAAGCCAATTACCATCCCCTGTCATACCAACAGCCGAGTGTAACTGATGTGGTCCTGATCCGTGTCTAACCCCTACATTCCATTGAATTCAGGAGGAACTGACTACCCTCTCTTATAAAAACAGTGCTGTAGTGTGTTGCCCATGATCTTCTTCAGCAAATTAATCCTATGTTTGTAGTGAAACTAAAGTAATTACTAAAGTAATACGTAAGCTAGTTCATCTCTTCAAGGCTAATGGGACTGCTTGAGATCAGCTAGAATTGTGGCGAACGTGGCAACAATCCGTTATCTTGGAAGTGCTTTGGAAAAAGCAGTTTAATGTTAAATAAAAGAAACTGTGTTCATTTTGGTCTTGGCTGTTAAAGGAGAGGTCAGACCATCCAACAGAAGAGCAATCCTGCTTCTTGAACCAAAGCTACAAGAACAAATGGAGTAATTTATTTATGTTTGTGCATAGACAAGTCCAGTGTTGGATCATTGCCCTGATAAGTGTCATGGATCCAGTCTACACCTTTCATCTATTCTGGCTTTGGTCACCTGGAAGGTGCTTTATTCCCTGGACATCTTTGAAGTGTCCACTACCTTGTAGAATATACTGCAGTGTCCTGGACAGAAAAGGCCTTGCCCATTCAGCCCAATGACTTGGTTTCTTGTCACCTGGATAGCATGGTGGTAATTGACTCATTTCCCTTCTCTGCCCCATGTTCTTTTATATTAAACCAACTTTGGAAATGGCAGGTTTATATAGTGCGCGTCTGGCAAAGCAAAAAACAAAAGTGTATTCAGAAAAAAGAAAGCATGTCATAAATAAGCTATGTGTGTACTTAGTCAGGAGCAGGTCACATGCCTTGTCCAGAGGAAGAATTAATACATATTAAATAATGCTTGTCATTATTGTAGACAATTCCAGATATGGTGTAGAACCTGCTTTTCCTGGTATCAGTAACCCCCAACTCTGCTGATCATTAGTTTCTGCATGAACTCATCTCCTCTAACCACTTAGGCAGAAATACAATCAGTAACAAGCCCATGTGGATAGGTATAGCACTTCTTACAAAATTAATGCTGTAATCTTCAAGTGTTTTGTGATTCCATAGCATCTGTTACATAGTGCCCCTAGTCTCTCTGTATTGTAGGTGCTTAAAAATAATATTGGAAAAGAAAGTGTGTTTTACCAAGAAGTCCCTAGATGTACAGATTTACCGTAATTCATTCCAAACCATAAAATGAAGATAATCAGGGAGGATTAGACCCTTGATATACAGGAATATTGAATTAAATAATTAATTATTATACAGAAAGGTAATTTGAGAGTTACATTAAACACTGTTTTATATGTATATATAGGGCGAGTATCTGTTTTACCAATTGGTAATTAATTGAAATTATACTCATGAACTTACACTTTAGAGTATAATTAAGGTTTCAGTGCAGACAGTTTAGGTGTCTATTTTGTGCATTTTGGTTTTAAATACTCATTAGCTCAGGAAATAAAAGACATGCAGAAGCAGGTAAGATGCTTTAATTTTCTGGCATTCCCATAAGTAATTTATACCTTTTCATGTCCATGATTTTCCTCTTGAATCCCACAATGGGATTCATCACCAGTTGAAGAGCTGCACCTCTGTCAACAGTTTTGCCATTTTTATCTTGCAGGGTACTAGCTCACAATCTTTCTCACATCCCTGCTTCACAACTTACTAGTTTTCTCAGAAATCTGAGTCCAGGCAGGACATCTGTGCTGTACTGCCCATGGCTCCATGGTCACAGACAGCAAAACTTCAAGGTAGACAGTTATAGTATTTACAGTAGAAAGACATCTTTTCAAGTTGTTGATTCTTCTGTTTCTAAAATACAAGTAAGCACAGAGCCCTAAAGCAAGTCAGGGATCTTTCTGCCAGAATATTCTCCAGAAAGAAATGCTGATCCAGTGTAACTGTGAAACAGTGTGGGGGAAAGAAAGTTTCAGATTAATTTTGTGTTTAAATTCAATACTTTGGAGAACTATGTTGACATTATTGTTTTGACATTTTAGAAATAAAAGGATCCTTTGTTATTCTGTATTTGTCAGAATCTGAAACATAAGAAAAGGGACAAAATGTTTTGAAATTACTTGGAAGTTTCAGCTATTCAAAAGTGCTTCATGTTGTTTTTGTAAAATAAGTGTAATCTTAGAGTCGTTTTCCTGATTTGAAGTAGAAAGGTCTTTGAAAAAATACAAGTATTTTCTTAGAATAATACAAGTATTACTTAGTTTTTAAGGTAAGTGATAATTAGGAACATTCTTGATAATAATACATATTTTAAATAATAAATTATGACATTGAATCTGATTTTTTGCTAGCAGAGGTAAATTAGACAAATTTTTTTACTACCTTAAAGAGGAAAGGGGAAGATAAAGCATGTATTTGAAAACTCCCAAGCTGGGATACTCAGAAAGTCTTCTTACAATGATGGAAAGATGAAAAGCCATCCATGGCTGTGCTCATTTTCATATAATAGGTTTATCCCAGAGCATTTCTGTTTAGCATCATGTTCTTATTAATGAGTTTGTGAGTTTGAGTATTTGTTCCTTTATTCTTGCTTACTTACATAAGGAAGAAGGAAACTGGGTTACTGTTTACCACATTGTCCTCCTGGAGGAAGTGGCTGTTTGTGGCCTGGATGGGCATTCTCTTTGCTGCGTAAAAAAAAACCTGGATGATCAGGCCCAAAGAGCTGTGGTGAATAGAGTTAACTCCAGTTGGCAGCTGGTCACAAACTGTTCCCCAGGGCTCAGTACTGGGACATGTTCTCTTTAGTATCTTTATCAGTGATCTGGACTACAGGATTGAGTGCACCCTCAGCAAGCTTGTCAGTGACAGACAATGTTCATCTAATTGAGGGTAGGAATGCTCTTGGGAGCAGGAAAACTCTACAGGGGTATCTGTGTAGGCTGGATCAATGGATTGAGGCCAATGGGATGACATTCAACAGGGCGAAGTGACCGGTCCTGCATTTGAGTCAGGGCAACCCCATGCAGCTCTGCAGGCTTGGGGAAGCTGTCCAGCAGAGGAGGACGGGGAGGGTATTGGTAGACAGCAGGCTGAATATGAGCCAGCAATGCACCCAGATGGCCATAAAGATCAACAGTATAGTGCCATGTATCAGGAATAGTGTTGCCAGGACGAGGAAAATTATATCCTGCTCTACTCAGTCCTGGTGAGGTGGCACCTCAAATACTGTATTTGAGGTTTGGACCTCTCACTTCAATAAAGACATTGAGATTCTGGAGAGTGTCCATGGAAGGGCAATGAAGCTGATGAAGAGTCTAGAGCACAAGTCTTATGAGGAATGGCTGATGGAACTGCGATTGTTTGAACTTTCTCCCTGGAGAAAAGGAGGCTGAGGGGAGACTTAATGCTCTCTACAACTACCTGAAAGGAGGCTGATGCAAGATGGAGAACTGTCTATTCTCCCGAGTTGCACCACGGGAAGTTAGGGTTGTCAAGAGTTGGAACAGGCTGCCCAGGGAAGTGGTTGGCTCAGCATCCCTGAAGGTATTTAGAAGTTGGGTAGATATAATGGTTAAGGACATGGCTTAGTGGCAGTTTTGGCAATGTTAATTGTTGGACTCAATGATCTGAATGGTCCCTTCCAACCTAGATGATTCTATAATTCTGATCCTGGCAATTCATATGCAGTCTTGCTTAGCTGAATGCTTCTCATAGGCTGGGTAGCTCAAAATCAGTGTTGGAATGCTCTGGGTAGGTGATATAGCTTCTCCTGACTCAGTTGCAGAGTATTGTGGGTGGATGCCATACTGTGTCCCAAATCTTCTCCCTTAGAGATAAACAAGAGACCATCCAATTTTTTTTTTTTTAATATTTCCATTTCTTGTTTTATCAGAAGGAAGGAAAACTTTACATTGTGTTGTGTGGGTAGCTGTACTCTGGGATTATAGCATACAAGTCACTGCCTCTAATAGTTGAAACAGCACTTTATATGTATGCTTTAAAGTAAGAGAAGCAGATTTCTTTCATTAAAAATATAACTCTGAAATGGCAGTTTTCCTATTAGGTTCCCCCTTGCTGACAACTTGTTCCCCTGGCTTGACACCGAAGATGCAACATCCTAAATTCTTAACACTGAGTGAAAAATTTCACCGACTAGCAAAAATGACAGCATTTTTCCCCTCTCATCTAATTGACCTCTTTATTCTGTATCCAAATATAACTTCACTTGCTTTTTTGAGTTAAATTATGCACAATTACAGCAAAACACTATTCTGAGTTTTGTCATGCATAATAATTTCATGATTAGTACTTAGGATGTCTTCACACTTGGGTATTCACAAGTTGATTAAATGCCTTGGTTATCTTCTTGGGTAACATTTGCTACAAGACTGCAGCATTTTGGAGGGAGAGGGATTCTTGTGTCTTTCAAAAATTTCCACTGTGGTGTAGAAAACATATAAATGTGGGAAACTTGGATGCAGCAATGAACCAGGGAGAGGCAGCAGCCCTTCATCTCAGCTTTGCTTCACTAGTGCATCATTTCCCTGCTCAGGACCAAAAGTCCTCTGCTCTGCAGTGTCTAGGGTGTAGTTCTGTTGTGCAGTGTCACTCCTCAGAGGTGTCTATATCTTAAGGGATTGAAAATAAAGAGTGGGCATGATGCAGATAAGAGGCATTGTTGGTGCTCCTTCTTCTTCTCCTGATACTGTGAGAGCACAGGTATGTTCTGGTCTTCCTTTTGTATCACTTCACCACCAGATCCATGTCTGTGTATGGGCATAAACATTTGAAAGATCAGCAGTTATTAAATGTATTCTTCTATGAAAGTGACAATTATCCCCCCATAACTAAGAAATCCAGGAAATAAAGCCTACTTCAGGAAATTTCACCTTTCCCTTTTCTCAACAGGGACTGTAGTTTAGGCTTGAGAATGTAGCCACTCTGATCTACCAGCCCCAGCTGTGCCACACAGTTATTGTTTTAGGAAGCAAGAAAATTACTTCCCTTCCCATAGGAATATGTAGTCATTGCTGTTTAAATGGACAAAATATATCAGAAACAACAGTCTCAGGTTTGTGAGTGTTTTTTCTTACTGCCCTGGCTTTTACATTGGGTGGTATATTGGTATGATATGAGACTGCTTAACTGTGCTTCCACTTTCTTCTTAAAAGAAAAAAAAAATCTTTTTCTGCTTCTTTTTTATTAAAATTACTCAGTCTGTTAGTAGAATATATTTCCTTTCCGTTGTCTGTACAGCCCGGCATCAATATGCTGTTCATTACGTTTATGTGCAGTTTACTACGGCTGAGGACAGAAGCTCTCGAAGTGTTACTACTCCCCTTGCTGGCGTCTTGTAGTCATGGCATTTACATACGTATCCACCTTTCCAGCTGCTTGCTGTTGAAATTCGTGAGGATGATTTTATGGATAAGTAGTGCAAAATTTAAGAGTATAGGGTTTTGTCTCCTTTTTAATGTGAATTAGACATGTCACTGTAGTTTCATTTGTGGTGGGAGTTATTTAAATGATGGCATGGTAAATATTTTAGCTCAGTTTTTATTCAAACGATTAATTCAAAGGATTGAGAAATCATAAAGGCTCATAAAAATATATTGATATTTCCTTATTGAGAGATAATAGTAATAGTTAATTTTCCAGAACTTGAAAGCGGGCATTGTTTAACATGGTAACTATGGGGTTTTATTCCAACCACATGTGGCTGATGTAATCAAGTGTTACAACTCCATTTGTGGGTAAAATTAAGGCTTTATCAAGCAAATAGAAAAGTTTGTACAGATCTTTTGCCTCACTGTGCAAATTATGAAAATACTAATTTACAGAGAAGAGATGAAACATATACCAGACCAGATTTTAAGAACAACTGACATATTCACAAGGAACTTCCTTGGTTTTTTCTTCTTGCTTTTATACCTCGACTAAAGGAAAGAGAAATGACAAAGAGCTGCGTTTCAGAAATTCATTAGGTGATGCATCACCTGTATAGTGGTCCCCTCCTGCATCTAATGTTGTACTGGAATAGCTTTCATATGATTTTGTATAATCAAGACATAATTTTTCTGCTTATTTGCCGAACAATAATGGGCCACATGGGTTCAGGCAGAAAATCTGCTGAGTAGAGTTTCCTGGTCTCCAGCAGGTAACCAGAAACAGATTGCAGAAATAAAGCAAAATTTGTATCCCCTTCCCTGAGGGTTCTCTCAGCTACAGTTAGGAATTATCTCAATAAGATTTCAGAATCAAAAAGAAAATTTTTCATCCTTCTTCTTTGGAGGGCCCAACATGGAGGAAGGTTCATGGTGTTTCTGGGAGTGGTGCTGAAACATAGCAGAGCTTTAAGAAAGGTGAGGGTGGCTCTGCCTACGAAGCACTGGTGACCTGGGCAGTGACACAACATATAGTGAGAGGAGATTTACAGGCATTATAGAGTCTAGTCTCAGGGGGTGTGCCTGGCTTTCACATGGTCTCTTCT
Source organism: Turnix velox (assembly GCA_013400935.1). Taxonomy (NCBI): domain Eukaryota; kingdom Metazoa; phylum Chordata; class Aves; order Charadriiformes; family Turnicidae; genus Turnix; species Turnix velox. The sequence continues at coordinate 433,122 of VZTY01027190.1, read as the reverse complement.
TTTGTATGTTATCTTTTCATTTTGGAGAGTGGATCTGTGTGAGGACAGCCACATGGAGCCCCTGAGAGCCAGTAAGCTAGGCCAGGAAAAGGGAAATGAGCTTTGTCCATGCTCATCTCTCTGAACAACACCAAGTCACATGAAAAGTGGAGTAACAGTGAATCCAGGTCAGAGTTTGTGATGTGGACATCTCTGACTTGTGAACTTTGAGTCTGAGATACAGAATACAAATCTCAGCTATTTGTTTTCACAATAATAACCCAATCAATTTCACTCAGTGTGCTTTATCTCCTTCTGCATAGGCTGTCCAGATGAGGTGTCCTGTCCATGTCAGGCCTGTGCAGGTATTCTTCATAGATTTGTGGTTAAAGTTAGTGGGCAAGGTGAAAGAGCCTGTAACTTCCATCTTGTCCTCTTTCGCCCCAGTAGTAAATCCTGCAAGACACGCTGCTTTTACTCTTTTCTACAAGCAGTAGATTCTACTTTGTGAGAACCTGGCTTAAAGCTCATTTGCAGTAGAGTCTGTTCCTTATGCCTAAGAGCAGGAACTACATTTTCAAACTATATAGTTAAAATACAAGTTGAGGTATTTTTATTGTTTTTCTGCCTGGCTTTGTATGGCTTATGGAAAAAAATGCTTAAGTGATCTGTGTCTCCAAAGCTTTGTCTTTGAATGGGCTACATTGTCTCTTTTTTTTTTTTAAAAACCCTTTTTTAATTAAACCCCCTGAGGCTAAATGTGGGTAGTTGAAGGCACTATGGGATTGTAATCCAGAAACACAGAACTGGTTTCCGTGTTTTACTTTTAAATTAGGGGTTTTTTTTTCTGTTAACTAAAATTGAAATGTTTCAATTATGAATAATGCCAAGAAGAACTAGCACACTCGAGTGAGTTTAATGAATTGCGTGTGTTCTTCCTGCTTTGTGAATGTGTGCGTGGCAGTGGGGTTTCTGAGACTTATCACTTGATATATACTGAAATGCATGTTTTATTTATCACGTATTCATTTTAACTAAAGTTGCTTTTTTGTTTCATGAGCAGGGCTTATGCTGAGCCCCAAGATGATTTTAATATGTTCAGAAGAAATTTCCATAGACACACGAAACTGCAGAGCTTTATGTCTCATGAAAGTGTAGGAGTAGCATGTTTCTCGTCTACATTTATTAGTCTTAAAAAGACACTGTATTTTTCTGTCATGATTGAGAAAATACTAAAGGGCAGTTTATTCCTTCCCCTGGGTAGATAGTCTGCATTTAAGGTCCTTGTTATTCTCTGTCAGTTCTAGCCAATATTAGCCAATGTTGAATACAAACAGAGATGGTGATGCAAATACTGTCCAAAATCTTAAGAACAGGTACTAACAATATAACTGCACCTTTCTTTGACAGTAGTTTGGAAGGTCAAATAGCAGTTTAAAGCATCTTTGCTTTAATTTCTGTAGACGTTTTGAACTTCAGTGAATCTTTATGTTGCCTCTTTTGCCATGTCTTTTTTGTTTTATGAGCTGTTATTCTTCGTCTTCTGTAAGGAATTGCTTCAATTTAATGTTCTAAAGGAATTTAAGAGTGCTTTTGACTAAAACTCTGGTTTTACAGTAACTTGTTTTCACACAATAAAACTGCCTTTCAAGCTAATATCATTGATTATAAAAGTGCAAATACAGTGAGTGCAGCAAGCAAAATTAATGTGTTAGGGTTATTACTTCATTAGAAAAACTAAAATATAATTCATGCTCTTTAAGTGTGGAGACAAAAAATTATGTTTTCACTGAAGTGACATTCTCTTTAAAAAATATGCACTGCAGACAACAGGATTACTTAACTTAAGACATTGGCTGTTCAAGAAATGACCTAAAGCTGTTTTACAAACTGACGTACAGTTGTCCATTTGAAATCCTCTATATTAAAAAGCTAAAGACAGAATTTGAAAAAAATGGAAAAACTCCTGTTTACAGGCGAGCAGTGATAGTGGATCTGGAGAGTGTGTGCTGTGTGTGATACATGAGATGTATGTCTACACACACACAGAGTTTTCTTCTGCATTAAAATAGTTTGCAAACCTTTAGCTTTCACCTTAATGAGTAGCAATAGAGGTCACAGTGTTTTTTCTGTGATTTCACTAATTTCCCAAATAAAAAGTGTTTGGAGGACAAAAAAATAAAGAAGGATTTTTCCTTTTTTATGGGTTTTTTTTTAATGTTTTGTTTCCAAGCCAAGCTTCTCTAGTACATGTTTTCCATTTACATCTTTGGTGAAGACAACTGAGCAGATGAAACCACATGCCTTTTGAACAAGTTTGGTTGAGCAGCTGGGTGGGCTGTTTTGGGGAAGGAATGACTATTTCAAGGTGAGCTTCAGTGTGGGGTGAGGGATTTGTATCAAGTGGCAAGGGTTGCAGGGCCACCACAGAGTTAATTCTACTTTTACAGCATCACCACTCAGTGGCAGACAGCTCTCAGAAGCAACAGAAGCACTGTCAGTGTGTTGGATGTTGTGTAACTTAAACATTCCCTCCACAAAGCTGTCCATGCATCAGTTATAGGAATATTCACAGTGACCTTGATGCTACCTGGGCAGGAAAAGACAAGTATTTCAACTTATAAATAAGTCTGATTTTAGACTAATACAGTGATTTTTTTTCTTTTTAGAGACTTTTTTCGAATGTCTTGTGTTATTTTCTTGAAACAAAAACCTACCAACTAAAAATATATTTGAAGTACTGAGAATTAAATTTTTGTAAAGCTTGGAAGTGACTGTGAAAGATATTTGGAGTTAGACTTTGTCACTAGGGGGCACTTAGTCACACAAAATTGGCCGTGTTTGGTTTGAGGCTTTTTGTGAAAGCTTTCTTTAAAATATCTTCTAAAAATATCTGTTGATCTTCTTTCAGTATTATTGGTTCAAGAGCCTTAAATATATTTTAAGTATAAATATCTATGGCTAAACTAACAGAGTTTGAGGACAGTGATCTTCAGTGAAACATTTCCTCTTGGAAAAGAGGATTAAGGGGGAAGGCAAAGGAGAGGCTACAGTCTACAGGATTGAGCACAAAAACCACTCAGGCTAAAAATATACCAAAAGGCTGCTAAATTAGTATTAATTTAATTAATAAAAGCTGAAGTGGAACAAATTATCATACTTAGCAGCAGGGGGAATAATCTTGTGTATCAAAATCTCTCTGCTGTAATTTTACTAATGCAGAAACGCAGGTTCTTAAAAAGAGGAAAAAACCAAAAACAAACCAAAACACTCAGAGCCCTCATTTACACATACCAGTCATGAAGCAGCTAAGATACCAAATGGAGTACACTTGTCTAAAAGAGTTTAAAATACTTGACACTTGGTCGCTCACTATCAAGGTTCATTATAGAATCATAGAATCATAGAATAGTTTGGGTTGGAAGGGACCTTAAAGATCATCGAGTTCCAACCCCCCTGCCATAGACAGGGATTATACTTCAAAGTTTTGCTTTCCCAGGCTCTGCTGTACCCCAGTACTCTGCTGGAATGCTTAAGGTTTGCTGTCTAGCTGATAGCTTCTGATAGAGATGTTTTTGTGTTAAAAAAGAATGCATTTTACCCATTGGATGTGTAGCTGTGAAGATTTGCAGTAGGAACTCTTTTCTCTGTACCTCTCTGGTGGATAAATAGTCATAGTGAGCTGGAGATAGAACCAAGAGGTGTCCCAATTTTTTTTTCCTGTTTCAGCCAATCACAGAGAGTAAAGAAGGCACTTGGTGATCATGTCTGCCAGGCCACCTTAATCCTAAGGCATGCAGAATGCAAGTATTCATTTACACATACTTTGTCAGTGCTGTTCTCAGCATCTGACCAAAGCCTGCCATAGCAGATTTCACTGCAGTGTTATTTGGGGTATATTTAGGTGCCATAGGTAATTTGACAGGTTAGTTAGCAAATCAATCAGCTGTAGAGAGGGTGGAACTCAGGTGAATATTCCAGGTGTGAAGCTGAACAAGTCAGGGAATGAGAAGAGATGATGGGATGATAATTGACAGAACACTGATGACAGAGCTTGAGAAGTAGAAACAGCAGTGACATGGCCATAAGTTTTGAAAACACATGTTCATGTAACTACATATTTCTCTGGATCTCTTGCCTTACATAGAGGGAGTGCTTCTGTGGTACACTTTGGAAGATTTGCAGGTGGGCTAATAACGTTTCTACAATTTGCTATATTCTCCTGTATCTTTTCCAGTTTAGAACCATTCCTCATTGCTAATGGTGGTGCATAGTGACAGCTACAGCATTGCTTTTGCACACCTGGACTTGAGGTCAGCTCAAAATCTCTGAGTTTCTCTGTGGCTTCTGTCCCTCCACATGGACATGGCAATTCTTTCTATTCTGCAGCTCAGAGGGAAGCAGCATTAAAGTCCAGAAGTTAGTATGCATGTCTAAAATAATAAGAGAAGGTGTTTCCTGTCAGTTCTTTATAGCTGAGGAATTTCAAGCAATTATCTTGAGCGGATTTGGAATTTAAAGTACAAGTCAGACATGGGAACTGTGTATTACAGCAGCATTGCTTAGGCTGGATGGAAGTTCAAGGCTATTCAGTCAAACTTTTTTCTGAGTCCCGATTCATGGTTCTAGCTATTTTCTATGGCTTGCAGCAACTTTGTCCTTTATGATACAGTCTCATGTGTGCAGGCAACGGGGTCTTCCCCTCTGTAGTACGTGCCAAGTGCTCAGATGGCCGCTGTAAATGCTTCAGCACCCAGATCGTATTGCAAAAACAAGATTTACAGGGTGAATTCTTTTTACTCTCTATGTCATGAACTTTGTTGCTGAGTGGCTCCCACCATTTTTCCTGGAAAGACGGAGTAGAGATCTGAACTCACTGTCCCCCTGGAGGTTGTTAAGGCTAATTTAAAATTAGATTTTGTGAAAACAGGATAAAAGTATGAAAGAAATAAATATCTTTCATAATTTCAGATTTCATAATGGCATTCCCTCCTGTAGCTTGCAGCCCAGAAGGAAATAACAATTCTTACTCTTGTAATTGAAAAGCAATAAATTAGAAGTCAATTGCAATCAGAGGGATTTTGACCAACTTTATTATAAGTTTAGAAATGTTTAAATTGGAAAATAAAGTTTTCTCTGTGTTTTTTGCTGCCTCTGTGTTTTAGGTGAAGCAGACAGAGGGCAGTAGGTGCTAACATTCAGGGCATCTTCTCTATTGTATCAGTGCTGGGCAAATATTTTGGCTGGTCTTCAACCACGACTGTAGGTAACCCAATTTTACATTGAGTAGCACTCACGCAATCTGTTAACACAAACTTAGCAATTGGAGTTGTAGCATCTTGAACTTCTAAAGGTCTAAGACTCCTAAAAGTGGGGCTTTTGGTAGGATTTAAGAATCATCAGAGAAAATACTGCAGGTGCTGAGTTAAAGGTTTTCTGTGCAGGTGAACTTAATAGCTGACAGCTGATTTTGCCTAACACAACTGAAATACTCAGTGTTTTATGCAGCTTTTGTTTTTGACTTGTAAAATGAATGAAATTATAAGCATTATTTGCCATGAAAATTAATCTCCAGAAGAAGAGGTTCATTTCCTCCTCTAGAAGGAGAAAAGCCATAGGAGGACTACTATATGAACAAAGCTTAATTAAAATGTAATTGTGTTTAATCAAGGCAGTATAATCAGAAATAGTGCTTAAGAGTTTGTTTTAATGGTCGCTGGGCTATTAGTGTTCTTTAAAGTATTATTTGCTTCATGAACAAAGATCCAACACAGCTCAGTTCCCAAAAAGATTTGCTTGTTTTTCCTCTAGTGATTTTTGTGCAGTCTCAGGGGAGCAAAACCAGAAAATCAGGAAATTGACAGGTGGTAAAAAATTCCTGTAAAAATGCCTTAAGCACTTGTTAGATATTTCTGTCCTGTGGTGTGGGAGGATGGTCAGATGTTAGGACACTGCAGGCCAATCCTCTGCTCTCAGTATGCTTTCTAGGTAACTTTGGAAACCATTGAGGTAATTTTGTTTATTTTGCATTGCACACAGAACCCTCTGATATTCAGTAAATCTGTTCTTTCTTCTCCTTTGAAATTATCTAAGCGCTGGTCAGTCTTCTGTGGTTGGAAGTGTGTATCAGCGTTACGGGAGAGGTCAAAAGCATCCTGTGTGAGGATGTTGTGGCAGGCAGGACATCCCTCAGAGCAGGACATCACTATGTTCCTTTGGCATAGGGAGGGAATATGCCTTCTTATGTTTAAAAATTCCTACATGCTCTCTAAGAACAAAACTGGGGTAAAAATATATTGCTTTGAGACCTCCCTGTGACATAGCGTGGTCCCTGAAAGCACAATGAAGGGGAAACATTTTCTTTGTTACACCTGGCAGATCTTAGGTATAAACAGGCTGCTTCACTGCTCAGTACTGACAGGGTTTAGGGATCTTTGGCATAACCAGAAGATGACTTTTATGCCTGACAAGAATCTGAGGGGTGGGGGAAAATGTGTAAAAACACTTTATGTGCCTAGTGGTCAAAAACTGAGAATGGTTTCGCTAGTCGTCTGATGTACTGCCACTGTTCAGAGCAGTGTGAAATAAGGAACACAGCTTTTCTCTTGCCTGTCTGCCACCAGTAAGGTATGTCCATGACCTGTGGTGGACCTACCTGTTGAGTGTGCACAGACTCTGAAGTATTTTAAACTGGGTTTTTTTATTGTCTTCTGTTGCATCTAGCAGCAGTAATACTGAATCAGGGCAAGTCTCTGTCTTGTTCAATATCCTAGCAGCAAAGTGAAACCTCCTCACATGGCTTTCCCAAACTCAAGTAGTTTGTTTTTCAGAGACTTCCTGAGCCAGAGGTAGTTTCTGTTTGCTTATCAACCCCCAAAGGATTTCCCATCTCTCAGCTTGTTCAGTTGTCCCCTGAATCCATGTAGAATTTTAGCAGCCATAACATCCTCTGGCGAAGAGTTTCCAAGTTTCCTTTCCCAGTTGCATGGAGAGCTGCTTCCTCATGTTTTTTTTGAACCTGCCATCTGCCTGCTTTATCTGATGCCCCTGGCCTTCTATTACAAGAGGCAGCAAACAGTCAGTTCTGATTCACCCCTTCCATGTCACTTATGATTTCGTGGATCTCTATCCTATCTCCTCTGGATCATTGCTTTGCCAGGTTCCATAGTTGTTGCTCCTTGTAAGCCAGCCTATTCTCTCAGTCCACCATCCTACCCTCCTTTGTTCTTCTCTGATTCTACACAGGAGTGGAAGGGTAAAAATTGCATGTAATACTGAAGGTTCAAGTGTGTGTATATGCAGAAACACTGTAGTTTCATTTTGCTTTTTCCTCTAGTCAGTTTGCTCCTCTAATTTGTGATGATTGAGATGATGTTCACACAGAAGATTTACCATCCCAAGAACTCATTCCTGAGTAGCAATGAGCTTAGAACTCAGTTCAGAGTCCACTGCTTTTAAGTTAAAAGGTTTTCCCTAAAAATTTTCCTACCATCACTTTGCATAATTGCTTTTCATATATCATTTTATTACCAACTTACTCTTCTAAAAAGTTCTTTCATCTGCATAATTACTGCCACAAAGAAATTATTGCAATTAACAAACATTTCTATATCCCTTTTTGGTCCCTTTCTCATGTGATGTTTAGAACACATTGAAGAACATATGTCTTCAGCATGAGGGAGCAGGACTCCATTGGTGACTATCTTCCATAGTGAGAATTGGCAGTTCTCTTTCCTATTCCAATACTCAGTTTCCTATCTTTCTTCCTATCTTTTAAATGTTTGCTTTTCTAAATCCATGAAAATATGTTCCCTCTAATACCTTGACTCTGAAGGATGTGAGCTTCTAGATAAGGGGACTTCTTGTTACTGCTGTTGTTCCCAGTCATGTGTTTCCACCTGCACCAGCCAATGTGGCTGAGCTGAGCTTTTGTGGTTGAAAATCTGCTAGTTAATCAAGATGAGAATTTTAGCTGAATTGGGACTGTGATGTGTCTTGGCCCCTCAGTGCTTCTGTGGAGTGCTGCCCCAAGGAGGAAGAGGAGCCTATCACTGCACTGTGGCAAGAGCCAGGCCGTCTGCTTTGTCATGCATGGAGCAGCTTAAGTCAGGCACAAAAACAAACCCTAAGAAAAGCTGAGGGTCTGTAGGTTGTCTGAAATGGAATTTTTAGATAAGATTATTTGGCTTTTGAATATGAGTAGGTGGTTGCATGATGCCATGATGCCAACACAGCAAAGGCGTCTGTGTTGTATTAATAGAAATGGTCTCTCCTCTTTTCAGAAATGAGAACTAAAAATTTAAGTATTTCTTTATGACTTACTTTATTTGTGTCAACATGTCTTTCTCCTGTGATCTAGAAACCTAACTTCCTTTATCCCAGTGGTTTTATTACTATGTTTAACTTGTTTGGTACTTTGCAATAGCAGTAATAGCAACCAGTGGTGTTCACACTTTCTTTCTGTGATCCTAAGAGCTAATTACCTGTAATCCAAGGGAACAGAAGTATTGTTGAAAGTAAAGACATTATTGATATATTGGTGTGAACAGAAGAAATCTGTAACTCTGAGCTATTTACAGCTCTACTATCCCAGAATCTCTGCCCCCACTTCTAATTAAACATCTATTTAAAAATGCTGACCATTCCTTTCAGTGCTTGTCAGCAACATCGAGGTGTAAAATTAATCTTTCTGATGTTTTTTTCTCATATATGTGCACTTACTGAATTTCACCTTTATACTGTAAACAATCCAAGCTGCACAAATCACTTTAATCGTAGCAGTATATTAATATGTTAGTGATGTTAAAATGCTATATGTAGGGTGGATACTCAGTTATCACATTATCTTTCATAGATCCCTCAAAAATCAGGAAATTCAGTCCTGTCAAACTGAGGTTTTTTACTCTTCACTAATTATTTATGTGAGAGCAATTGGTGTGGCTTTAGTCCAAAACATTTTATAATTGAAGAGATCTTTTTTCCAGCTTTACATTGTGTTTCTTTGGACATTCTTTAATCAGATTTCATGTGAAGAATTGTGCCCATTGCAAAGAAATATTTATAATAAAATAAATAGAATTATGCTTTTTCTCTTTAATCTGTGTAAGTGTGTAAAGATCTTCCTTTGCAGTTAGCAAAAAACCAATCACAAGTTTTGTTAATAATCAGATACAATATTAACTATCAGGAAAATAGAGAAATATCTCATCCTGAGTGATCAGCTCAGTAGAAATTAGCAATCTGCATGTGAATAAAGGCACCATATGTGAATGTGTCACTTAGTACTTGCTGAAGCTAACTTACTCGGTAGTTCACATGCTGATTCATGCAAGGCATGCAGAATTCTTTTTCTAAGGCCTGAAAAAAGAGTGCATTTTACTGCGGGAAAATAAACAGGGTTGGTTATTTCAGTCATTAAAAAAAATATTTTGAGTCACTTAGTGGTAAGGACTCTCTCAGAATTTCTTTTCCACCCTTGCAGAATATACTTAATTTTATCCTCAGCTGGGTTACCACCATTGCTACCAGTGGTTTGCAAACCAGGACTGGGTAGACTTGTCCCTTAAGTCAGTCTTCCAGTCATGAACCTGGCTGTGATTTCAGCTGCAAAATTTACCTCCCCTTGCTGTGCCTGGCACATTGCATCCTCCAGGAAGATTACTCAGCTTGTTGTCCAGAGGCTGCTGTGTAAACAGTAGTTATGTGCTAAATGGTCACGTTCTTTGCATAGCTCTCCATAAAACTGCACCTGCACGTTTTATGGATGCAAATTGTATCTTGTTACCAGCTTTTGGTACACACATATGCGCCTTTGCAAGCAGCAGTATGTTTTGTGGGCAGAAAGTGCTTGTGTGTACAAACCCTGCAGGTGTGGCTTTAAAGCCTATTTGACAATTTACCATTTGTGCATGAAAAAGCTACACTGTATCTGTGAAGCTCTACCTCAGCTCTGTCCTAGTGATCAAGGCAATACAGTGAATCATTTATGCTTTTGGTGCTGGGTACTCAATTGTTCCTGGTTCTTGGGTATCACCTTACTGCTGTTTTTTTTCTTTTCTGATTAATTGAAAGGAAACATTTAACCATGTTTTCAGTGACATGCGTGAGTTCAGTCCTTTTAATGATTTTTCCTGCTGAACCTACTTCACTCCCCTGCCACTTTCCACTTTTGGTCACTGCCAACCAACCTTACATCTGGCTTAGTAACACAACAGGCATATCTAAAGTAAGCAGAACACTCCTGCCAAAGCCGAGTATGGTGTTGTTTGTGAGGCTTAGAGAATCAGGGTAATTTCACCTGCAGGAAAGGAGGAGGTTACAGTTATCCACAGTGTGCATAGTCACGCTGTAATGTTACTTACCTAGCCAAAGTTAGGGCGGATTATGAGCTTGAGCCTCAATTTTAGCTTGAAAGACAAAAGGCATACAAGTGTTTTTTGGTTGTTTTTTTGTTTTTTTGTTGGCTTTTTTTTTTCCAAAAAATTTAAATATGCTCCAATATAGTGGCAGTGAATCCTTAGCAGACTGGCCTACAGAGCTGATTTTGGATTTTTGGTAAGGTGGTCTCATATAATCTTGACTACATAACTGCTGTCAGTTCTCTCTTATTTTCTTTTTACTTCTATCCATAAATTATTGTATCCTTTTTCTTCCTAGTCTACTGCATCACTATGGGCTCATCTTTTGAGATCTTTTATAATACCACCCATTTAGTACTGTTTAAAAAGCTACAAAACTAAACAGTACTAAAGTTGGGTATGCAGAAAAACAGACATGTTTGATATGGCTGTAAACCCTTATAATTAGCTGAGAAGCATTTCTTTATAATAATAAAAGCTAAGCATTCATAAGATTTTCTTAGAATGGATGAACAGTGGAAAGGAAAGCTTTTATGGTGCTTTGGACTCAAATGACAATTAGTAAATAATTAGCCTTATTTGGTAATATGCTCATTTCAGTAGCATATTCATAATGACAAATACAGAAACTGTGTATTGTCTAATAATTCACATTCACGTGCTGGAAATTGATTACTTAGATTAAACAGTCTTGTCAAAATATCCAAATCCATTTGAGAACCCCCCTTCTCTCTTACCAGCTTCTTTTGAATAACACAAACCTGAACCCTTGTGCATCCTGGATTCATATTATATTCTCAGGCATGGATGACCTTTTACAAATGACTTCAAATAACTACAGCTGAATTCAGGCATAAGAGTTGGTCATAAAAGGTCATACTCTAGTTATACAAAACACAGGTGAATTTGTACTCCCTGCAGCAACTGATTGCTGTACGTTTTTGGTTTGTATCTGTCCAATCTTAGTTCAGAGCCATGCATTAAGAAAGGTTATGTTCTAGCTTTGTCTCTGTTTGCCTTTCTCCTCCCAGTTTTCCTTCACTGTAAATGATTAGAGAATTCTATTAGTGTTTCAGGTGTTAAGATTCTGTTTTGTAGGGCTCCTATTTTACTTTTTCTCCTCTGTTAGTGGATTAATTGCAGATTCTGATGCCTGTAATCTTCCTTGTAAACATGAGTGGTGTCTTTCTGTAAGTGTCACATTGTCATTGTAGAATATTTTACTTCTAAGCTGAGTAATTTCTGAGAAGTTATTTGAGGCCAGTGTGCCAAGAGCTCACCTTACAGTGGCAAATTTAGACCTTAAAGAAAGAAACATGGGAGGTTTGAAGAAGTAGAGTGTATTTATGTAGGCATAACTCAGAATGAGTAGTAAATCAAAAGAATATTTGCTCTCTCACCACTGGTCACTTCCAGGACTCATGTTGTATAGACAATTCCTCTCCTTTTTATTTCTGAAATACAGAAACTGTAGACTAAGGCTTCCTATGGAGACCTTGCTACCTTGCTACCTTGCTTGAGTTTACTTTGTAATTAGTGCCAAGAAGTTGGACTTTTCCACCCCTGCTTGGGGTGCTCATTCTCATCTTGCTTGCATGCTCATCTTGTACACCTGTGCTTCTGATTCACACCAGAGAAGCTTTATAGCTCAGCTGTTTGTGGTGCAGTTGCCGTAGCATGTGAGTCAAAATAAATTTCTGTGGACAAAGTCCTGTAGGAGATTGTGTGCTGCTTCCTACTGGTGCTCTTATCTTCATGTACCATTTCCAGAGTATTATAATTAAGATTATGTAGAAAGTGTGCTTCAGAGCTGCAGATCAACTTATTTTCACTACAAGTAAAAAGCCAACAGCAACCCTTCTTTAGGATATGCCAGACTGGATGGTTATGACTCCATGTGGCTTTGCTTCAACATGGTTAAAATGACACTTTCAACTGCAGTCACATTCCTCATCTGGATGGGGGCAACTGTACGTTCTTAATATGGACAGATACTAAGCATGAGTCAAAAGTAAAGCAACATTATTGCAGTGTTTCAGCCCTACTGGGAATACAATGCAAAACTGAAGTTGCCTGTTGTCACATGCCTGTGACATGATACATTGAAGAAATGTCTGTATGTCAACAGCTTTATTTCTGTGTGGGATCTGGGTATGGAGATTCAAGCTCTAGTTGCTCTCCATGTCTTTTCCATCATGACAGCTCTTACAACACTGTTCTCAGAGAGACCATAAGGTAGTCTTCTTTCAGTGAAAAAATATCAGAGTCAACCATCCCTCATTTGACACATTGTAGGGACCCTGGCTGCAGTGGACAGACCACCTGATGGGTAGAAACAGGTTTTGTATCAAAGCCCAGAAACTTATTTTGTAGAAGGTAACTGCAAAAGCAATTGAACTCAACACTGGAGTGTAGTCAAAATGGCATTTTAATTGATTATGTGACCTGTCCTCTAGATGATCATAATATAAGGTGTTATATGTAAATAGCAATGTGAAAGTGGAGGCTGGTGGCCCATGTGATTGCAAATAAAAAAAGCAATGGCTCTTGCAGTGTGAGAACTGCATCAGTTTCTGCCTTAAGATTTGATAGTGATAGAATTTGAGGAAATGTATCTGCTAAGCCATAATTAACTGATTTTTGCCAGACTAATTGCAGATAAACAGAAATCCATGATTTATTCCATTCAGTTCTTTAAGAGACCAGGAATGTGGAAGAAATTGTGAAGTACCTGAATAAAAGGAGAAAGCATTTCCAAATAGTTCCATAGTGAGCTGTAAAACAGAATTGAAACAAACTATTGTTGTTGTTGTTGGATACAGGATGAGTGCCAAATAGGCACTGAAAAAATACATGACATTCAGCTGGAAAATGTCCAAACCATGATACCAATATTGTGTTGATGTTAAAACCAAATATGCTGCCTGGCATGTTTGCATCATCTCTCATCTTCCATCCTTAAATGAAAAAGGTGAAAAAATTTTGCTTTCCCTTTTCTCTGATATGTAAAGCACAACCTTCTAGAAGAAAAACAGGCAAACAAGTCTCCCGGCTAATTCTTTTAGTAGGCATTCAGGCAATTCTGTGTCATCTGAAAATACTTATCTGTGCTGATGAGGCAGAATGCAGGTAACTTTGAATTTTAATTACATCTCTTTGCAGAGTGTAGTTACACAATGTTAGTAAAGGCAGAACTTGGCCCAGGAACAGATTCGAGGTGCACCCTCCCCCTCCTTTTTACGCACAACAGAATTAATGAATGAGAGCCCTCAGTCCTATTAAGACTAATGTTTCTTTGTCGCTCCAATATTTTTTTCTTTTGGGATTTCTTTTTGTTATGACTTTGTTAGGTGGAAACTGAATGGCTTATGTTAATCAACACAAGGCATTTGGCTACTGGAGCTTTCGTAAATGTTTAGTTTCCCAGGGTCCTTTGAACCTCCCAGGGAACAGTTCTGCATCCTTATTAGGGACTGACAATTAAAGGTCTGTTTTCATATCAAAAGTAATCACAAAAAATTAGCTAGAGAAACCTTGGAATGCTGTGAGAGTTTCAAGTGTTTTAAGATGGCCAGCTTTCCTTCATTTACTTCAATCAGTATCAACCTGGTTTTCTTTTTATGTTTCCTACAGCCAGGGCAACGTGTGAGTTGACATTGTGACAACTGGGAAGGATTATGCAATACCATGTAGATGTGATTAATGTATTTTATGCCACTGTAACCGTATTCAGTCACATTGTTTTCACAGAGGTGCTAAAAGTAAGCTAAATTGGGTTTTGAAGGCAATGCTATAAATGAGCAGTTTGTTTTCTGAATTCCTTCTGAGAAGTGGAGGAAATGTTCTGCACATCTGTGGGAGCTGTATTGCCTAGAGATCTTGGTGATTTTGTGGATAATTTATAGGAAATGTATGGTTCTTTCCTTAATATTTTCATGTTTGCATGCTAAGTCACAGACTTTCCCAGAAGATAATCTGTTAGTGTCACACCTTCTCAGTTGTAAGTCTGAAAAACAAATCTGAGTGTTTCTTCCTCAGGCTGTTGTGCCATGGGAAACTGCTACAAAAGTTTGTCATGAGCAAGTGCTGTGGTTTTCTTTCAATTCTCAGAATTTTTTCTGGTAGTTTAGGAAACCAGTAATGAAAGTTAGGTGGATTATAAACAAATAGGTTGCATATGTGCTTTTTTAGGTCTACAAAAATAAAGTAAAATCCCATTTTTTTAGTGTTTCTGTCATAAACTAGAAAAACAACATAAAACTGTTGCTAGAATATTGGATTCCTTCTTCAAAACTGATTTTGTAGTAGTGCCGTTCCCACTAGCAGTTAAGTGAATAGAGCTGTTTGAGATTATGCCTATGGCTCTTTCAGAGCAAGGATGATGGGTCCCCACTTTTCTCAGTGTGCTTAGAAACCCTCAGACACTTGGAACAGGAAGACAGATCCAGAATTTCTATTTGTTCTCTGCCTTGCTGACATGCTGTGAGTATTGGTGAGATTGTCTAAAGACTTAAGCAAACAAACTTTGTATTCCAGTGAGTTCATTTTATTGGTGCTGATGGTGATCGCTTGAAGTATTTGATTTTTGGGAAAAATACTTGTTGCTAGGACTTGTACCAGTCACGTCACATAAATTGGCAGATGTGTGTATTTGAGGGATTTTGCGCTCTAATTAAATGCAGTAGTGCTCCTTTGCCTTTTGCTACATACTTAAGGAACAAACATGCTGTCAAAATCCTTAATGTATCCAACTATTTCAATGCAAGAAACAACATCAAGTTGTTATTTGTTCTGTTGGAGTATGCTCATGTTTCCAATCCAAATCTTTTTGTACCTGGCGATCTTAATTACATTTGAGCTGGAAGAAGTTTAACATTAAAAAGAATTACAGCAGATTAATCTGTAAACCTGCACAAATATCACATTCCTTTGTATGAAGGTAAGTGGGGCATAGTGGTGTGCATAATTACATGTTGTTCTCTGTGTAGGTTGTGTGCATAAAGCTGAGGAGCTGGTGTTGCTGTTCCTCTTGGCAGCATCAATTATAGCATGCTCTTGTGTCCCAAAGTGGTCAGTCACAGTAGAAAATGTACTTTATTGCTCTCAGTAAAATAGTCATCCCTATAATAAGAACAAGCAAGCAAAAAAACTTGAAAACCCCAACTTGCCCTGGAAACAGGAATTAGTACACTAATTAGTGAATGAAAATACAGAGGAGTCTTTTAAAGAATGCTTGCTTTTAATTTTTTTTCCTAAAGTGTTATAGCTTGAGGTCAACCAAGAAGACCATTTGTCACAACCATCAAAATGACATAAAGGTATTGTTTTACAGTTTTTGCACCTGGAGAAATTAAAGAAAATCACTTAAAATTGACTGCGGGAGGTCTATTTCTCCAGTCCTGATGCAAAAACATTATTGAAATCCAGTTGCACCAGTTAGCAGAAGGAGATCAGAGCCTTAGCAAATAAGAATTGTAGGTTTTTACTGGGAAATGCACATTTTGACACGGGGTGTCAGGGAAGCCCACTTAGGAACAGTCTGCCAGATGACAGGTGAAAAAAAAAAGTTCAGGAGAAATCTTGGACTACAACAGCTACCTGCTAGGAAGCTTCCATAAAAATTTCCAGATGGAAGTAAATTTCCCTTTTAGTTTAATCTTCATGTATCCATTCATCTTTCATGAGCTGCTACCTCATTGCAGTGGCTCTGGAAATACTGTGAAACATTCTGAATTCCGTTCATGTAGGTAGTGAGACTCCTAGCAAGTCTCAAGAATTACCTGCATTTCATGAGACTAATGCAGGTGCTGCCTGTGGGAATGGTTTTATTAGTGTCCCATTGCCACATGCCCTTTGAGTTTGGAGCCCAGACTCTAGTGGTCCTTCTTGAATCCCTCCAGTGAATGCTGTGGTCACCACAAGTGATCAACATAAACCTGAACAGAAAGATCCTTTGTGAAATTGAGGGTCATGTTAATAAAACAAAATATTAGTAAAAAGTCACTGTAAGAGAATCTTGAGGATTTTGGGGAGAAAAACAAAAAAAAGTAGGACAAGCAAATTTGAGGTTATTTTAAATAGCAAAGCTTTCTACTGCCTGTTAGCTATCAGCTAGAAACTAAACCCCCTTTCAGCTGTTGTCACAGCATGACATTCTTGTGCCTTTTAAAATCCTTTCACTTAAGCTGAATTCTGGAGGAACATTTTTATTTGGTAGTTGCTGTTTTGGAAAGAATTTCTCTTTTTAACTTAATAATGATCCATTAGCAGTGTTTCTCCTTAACCAAAAGTACAGTATGCACTGGGACTTTGCAGGCTTGCTCATATAATGGTTCCTGTGTATTTCCCTCTAATTGGCAGTGTCCCTGTTATTAAAGACCTTGGCCTTTTCTGAGCTCAGCTGCTGACTATGCCAAATACATGTAGTTGCTCTGTGATGAGGACAAGGATCATCTGGCAAATAAATGGAGAACACAGTATTCGATTTGCTGGTGACCTTGAATTTGATCTCTCTTCTATCCATAAGAGCCTAGTCAATCTCTGTCCTGTTTAACCCAGGTCATTATTACTGTTGTATCTATACAGATACTCCTGCAGCTGCCTTTATCATGATACTCTAGTTCTGAAATCACCAAATGATCCAAGAGTGAATGAGGAAAGAGCTACCATAAATCCTTCTTCACGTTTTCCTTAGTAGTCAGAAATGGCCACAAAGGTCTTTCCCAGATTTTGTGTTCATTTTTATATTTGTCTGAGGTAGAAACCACAAGTTTGATTGATAAGGGAATTTGCATCTTGAGGCATCACTGGAAATACAATGGCATGAAAGGCTACTCTGGCGGAGTGCACTTTTCCCCCTGGGCTGACTTTAGAAACTCATTGATGTCACTTCCTTCCTCAGTCAGCAAGTGAATTTTCACTAATTCTCAAGACCAGCTGTCCATGCTGTCAACAGAAAGTTATTAAAATTCCTTTAAAGTGAATCAAAATAGCCTAAAAACAAATGTACTGGGAAACAGGAAAGCATCAGTATTCAAAGTCCACAAACCTTTGAGCAAAATAGTGTTGATCTAACCAGAGATTTCAAACACTCTGCTTTCCTTGCAACTTGTATGTAATTAGAGAATGCTAAAAACACACACGCCTTTAATCTTGTATTGACTACAATCTATTTGGTTAAAATATTAGTTACAAGAAGAAATTCTATTTCTTCTGAAGTTGAACTCTGTGGAAAAAGGAATATGTTTTGAGAAGCCTTCCCTAAATGATAGTTTGGGTTGGGCGTTTTAACCAAAAAGCTAGTTTTTGTATTTAGCAAATAAAAACACAACTCAAGCATGCAGGAAATAATTATCATAAGAGACAATCTTATAATATAGCCTAAAGTGATTATCTTTATCTGAATTATCCATAATGCTTTCCTTGAAAAGAGGAGTAATCTCAAGCACAAGTAAGGAAGATTTTTTTTCCTTCAGAAATACAACCTTTATCCTGTATTTTAACACATTTTAAAAACCTGATCGTGTGCAACACACGTGAGTATGAATAAATTCTATTGAACTGGTGTGTATTTCCAGTACTGGAGGAGGCAGCCACCCATGCCAGGAAGAAACAAGCTCCATTGACAGTGATATTGACAGGTTGTAAACAGAGTCCTATCATTATTGCATGAAAAAAACCTTCTGATGGGTACATGTAGCCTAGCTGGATAGGTGCGTGTGAAATTCCTGACTTTCCCCAATACATGTGGATGGTTTCCAGTTGCAAAGGATGGGTAACTGATACCAGCTGCCCTTCCAACAACTGGGCATGGGAACAGCAAGTGATGCAAAATTTCTTTCCCTTTTGATCTAAAAGAAAATAATAGATTTAATAATAATTGCTGCTAGGGTCCCAGATGGCTGGAGAAAAGCTATGCTCTGTCTAGGCTTTGATCGTGTCTTCAGGAGCACACTGAAAGGCACTGTAGAGGAAGGAATCAAGACCATAATTCAACTTGCCACTTTCTGGATGTTATCAGGATAGAATTTCTCCCCTGAGCCAGCTGGTGTCTAACCTCAGCCTTGACAGACGCACATATATTTAATTTAGGGTAACGCAGAAGCTGCTCTCCTCCAGTGGTCAAATCCTGAACTGGATGCTACCAGTTTCTCATAACTTAGGTGAAATTCATATATCTGAAATATGTCTTCTTCCCTTTTAACTGTCATTCTTTGTGGGGTAGCAGGTTAGCAAGGCTAGCTACCTATTTCAATCTTCTTTTTATCACATCTTGATTAAGAGGGGCTTCTGTTTCTTTCGCTCTCGGTGGATTTCTATCTTGAAGTTTCAAGTCACTTGGACATGCCAAATTGTGTTTCTTAATTATAAAGGGTTTTTTTGTTGTTGTTCAATTACTGGGTTTTGTTCTGTATCTGAACAGTCATATTAATTGAAATATGTGCAAACTAATTATTTTCTTTCTCTTTCAGAGTCTGGAGAAAAATTGCAACAACAGATAATTACTCAGGTACTTTGACACTTTAAAACTTCTTGCTACTCAGTTTTTCATGTAAAGGAATTGTAGGAATTACAAAGAGATGAACTTCACAGAACAGGCTAATACTGACTATTCAAGTATGCTGAGGAAAGATAGGAGGAACCCCATGATTTTCTTTACTAAATTACATGCTTTTACAAATTGAAAGGACCTGGCTTGTATAAAAGCGTTTTATTGCTTCTCATTCTCAGCTTCCTGTCCTCTTACTGAATCCTGTTATCCAGGTGGCATATAAATGGGTATCTGCATTGTCTGTGAGATTTATTTTGAAAAGTCACTTAAAAAGCAGTTATTAAAATGTTTATATAACAGAAATCACCCTCCCCTGTGTAGTTTTAGTTCCAAGCTGGAAATTGAGGCATTGACATCATTAAGTCACTATTATCTATGAGATGATCATCTAGATGGAGAATGAACCTGCCAGGTAACTTTCCATCTCACCCTGGTGTGGGTCTAATGGCGTTTACCCTGCCATAGCAGAGCATTGCACAGATGTCACAGTGTCATTTCCAAGTGGCCTAACCTGGCACCACTCCTGAAGGAGTAAGTGAGCCCTTGCATGTATGGAAGCTAGTAGGGAGCCTGGTTCTGAGACACCAAATAGTAGCAAGAGCTTTTACAACCTTCCTGTTATCTTCACTATTTGAATGGCATTAAATAAGCAAGGGGAAATCTTCAGTTTTTTGACATAAATGTAGGAAGCTTTTGAAACTCAATGGAAGTTCTGTGCTTTGGATAAGAGCTTATATCCTAAAAGAAGCCAAATCAACTTTTTCAAACTGAACTGCATTTGAAAATTAGCCTAAAATGACTTGCAGAATCACTTTTGGGAGTCCTTAATTGCCAGAAGGGGGAGCAGCTGTATTTTTAAAGCCCAGCTTGAGACTACATTGACTGGGCTGTGGATGGCTGATTGGAGACTTAATTCTGAACATTTTCTGCAGACATTAACCTTTTCTGAGGAAGGGTATATTGTAATAAAAAGGGAATTTTTTGCAAAACTTGGATGAGGATACTTTGTGTATCCAGTTATGGACTTATTCTGAATGCCATTGCCTTGAATTGCTCAACTGTTTTCTGTCTGCATTTAAACTAAGAACATTATTTTTCTGGAAAATGGCATTGTCTTCATATGTGGAGGATATGCTTAAATAAAGTTATAAAACTTTTATTTAGGAGCAGATGACAGAAACTCACTTTTAAGTGGATACCAGTGAAGTTAGTGATGCTACAAGCTTCCATGCAGGCTTCCTTTGGACTCCCAAGAAACAGATGGCTATTCCAAACTAGAAATAAATTTCATTTTCAAGTCTGTAATTAAAGGCAAAAAGTCAGAAGTTCTGCATATTTGATTTATAGTAATATTACTTCAATAAAAAAATTTGAACTGGGGTTGATCCTAATGGAATTTTTCCCATAGAAAGATTCTACGTATTTTCAATACTCAGTTTGAAATATTATATGCAGGATAAGATACTTATCTGGATTAAGATCCTGTAGTCCCATTTAGGTCAGTGCAACAACACTGAGTTAAACTGGCTGCCAGAAATTTAAGTAAGGGAGAAGTGGTTTTTCAGAAGATGAATGATCTTACAACTTGACAGGAGCAGGAGTGCAAAGGGCAAGGAGCAGGAAATGTCTTGTTAAGAGGTGAATGAAACAGAGATGGGATGGGAAATTGATAAACCTCTTGTCCTGGTGATCTCCTGCTAAGTACCATCTTGCTAGGTACTCCCCCTCACTGTCTGTGTGGATTTGGTGCCTCTCACAATTTGAAGACCACTGTTGCTTCTGTGCAGCTTTTGATTCTTTTTAAAGTCAAAGTGAAGCTTGGTGAAATACAGCCTACTTAAAACACTTAGCTTATATCTGGTTCTAGAAACCTCTGACTACAGTTGACATCTTCACTGGCTCTTGTTCCATTTGCTCACAAGGCATTTGCTGGTTTATCTTGAGCATTTCCTTTGTCACTTAGTATATAGGTTTGCATGTTCTTTTAATAGCAGTGATCATCTAACATTCTGCCTGAGCAGAGATCTACAGAAATGTTATGCACTCTGCTTTTCAATACCTGTTTTTAACTACCTTAGCAAATTAAGGGTGAATCCTTGCATCTGTACAGCCTGATTAGCTGTAGCATGTTGAGTAAAGGAAATTCAAGGAAACAAGAACAAACCTTGTACTTCTATGTGTTGGCTGAAAAGCACATTACAGATCACCAGTCAAAATGTGTCTGAGGGCAATTCTTGATGTTTAGCTCTTGTCACTCAAATTTGTCTCATTTTTGTTTTTAATGTATATTCCTACATGTAGTTTCACAGCTCTCAGAAGCTCTGAAGAACTAACAAGAACATGTGTATTTGCATTTAGAAGATTAATTTCTTTGCACAATCAGACTTCTGGGTTAAAATTCCAGCCATTTTTGAGCTCAGAGTTGTTCCTGTCCCCTCTGGAATGAAGCTGCAGGTTGAGTCAGGAGGCTGAAGAGACTGCTCCACTACATCTACACTACTTTTTTTTCCCTGCGGAACTCTTTCCTCAAAGCAGATTCTTTCACGGTTATGTATCCATTTCAGTTTTTTAACATTTCTGACAGGGAGGATTTCCCCTTCTGCGCATGTGGTTGGGTAAGAAAGGACTTTGATGAAGTAATGGGCTTGGACCAGGGATAATC
The DNA here is from genome assembly GCA_013400935.1 of Turnix velox. Lineage (NCBI taxonomy): Eukaryota > Metazoa > Chordata > Aves > Charadriiformes > Turnicidae > Turnix > Turnix velox. The sequence continues at coordinate 411,572 of VZTY01027190.1, read as the reverse complement.
AGCCCTGATATACCTACATGGCACCTGGTGTGAGCAAAGGTGAAGGATCACCTCTCCTGATCTGGTAGCAATGCTCTGGCAAATGCAGCTGTTGGGTTTTTTCACCATGAGAGCATGTTTAGTACATTGCTGGCTCATAGCTTGTTCTCCAGGAGCTGCAGGTCCTTTTCTAAAAAGATGCTTTCCAGCCCCCCACTTGTGCTAGTGCCTGAGGTTGTTTTTCCCCAGGTGCAGGACTTTGTGTTCTCCTTTGTTAAATTTCATTAAGTTACAGTTTAGCTAATTCTCAAGTCTGTTGAGATCCCTTTGATGGGCAGCATAACCCTCTGTTGTGTTAGCCACCCCTCCTAGTTTTGTACTGTCTACCAACTTAGTGAGGGTGTCCAGGTCAGTAATGAAGGCATGAAACAGTTTTGGTCCCTGTGGCACTAGTGATTGGCCTTCAGCTGAAATTTGTGCATAAACATTTCAGCCTAAGCAATCCAGCCAGTTTTCAGTCCAGCTCAGTGAATGCTTGTTTATCCTGTACTTCATGAGGAGGTTATGGAAGACAGTGCCAAAAGTCTTATTAAATTTGAGATAACATTAAATGCTCTTCCTTCACCCGCTGAGCTAGTTATTTCATTGTACATAGCTATCAGACTGGTCAAGCATGATTTCCCCTTCATAAATCTGTGCAGCATGAAGTCCAGCTGGAGGCCAGTCACTGGTGGGATACCTGAGGGGTCACAGCTGAGTAAAATACTGTTTAACTTCTTCATTACACACCAAGATGATGGTACAATGTGTACCTTCAGTGAGTTGTCAGGGGGTACAAAACTGGGAGTTGTAGTGGAGACGGTTAAGTGAGTGTGACACCATTCAGAGGAACCTGAGTAGGGTGGAGAAATGGACAAACAGGATCCTCATGAAATTCAGCAAAGGGAAATGCACCTGGGGAGGAATATCCCCTGCTCTATCATATGTCCCTACTGCTCTTGGACTGAAAGGGTAACTCCCAGCTTTGCTGTCCCATCCTGCCCTTCCTGAAGAGCCTATATCTATCCATAGCAGCTCTCTAGTCTTACGAGTTGGTCCATTTTGTGTGTCTGATGAGACTCCATGCAGACCTCTAATTCCTCCTTGCAATGTGAAGAGGTGCTGTGGAGAGACACTTGGCCACTTTGGTTTCCCAGAGAAGGTATGGGAGCTTCCCCCATCTTGCTTCTTCACACGCATATGACTAAAGTGTCTGAGCCCCTTCAGGTTAACTGTGAGAACCCTCCTGCTCCCTCTGTGCATTAGCTTTGCCCATAAGCTTTTTTTTAAATTTAGTTTTTCATTCATTGTCTGATATCTGATCAGGTGGGAGAATCAAACAGGAAAGAATGTTCATATTTGCCCGAGACATAACATTTTCTTTCTATGAGAATGATCAGGAGTACACCTGAAGTATCCCTGTCAAGTTGACACAACATAACAGTCCTTTACTGATTAAATAGTACATAATGCCAACATGGTAAATCTCAGGAAAATTCAGGAAAAAGTGTTAATCATATAAGAACAGTCTTATTTGTGAGCCTTTTCATTATCCTTTTTGAAGAGGCCATTTCTCAGGCTATATACTGGAATATACATGCAGTGTTTGAAGGTAAAAATTTCTTCAATTTTATGAAAAATCTTCCTTCTTGTGAAAAGAGAAAAAAAACCCCAAGTCTTAAGAGTGTGCAACAATTTACAAGACTGGATGTTCAACGGAAGTACTGAAATAGGTGGTGTGAGGTTTAAGCTGTGAAAGGCAGTACAGGCTGGGAAGATGGGTTGCAATCCCGATTCTTAGATTTCCAAGTGTCTCCTTGCTCTGTAAAATGGCAAGGGTTTTCTACCAGTGTTAATCAGAAATTAGGAATCACAGTACTCACATGGGGTAGGAAATTATTATCTTTTCTTGTATTGCAGACATGGAAGAATGAAGTGTGAAGGTCAAGGGACTTGTTCAAAGTTACAAAGTCAGACACTGTGGTTCTGGTCCATGATCCTACCCTTAACCACAGAACCATTTGTCCTCATTATTCCTCTGTTTCATAGAGGGATAGTTCTATGTTAGTGTTTGGGGGGCATACTGATCATCTGTGACACTGCTGGCAGATTAGTGTGTACCAGGTGGATAGCTATGCAAAGACACTGCTACAAAGTGAAAGGGGATATGGTTTTTTGCCTCTGACAAATGTGAGTTAACCGCCTTCAGTAAGAACAGGGCATGTTGCTTTTCAGTTGGTGTTAGGAGGGAGTGTCCAATAGATAATCCCTTCTGTAAACTCACTGCCTTTTTTGCCACACAGTGATTTAGGGATGCAGTTTATTCTCAAGTATTAATTTTTTTTTAATTGAACACATGAATTTGTTTAAAAGTGCACAAATGTAGGCAAACACAGGTTTGAGATATTTGCCATCCTGGAGTTCATTACATATTTTTGTTTCTTTTTAATTTACTAATAAAGTCTACCAATAAAGTCTTGAATTAAATGCTGATTGAGATTGAGAGGAAAATGCTTTGAGCCCTCTAGAGATCTTGCTGTCTCTTCCAAAGCAATCTGGGGGAAATTGAATTCTTCGTGCCTGAATATACATTAACATTCTTGAGCTGAACATAGTTCATTTGGAATTATTCTTACCATTTCTAAAAGAGCAAGATGTCTCATTCTTGCTGGAAGATAAGTGTGTTTACCTGCAGACAAGATGGAAATGGATTCTGTTTACTAGCGAAGAATCCCTGTGGATCTTACCACAGCCACTGATGTAAGAAATACCCCCATTGTGCAGGAGCACAATATTACATTACAGGATTCTCTTCTCAAAGGGGATGGTGAGTTTTGTGGGGAAGGAATGCAGTTGTTTATCCTCTTATTTTTTACATCTTGCTATCTGTAAGTACCCTGAGTGCCCTAGGGAGAGCTGTCCTGTCACTATGCCAGGCCATCTCCCTTTAAGTCTTCTTGCAGTAACGTTTGAAGCTCAGAACAATTTTAGTCAACTTTGGTAAAGTTAGAGAAGAGCCCAGAGTTGTAAAGGGTGGCAGCTGGTCACAGGGGAAACTTTGTCCTCAGTGGGGAAAAGGCAGGTGGTGGTATTTCAGATTCATATCCATTTCAGGAGAGGAGAGAGGGTTGGTCAGCAAACACAAATACAGGTCATGAGCCACCTCATTATCCACTGCTGTCAGTTGGGTGCATGCAGGAGGTGGAAGTTCTGGCTAGGGGGAGATAGGATGGGGAATTGTGATTGAAAGCTCTCCAGAACTAGGCTACTACTTGTGTTGCCACTTGTAAGAACATTTTCTTGTACAGCTTGTTTACAGCTAGACATTTGCAGCTGAAGAAATTCCTTTAAATTGAAGAAAGCATTTTGTACCTGACTCAAAACCTTATGGGCTTAGAATCACATTGTTTCCCAGTAAACACATGCTCTTTGCCTCATTCCTAGTACAAATGGGCATCTGAGCTCCACATTTGGCTACTCAGAAGTGACGTTTAAGCAATTATTTAAGTACTTCTGTCTTCATTGTAGTTCATGGGGGACAGGTCTGAAAGGAAACAAAAGTGCTTACATTCAACTCAGGTCCAGATCTGCAACAGCCTCTGCTCATTCATCACTTCCTAGTGGAGACAACTGTTCCTATGTGGGTACAGGTGTGCCCTGTGTTGGCAGGGTTTATCCAATCCAGGTATTCCTTATCTCAATGTAGTAGAAATCCATAAAGGGCCATCTCAGTGGGAAAACTCTCACCTGCTAGGTTGGGCTTCACAAAGAACAGGTATGCCAGGCAATCTTCTTAACATGGTACTGTGAAAATTAAGTCAGCGATTGCCTCAGATAGGGAAGCCCAGGTTCATTTTCTTTCTTTGTCCAAGCAGATTCAATCATCAGACTTCTTCTACCTGTATGACTCATATCTCCCCCTGTGTATATAAATGAACCAGAGAGAGAGAACAAGAGGAGCTTGTTCCATGTGCAGTGGTTACAGCACTCCCTGGAAGAGAGGAGCCAAGATTTTAGTCACAACATACAGACATCAGCCCTTACCTTTAGATGTTGTTTGAAATGTACTCAAAAATGCCTGCCTGGTTTGAGTTGTGAACATGAAAAAGTCATTATTTATTTTCTTCTTCATAAAATTACCGTATATGAGTTACCATGTATGGGAAATGTTTAGGTTGTTTGACTTCTTTTTGTGCTTTAAGTAATGCAAAAGAAAGTACATTAGCATTGTCTAATGAACTGAAGTAATAAACCAACATGTAAGATGTAGAAATCTGATGAAGGTTTCATGTTAAGATTTAAACTATCTCTATACATATAGTAAACCTACAAGTCAGTGGAAACCCAAGAGTTTTTTCCTACTATTATTCTTCAAAAAAAGAGCATTGCATGCTTAGTTTGAGTTAATTTTGAATTCCAGGTTGTTTAAGTTGTTTTGCTATGACATTGTTTCTGTACAGAAATAAGATTGAGTGCTGATGAGGATTTATGGCCACTGAGTGCAGAGGGCAGCTTAGATTTTTTTCACGAGTATACAGAGGAGAACTCTGCTCAGAACTAAACACTGTTTGAACATCCAGGTTTACCTGTACCCAAAACAAGTTTGACTGGAGAGAAAGGAGGCTGTTCTAACTACAGCCAAGTGCTAAATGGTTTATGATCTGAAAGTTGCCTTTTATTAACAGTGCATCTTAGCAACACATTTAAACAAAGGCACTCCATTTAAATTGGATGCAGGCTCTGTCCAAACACAGGCTGTCTGGGCTGCAGTGTTTCTGTGCTTTTTTACAAGTCTGTAAGTTATACTGCAAAGAACCATCCCCATGAAACTGTTGTCAGAAGGCTACAGAAGCAGCATGAGCATCACACTATCCAGAGGCAAATTTATCATTACTCTAAATCAACCTTGACAATTATTTCCTTAGTAATAAAGAGGTGAGGTGCTTGTTTCCTTTTCAGTACTTGGTTGCAGTTATCTTGGTGAATTTTCAATCTGTCATGCAGACATACATGTTATTTAGTTTCTGATAACAGCAGCATCTTTATTGGTACTTTTAGTTGTGCTTTGACCATTCTTATCTTTCCTGTACTGAGCGTGACTCTGAGGGCAGAACCAGATGTTTAATGAGGGCAGAAACAAGAGTGATTAACAAGAGTTAATTCCCAATTTGAACAAGAATTGACAAGTAAAATTAGAGATCAGTTTCCTTCATCCAAGTGCCTGTGGAAGTAGCTTGTGTGGACCATCTTGCTTCATTAGCCTGGGTGACTTTGTGCTTCCTGTAGATGATGGCAGGGGGCAAGGAGAGAAAGGGAACCCTGTGCAAAATCAGCAGCCAGGTATCTGTGAGGATCTTGGACAAAAGCAAATTATTTCTTCCTGTCCCCTGATTAAATGAGGACAAGACTACTATACATTGGGTCTTTCCAGTTTCCTCATTGCCTGTGGGCCTGGATTGTTCAGCTCCAAAACCATCTCTGAATTGATACCCTCCTTTCAAATTTCTCCACACCAGTTTATCCTCTAACACTTGGCCACGATGCATAAAAAAAACAAGGATCTCTTGCTCTCTGCCCTTTCCTTCTCCACTTGTTTTGTCTTTGCACAGACTCCAAGTCACTCTGCCATGAGATGCTGAACTTGTTGCTGACATATTCAAGGGGTAGTAGTCACTGATTCACAAATCTGTGTTTTGAAAAGCACCATTTAAAATGACTACTATCAGTTGATTAAAAATTACCTGCAGTATTTTTTTTCTTGCTATGATCAGTTATTCTCATTTGTGTCTGGCTTGGTGCTCGCAAGGACCTCACTTCGAAGTAACTCTCTTTCAGCTACGAATTACAAAGTTTGCCTCAATCTCTGCAGGAAACTCTGAGCACCTCCTGTACTTGCTTTTTGGGGTTTTTTGTTGGATTTTTTTTTTTCTTTCCTTTCACACAACTCATCTAGTAGTCTTGGAGATGCCTGCTACAAGCACATGTCTTTTAGGAACACATATCTCATTGGAAAATGTGGTGTCTGTTATAGTAAGATTTTGCCTGCAAGGACTGATGGTTCCACATACAAAGTACTGCTCAGTCTTAAATCAGAGGGAAGATAAGCTTGCTATTATTTTGTGGTTTTTTGAGAACTTTTTGGCAGAAAAAAACTATTAAAGTTCAAAATTGTTTCATTCTTCCAATGGAATTTTGTCTGGGTCACAAGTTATTTCTGACAGAAGCACCTCTGGTAAACATGCAATCTTCACAAGGACTACATAAGTCAACCCTGGCTTGTGAAGAATGTAGCAGTGGTGATTTGCTCTGAATAAATCACATAAGCCACAATTGTGTGCCTCCTCTGGGAGGTGAGGAGTTAGTGGGGCTTGCCTGTGGAGCAGTTGTTTTAAGCACAACTGATGACTCAAGAAGTTTCTCTCCACTGCACAGAAGGTAAAACGCCTCATCAGCAAATACTTCCTGTCACTTGTGACTGAACTGGATAGTGTCTCCACTGGGAGATCCTGTAGGGATTTGTTTAGCTCACCAACATTACCCTACACATCTGCTATAAGAAAATTATGAGTGTATCTACATGTTAGCTCAAGTACCATGGTAGTAGAGGAGTCTGGCTATCCGGAACTGTGCTTTGCAAATAGTCGTGTAGCACAAAGAAGGATAATTGGCTTAAGAAAATTTGCACAAACATGTATAAGTATAAATCTAATTGGTTTTGCAGTTAAAGTGAGGTAAAAAGTGAGGTTTCAGTGAAGGAATCATACAAACTTTTCCTCATATTTTAACTACATTTCCATTCTGACTCAACCACCACAGTGAACCATAGAATAGTTTGAGTTTGGAGGGACCTGTGAAAGTCATCTAGTCCAGTCCCCACTACTATGGTATTAGTTTAAAGCCATTATCCCTTGTCTTGTGGCAAGAGGCTCTGCTAAAATGAAATGCTTTTCTCCATCCTTCTTATAACCCCCCTTTATGTAATAATTCTCCGAAATAAGTTCCTCTTAGAACCTTCTCTTCTCCAGGACGAAGAACCCCAATTCTCTCAACCTGTCCTCAAAAGAGAGGTGTTCCATCCCTATAATTATTTTTCTGATCCTCCTTTGGACATGTTCAAATATGTCTTTCCTATGCTGAGGGTTTCTGATCTGAGTGCAGTACTCCAGCCTGTCCAGATCACTCTGCAGAGTCACTCTATCCACAAGCAGATCAGTACTCCTCTGCAAACTTAATGAGGGAGCACACAGTTGCCTCACCCAGGTCATTGATAAAAATATTGCTCTCAGTATATACTGAACTTTGGCACTGCCTGAGTAGATCTAGTACCAAACACCTGGGATGTAAGCACAGATACAATATACTCCAAGTGTGAATTTGAAACTCATGTCATATCATCATTGAGGGGACTTTGCATCTTTTCATGAATAGGTTTCTTTGAGAGTGTGGTGCAGAATCCCCACCTGGGCTGAATAGAAAACATAAAAAGCAGAGCACAGTGTGCTCCCAGATGATCTGTGCAGTTGCTCCTAATCTTAAAGCATTTTGGATGACCATTTCAGGAAGCACTTTTTAAGGCAGAAGACATATATTTAGATGCTGAGAACCAAACCATACATTATTTACAATGTAGTTAATTTAGCACACAGCATAATTAAAAATAGTATTTCTTTACTATTCTTTATCCTACATTTTCCATTGAGCTCATGTAATTTTAGTGTTAGTAGTAGTAAAAAATTAATATGCAGCACTAAAGCATTTAGATAGCACAGAACTGTCTGCACTGTGGGCCATTAAATCTTTGTAAATCAGCCCTGGAATATTATCCTTTTCAATATATCATTATCTTTTTGCATGGCAGGTTGCTCTAATTGCAAACCATCTACATGAGATCCCACCTGTGCATTGTAAAACCACCACAAATAGCTATTAGATGAGCCTTAAACAGCAGTCAATCTTTTCTACACCAGTGGTTTGTGAAAGTATTAAAGGGCAGCACCATTGTGTAAAATAAGGTATTGTCTCCTTATTTTTACAGTGAGGAGAAACAGTTTTGTGGATGGGGAGGAGAGAATTCAGCCATAAAAATTTAAAAAAAAAAATCAGTGAACCATTAATGACTCAATGCCTTTTGTTTTAGCACCTTCACTGAGTTGCCAGCCAGTAACTGAGCACTAAGCTGGCACTCTGTTAAATTCTCTCTTTTTTTGTACTTAAGCTAATTTTAAAATCTGGTTTCACTTCCAGCCTAGCTAAAGACAGAGACAATACAGTATACTGTCAGGTAGTTTTGCTCAAAAAATGTGTCACTATCAAACCATTTCTGCTAGTTTCTCAAGAAAACTTTATGCTTAAATAGTTCTCATCAGAAGTAAAACTTGATTCATCATTCTGTTGTTACTAGCTTTGACTTACTTAGTCCTTGTAGGTCTATAGGAAGGTTTGATATCTTTTTTTCTTTAGAGTTGGTAAACTTCTATGCAATGTAACAATCACTTATATCTTTGAAAATTATCATTATCCATTCCCATTTCTAGAGGAAGTTATAGCCAGCATTTACTTCAAGAACAATATCTCTTGTGGAGCTTATACTAACATCTATTAGCCAAAACTCTTGTATTCACCGTGGGATATGTGTCTCAATGAGAAGTGGAAGTGGAGAGGGGAAGCAACTAATAGTATTTACTATTTAGATAATATTTTTTTCCTCAGAACTTCCTGTGTCATTGTTTTTCCCCTAGGTATTGGGGTTTTTTTCTCATCTGTTTGGGGCTTTTTCTTTTTCCTGATAGATTCTTTCTTCTTTTGCCTCACCTTGCTTGGAGGGAGCCCCTTTTAAGTGGCTCCCACTGTGCATATATTGTTCCTTTAGGGTGTTCTCTGAGATTTCTCTGAATAGTTCTGCCCATCCTTCTCTAAAGTCTTTAATCCCATGAAATAGCATTCAGTAGTGTTCCTACAGCTGCAATCAGTTTCTGAGTCTGCAGTCTTCAGAAATTTCATTGCTGAACTGCAGTCCTCTTCTGGTATCTCCTTGGGTTGTCCCCTGAGGTTGGTTCAGGATCCCAGAGTGACTGTATGAAATGAAACAAAATAAAGACCACACACCTTCTAGTTTGTCCTTTTCACTCATGGCCTCATGGTATGGTCTCTTCCACTATTTCAGGAAGGCAAGCTGAATTCAGGAGTCTGAACTTTCCTCTGAAGTGTTGGGCTCATTTTGCCGTCTTTACTTCAAAATTGAGATGATGTCTTCTATATTATAAAATTCCACAGACCAACATTAATAAGTTTATTGTCTTGTGTTACTTTCCACTATGTATAACTTTATTCCTACTTCTGCAGAGCCTGGTATTTTGGGGTTGATTTCTACGTATCCTGTATTTTTCATTTTAAACTTTTTAAGTTCCAGGTTTTCCTCTGAAGGTCAAATAATATTCTTTTTTTAATTTAAAGTCGTTTAAATTCTTAATTTCTTTTAAAGTCTGTTGTCCTGCAGTAAGTTGCCATTCACTGACATGGTGAAATTCCAACTGGGTTCATAGACATCCTCTGTTTTACTGCTAATACCTTCTTCTGTTATTACACCCTGTGTTCTTTCTATCTTAGGGCAGAAGGGATAGATGTCTAGGCACATATGTTTTGTTGGTTTTAAAGAATTAAATATTAGACAACAGAATGAAATCCAATTGCATTAGAAAAAACGGTGTCATCAGAAGAATTCAAGTGTACTTTTCCATCTCTAAAAACACCAACATACGCTCTCTTACAGATTTGCAAGTCCTACATGGCTGCATTCTTTTACTTCATTTCACCAGTACAAAAAATCCTTTTACTCTGGTGAAAACAAAGATCCGATGGTCAGAGGTTTGCAATGATACAGAATACCCTTATCCCCCATTTTTTTTGTCATTGTAAATTACTGTACTGCAAAAACCAGCTAACTTTTCTTGGAGCTGCTTGGTTTTATGTAGATTTTATTTCAAACAGGAGTTCAGATTGTGCTCATCCATCACCATTTGTTGCATAATTCCTCTGAATTTTTTAACAACCTTATTCAAGTCAGTCCATGAACTTTTCCATCTCCCTAAATGCACATTTATGGTCTACCAGTCCACATATCAACTTTCCAGTTAATGTTTAATCAGTTTATGGCAGAAGTATCTTTTTATCTAGGTATCCAAAAAAGTTAGACTTAGAAAAGCAGCCAGACAGCCTGTGCAGATGTGTTCATCTAACCATGTGGCTGTCTGGTTTTTGCAACAGGATGTTTAAAAACTTATTGATTGTCACCCCTTTTCTCCAGAAGTGTAATGAAAATAGGCAGCATAGATGTCATTGCAGCAGTCTTGCCTACTGACAGGAGCAAAAATCTACTAGCTATAGTAGATTTACAAGAATCCTCTTTGGAATGGTAGAGAGATGAAATCTCCAAAATGCTAGAAACTCTTCAGTCAGTTTGGATGATACAAAACTCTGAAGAATCTGACCGCAAAAGGCAGATCCAAGCATTGCTGTGGATTGCATGGTGGCTGGGGACACTAAAAAATATGTTCAGGATGAAAGTATCATCACATTCTTTGCAGGGTCACTAGTTGATGTTTAGTTAGATCATGTCATTAATGTTGATGTTTAAATAAGTCAGATGCAATGGGCACCTATTTTCGCCTTAGTGGTTGTGAAAGCAGCTGGCTCAGGTGGAGACATCCCTGTTTCAGACTGATACGTGCATGCAGTCTGATGAATTCCCACTTCTGTAATCTGTCTGTAGGAGTACAGTAATAGGACATTTTTTGAGGATTTAATCCACCACTGTGCCCCTCTCTAATCCACCAATGTCAGCAATTTAGGAGACAGGGTTTGTCCCCTGCCACAAGGTCTGCTCCAAGTCACATCAGTGGAACTAGACTCAGCTGCTGTTAGTGTGACTGAGCCAATGCTCTTTGAAGAGTTGTTAGTGGCTGAGCAGCTCATCAGTATTATCAAGGAGGCAAGATGTGTTCAGGAGAGAAGAGACCACTCCTGACCATAAACCAGGACTATCAGTTTCCTCATGTAAACCTCTTCTGGTTATTTAAAATCTATTTATTTTTGTAGAAAATCTCACTTTGTGCTAGTAGTTAAGTATGTATTTCAGTATTTAGCCCAGCTTGTTGCTAAATTAGATGTGTCAATTAAGAGGTACAGAAGAGACCTTGTAGTACTAAGTGGGGATTGGTCCTTATCAATCACCATCATCTTTGCTGCTGTTGCAATGTGAATGGGCTGGGTTGTTGCTGTACTGTAAGCTCTGCTCCTTTCCATGCTTTCAGGACTTCACACTCCCAAATCCAGGAATGCGGAGGAGATCTGCGTTGAGCAGGAGTGTGCCTCCTGGCCTCAGTGAGCATGAGATGGCTGTCCTGGGCAGCAGGAACTGGTGGGGCAAGGCTGATCCTTTCAGTGTGGTGGCTGCATCCTTGGTGGGCCAGCTGTCTGACCAGCAGAAGATGAGCAAGTCACCTCTCAGCCAGATCAGAGGAGTGTACTTACCTCCTGCACTGCACCCTTTAAACAAGACACTAGTGAAGGATGGGAAGTGGAAGGAGGTAGATAGTACCCAGGAAAAGCGCAGGTCCTTTCTGCATGACTTCTGTAAGAAATACAATGGCAGAAAGCAGCTGCAGACCCACCTTGTGCACCTGGTGTCAAGAATTTATGTGGAGGACAGGCACAAAGTCCTGTACTGTGAAGTGCCGAAAGCAGGATGCTCCAATTGGAAGAGGGTCCTCATGGTGCTCAATGGTCTCGCCCCTTCAGCACACAACATTTCCCATGATGATGTGCACTATGGAAAGCATCTAAGGAAACTGGACAGTTATGACCTAAAAGGGATATACACACGTTTGAACACGTACACAAAGACTGTATTTGTACGTGATCCTATGGAAAGACTGGTATCTGCCTTCAGGGATAAGTTTGAACATCCAAACAGCTATTACCATCCGGTATTTGGGAAGGCAATAATAAAGAAATATAGACATAATGCAAATGAAGAGGCATTGAAAACAGGATCAGGGGTGAAGTTCAAGGAGTTTATCCAATATTTGTTAGATTCTCATCGCCCAGTAGGAATGGACATTCACTGGGAGCAAGTCAGTAAGCTCTGCTATCCCTGCCTCATCAACTATGACTTTATAGGAAAGTTTGAAACCCTGGAAGATGACGCCAATTACTTTTTGCAACTGGTAGGTGCTCCAGCTGAGCTGAAGTTTCCTAAATTCAAAGATAGACACTCATCTGATGAGAGAACAAGTGCAGAAGTAGTTAGGCAGTATTTAAAGGAATTGTCTAAGGAAGAAAGACAGATGACCTATGACTTCTATTACTTGGATTATTTAATGTTCAATTACACATCACCGGTTATATAGCACCAGAATAGCTCCAGGCTTCTATTAGATATTTATCATTTTGGAATTCATAACAACTACTTTGATATTAGCCTTAGACCTGAAAGGAAACACAGTTATTGCTAAGTGGAGTTGTCTTGACTTAGTAAGGTATTTATAAGGTAGAGTGACAGCAATTGACATTAAATTATAGGAGAATGCACCAAAAAAAAATCTGTAAGCAACAGAAATTGCACTAAAATGCCTGAAAAAAAGCTGTTTTTACCATCATGGATTATATTGTGGAAGTGGTAGCAGCCAGCTGTTCCATTAGCTTACCTAATGTTCTTTTAATGGTTTGAGAAAAAAGCGTTCTGCGTAGCATGATCCTTTTTTGGTGTGTCTGCTTTTGAAATTAGTTTTCAAACTATTTTTGAATGTATTTTTTACTTTCTGTCACTTAATAATAAAGAATCATTGGTTAATTTTCTGAAATGTTTGCAGTGTTCTCAGTTACAAGGTTTGGTTCTTTGATTGTCATTCAATTGTAGCTGATTTCAGAACAGATGGGATTTTATTGAAGAGTACTTTTGAGTGCATATGAATAAAACAGGAGCTCAACTGCAGAGCAAAGGAAGTTTGGATAAGCCTGTGATCTGAAGTGACAATCTACTACCCTGTTTTGATTGATGCATTAGAGTTGACAAACATGACTCTCCTTTCAAAATATTGCCATATACATTAACATTTTAATTTATAGAGTCAACCACGCTACCCATACTGTTGTCCTCAGTTTCAAGAAAGCCTTCATCTTTACTGTGAGAGCCATGGGACATCATAAGGTCTGTACTAAAAATCAAATTCGTTGCAACTGCTGTGGCCACTCTCAATCTGCCGGTGTCCAGTCATCAGTCCAGCTCCTGGAAATTAGGTGCACAGAAGGTAGCCATTGCCTGCCAAACCCATGGACTGGTTTTGTCCTCGAAGCTCTCTGAAGTCACCTGTGCTTTGCTGCTCCATCCTGGGATGGATGCTGCAGTGTTACATGGTGGGATGAGTATTGGTGATTTGTCGTAGAGGTGGTGAGGTCCAGAGTCTCACAGTTCTGTTTTTTATACCCTTCTCCTCTTTCTCCCCCTTCTTCAAGCACTACCTGACCAATACATGCAGCTGCACATGGCATTGTCAGATGAATAGCTGAAATGTCTCAGGAGGGAGAGAAATCTGCAGAATGGATTGGATGAAATCCCTGTGCTGTTCCAAAATACAGGTATCTTTGCTTCCTGCAGTGGCTTTGGGGGACCTTGATATAGCAAGTTTTCAACTAAGGAAACAGACTAGTGATAAACTGATGCAAGTGAACTATCCTTTCCCTCCATTTCCAGCCAGTGCTAACAGCCAGCCCTATTGTTGTCCTTTTACCTCATCTCTGGCAAATGCATGGCTTCAGTCCTTCCCCAGGAGTGATTGTGAGTCCCTGCTGAAAGAAGAAACCATTTTCTACATGCCTTTGCTGCTTGTCTCTCTCTCAGTTTTTTCCTCCGGGGAAGAAAAAAGCCACCCCCCAACCTCCATGGTGCCAGAGCATAGCTCAGCACTCTTTGCACACCTCTCTGCATCAGGACACTCCAAGGGGAAAAAGAAACATCACTGGCAGCTCAAGTCAGAAGTGGTGCTGTTATGTAACTAGCAGCATCTGTAGCCAAAGCTAACCTGTTCACTGGTGCTCTGGAGCAAAGAGAAGGATGAAGCCCTCAAGCCATCATAACCGTGGGATTTGGAGAAACATTGATGTTCAGCACCAACATGGAGGTACAGGGATGCCCCAGATAGATAAAGGCAGATACTGTTATATTTGTGAGCTGTTTAGATGGACCGCTAGGTGTTAACATCAGAAGTGTTTGGGAGGGATATCCAACCGTTGAACTGCCCTGATGGATGCCTTTCCTCAGGTGAGTAATGTGTCCCTAACATTCCCCCTTCACATGCAAGATATTGTCTGGCTCCTATCTCCCCTGACAGAAACCACTTCTGTCGCTCCTACAGAGCAGGGAGCCCCAAAGCTGCATGGCTCTTCTCCTGAGTACCTCAAACCAGAACAAGAGCACTGTTGCCCCATGGCTAGGGGCTCAACCATCGCAACACCATGCTGAAGAAATTATTTCTTGCAGACATTGTCATGCTGGGCTCTAATATTCTGCTGCTGTGGTGTGGTGATGTACACCTTACCAGTTAATAGCTGTTACTGAGTACCCATGTATCTTTATCCTGCACAAATTACTCATTTAATTTGGCTATGCAATATCATGGCCATTTTCTCAAGTGGGACTATACATCAGTACTTTAAAGAGCAGTACCTGCCTTTGATTTTGGTCATCCAGCTTCCAAACTCCTGTGAAAACTGCCTTAAATTTCACTTAGATCTGATCTTGGTGTGAAACATGTCTCTTCCATCAATTCAGCAAAGCTCTCTAGATCCTCTGCTCTCATAACTATTGATTCCCACTACAAATCCTAAGGAATCTCTTTTGCCTTGTAGAGAGCCCATTGAAGATGTTAAATTCAAAAAAATGAATTTGCACCAGCCATTTGACATCCGTATATTTTCTTTGTCTTTTCTGTTATGATTGTATGTTAATTTAAAAAATGGCTCATGTACCTTATGAAGAAAAAATATATGAGGGAAAAAAAAGTCTAACATGCAAATGAAGAATGCAGGCCAATTTATATGTGAGTTTCATATTAATTCTTTTATTCAGAGAAAGAAATAGTAGGAAATTACAATATCTCTGAAGAATTTAAGCTTAACCTTGAGCTTGCTTTAGTGACAGACTTTCAGCATCTGATCAGGACATGAAAGATTTTTCAGGGGAAGGATGTAATTGTGTCAAAGAAGCTGTACAGTCCCATAAGATTCCATCTACTAACTGATCTTACAAAAAGCTATCATTTGAGTCAAGGGAAGAGTGAAAGATGTTATTAGCAAATGTCTGGCTTCTGCAAATGAGAGAGAAGATGACACTGATTTCCATGCATCCGTAGTGATGTACATCAGGTCTCTGGATTGTCATCTTGAAAATATGATACAGTTTGCATTTGTGATTTAAAAGAGGAGGACACTACTTATGGCCTTTAAAGCATGTATGCACACAGAAGTGTAATTGTTTTTGTTGCACTGTTGTTCTATAGTTGTGGTGAAAGTAATTTGACTTCTTGATATGCTCAAACTCAAATTTCATAGTCCCTAACTGCACTTAGAATTCATTTTTTGAAAATGTAACCCAGACTTCTGTAAAGAAGTGCCTCTCCATAGTCATCTTCAGTGACCTAAGGGATTCCTATGATCTCAGTAGCTGAATCTAGATTGTACTTTGCCTCATTAACCACATTTTGAAAATCACCAGCCTGCTTTGCCAGGAATTAAGTTGCATGATTTAAAATTAACATAAGAGTTTAGCATAATTGAAGTGGGACTGTGATATCTGACTTATGGGATTATAAGAGATAAAGGCATAATTTGTGACATAGAAGATAACCTCTATTTTTGAAAGTAAATTCTAAAAGGTCAAGTGTGAGACTGGGTTGTAACTTGACTTGTCTTTTATAAGACTGCTAGGCAGAAACAAATACTGAAGGTCATCTGCTGTAACCTGCTGTAGCAAGTGTAAAATCCCACCTCCACAACTGTGCACAGATGTTTGTTTTACTCAGAAAATTATATTGAATGTATGCAAAAGAGGAATGAAAATATATTCTGCAACATTTGGTGTAATTATGCTTACATGAAAGATCAGCTGCGGCACACAGAGCCTCTTTACAGGAGCTTCATTAAGTAAATGCTTTTTAGTTATGAACATTTCTTTCATTTGAAGATGTCTAAGCACTCCTCTAATGTAGGTTCGTTGTCAGGGCAAGTCAAATGTGCCATAAAGGCATTACAGTGAGTCCATGGGAGGGTTGGAGTGGGATGAGAGTAATCCCTTGGCTCATTTGTCTCTTCCAAACACCAGACAGTCATGTTTCCCCCTCCCGAAACTAAAACTTGATTTTTAGAATATAATTTTCCATGTTTGCCTTTCTTCTGTAATGGATTAGTGTTAAATAAAATTTAATTATTTCATTTAATAATAAAGTTGAAATGTTACAATAATTAATAATTAAATATAAATAATTTAAAAATTAAACTACATGTGTGTGCATTCTCATTTTCTGACATATTTGTCCACTTCAGGCAGTTTCCTCTTTCCACGTAGGATTTGGCTTGCAAAGCTGAGATGTGGCCTTTATAATCATCTCTTCTAAAAATGCCAATAGACTGGTGTTTGCTGTAAGTCAGAGGTGTGCAGCCACAGTGCAATCAAATGTGGCCCATCCTCTTGAAATGTCCTCTAGTGTAACTCCCCCAACAGGCCAAATTTATTGGAGCTACTCCTGCCTCAGGCAGTTCTATCTTAGTGATGTGCCATTGGAGATCACCACTTTAATTTTAAATGTAGTTTGAATTTAAATGAAAATTGCAATATGACACTTTGCAAAAGTTTGAGAGTAAAATATTTTAATAGAGCTTTGTATTGTAGATGTAGGTTATATATAAAAGTCTTTGTTGTACATGCCTTCAGGCTAACAATGCATCTGATAAGTATTTTTAACTGTAAAGTTAATACCATTTTATCAGCTATGTAACCTGCTGTGATGCTTTCAGAACTAAGTGAATCTGGCCTCAGAACCTAGCATTTGAAGTCAGATCATAAATTATTACACTTTATAAAAAATACAGATGCACTTGTCCTCTCTCATTTATGGTTCAGAGGGCAGGGACACACAGTACCAGGGAGTGTAACTGCCTGACTCTACAAAGGGAATTGGTCCACAACCCCAGATTCCTGGGACTGATTTGCCTTCTGAAATGTGGGGAGAGGGAGGGAATAATGCTTAGTTTAATGAGAAAATCTTAGAATAAATTTGTATTAATAAAAATAAATCTATTTGGTAGGGCAACCGCTAAACTTTTTGGGATGTAGCTAATTACAGTGAGTTCCATGTATTTCTTGTGCTAGAGACATGGACATAGGAGAACTGGCTTTTCCAATACATTCTCTAACTTCATGGACTCGTTGGACAAACTGGAACTGTTCTTTGCCTCTGTTTCTCCACTAGTAAAGTGGTCCTATAAATGGAGGGTAATCGTGCCACGTGGCTTCTGCTAAAATTATTGAACTCTGTGGATAAATAGCCACATTTAGAAATTAGGTGTTAGAATTAAATTGAAATTATAGGATGATCACAGCCTTTATGTTTTATTTTCAATGGCTCAGAGGAAGACAAGGACTTCCTAGCTTTGTTCCAGCCAAGAGGTGCATCATTCAGCTCTGTTCTGGGCAGTTGGCAGCCTTAAGAATGCAAGCTCTGTTTCAAAACACTGTTCATCTGTCAAGCCTGCCCAGGCACTGCCTCAGCAGAAAACCAGTGCCAGTTTGTCTGACCAGGGGAAAATGTCCCTCTGTTTCTTTTTGTACAGAGGAGAGCAGACACAGACAGGGTGAGAATCGTGTTGTCTCATTTTATTCTGGGCTGAAATAAAGAGAAGCTATTTTAGTTTGGTGCAGTAGCCCTAAAGAACGTAATGCTCAGCAATGCTCAACTGGAGGGTTCTGCAAAGGCCATATGGATCTCTTCTAAGTATGCTTAGTCCTGCCTTCTCCCGTGCACCAGGGCTGCAGAATTCAGTACCCAGGGCTGAGTTCCCCAACCCTTCCTGACATCCTGCCAACCATTGTGACAGTCTCAAGTTTACCTGGCTGCTAGAGACCAGGTAAATGCTGTAACCACTCCACAGGCTCTAAGGAGGCTGCTAATAACATGGAGACCATTCTGATGCAGGCAATGTTGCTTTTTTCTGTTTGCTTTCTGAAAGGGGTGTGATTAACAACCCAAAGAGAGGGGAAAGAGTCCTTACAAGAAAAAAGGAAAAAAAACCTTAAGGCCACGATCATAACTTAAAACAAAACCAAAAAACCAAAAAACAAACAAGCTAACAAAAAACCCCATCACATAATTCTTTGTTTCTCTGTCTTCTCACACACAGTGTCCCCTTAAGACCTGTCAGCACAAATGGGGTGTGGACCAAATGCCGATTCACTCTCGGCTGTCAAGTGTAAGCCAGTTCCAGTCCAGCACATCTATGTTATCATGGCACTCAGGCTGCACTAATAAGCCTGCCTGAGAGTATGGTACTGTCACTCACCATCTGTGCACACATAACTCTCTTGTCCTTTTCATGTACAAATTATTTTTATGTCAGTTTTTTTCCCTTAGTTTTCTTCCAGAAAGCATTGTTTCCATAGAACCTCCCAATACTTTTCATTTCCCAAGATCTGCAAATTTTAATGGTTCCATGTCATTTGTATTCAAGAGACAGTATTTGAAGGTATAAAGTATAGGAACAGAGCAGGATTA
Source organism: Turnix velox (assembly GCA_013400935.1). NCBI lineage: Eukaryota > Metazoa > Chordata > Aves > Charadriiformes > Turnicidae > Turnix > Turnix velox. Next base: position 392,733 of record VZTY01027190.1, on the reverse strand, counting down.
TCTGGACATTTGAACACTCGATGTAAATCAACACTTTGTGGATTGTAAATACATGTCAATAGACTATTAAGTGATAAATGTTTCATATTCCAAATTGAGTGTAAAAATTTTATATAGGCAGACTAGCATCTGCCTGTTGAATTTCCTCATTCTTAATAAAAACAGGCACACAGTTCATCAGAAAAACAGCATGAGTTTGGAGAGACGAGTTTAAGTGCACAGAATTTCCCTCCCTACAGCCTTTCACAAATGCAAGTGAAAATGCAGGTGCACACACACACACAGAGAACATACAAATAGATAGATGAGTCATAACAGTCAGCCAAGTGGTTCTCAGCAATGGTAGTGAGAGCTTAGCTTAAAAGTCCTGCATTTGACTTTAAAGATTTTAAATTCATATTAAGAAGAAAGGAAATCAAGAAACAGTTCTCATCACTCAGGATGTACAGCAAGAACTTAGAATCATAGAATAGTTAGGGTTGGAAGGGACCTTAAAGATCATCGAGTTCCAACCCCCCTGCCATAGGCAGGGACACCTCCCACTAGACCAGGCTGCCCAGTGCCCTGTCCAGCCTAGTCTTGAACACCTCCAGAGATGGGGCATCCACAGCCTCCCTGGGCAACCTGTTCCAGTGCCTCACCACCCTCACTGTAAAGAATTTGTTCTTAGATCAACTCTGTTTTCATCTCTGACTATAGCAGAGAATGAAGCATTGTTTATGTGGCATATTAAGGCACGGACTCCGAGTGGTGATCGAAGATACTTTATTGAGCTGCTGTGCAGTTTGTGTAGCAGCTTTTTAGTAAGCAGTAATTTTCCATTCTAGCAGTTATATGTTATCAGTTACTTTCCCAACCTAAAACCTACCGACTAAACATCTGCTATCTACACAAATACCAGGTGTCCTACTTCTTGTTTCTGTTAGGTCTTGTTCCCAGTGCTGTTCACCACTCCCACAGCTTCATTCTGAAAAGTACCATCATATCTTTCTTCCAAGGTCAATATTCGACTGCAGAGCTTAACATTTCTCTATATCCCCACATATATGCATTACATGTGTAAGCACATTAACACTTTATTAGCATGTTGCAGAGACATGACACTGTTCCAAATGAATCTAACCTACTTGCAGGGATCACAAGTTTACCTCTTGCAAAAATTTTCTTTGTTTCTTCAGCTTGCCAGGGACAGGATGCTTCCAGGTCTGTGATTCTGCATTTTGAGTACCTGCACCTGTTTCTGATCATAAGTCCCACTACAGATTTTGGGGGGAAGGTTCCTTTGTGGGTGTCCTGGTTTGAGGACCATGGGGAATTTGGAAGGGGGGAAAGCAGGCATGAGTTTGCAGCATCTCTCTGTTTTCAAAGAAGTTGTTGTGGGTTTGAATTCCACCCAACAGATATCAGCTGTCACCTTTGCTATGATTTCTGATATTTTCTTAAAAAAAAAATTAAATAAAATGAAAAAGGAAAGAAAACCAGAAAATGGGCAGAGGGAGAACCTCTAATGAGAAGGGGAAATGTTAATTGTGACTGGAGGTGACAGTGCACAATAAAAAATCGCTGCACAGCTATTGCATCTTGGATGAAAGTACACTAAGCAGTACAGCAAAAGCTCAGCTCTGACGGAGGATGGCACTTCTCAAAATCTTTGTGAACCCTGCAGCTCCTCCTGAACAGCAGGCAAAATATAAACACAGAACCAAAGTTAGACAAAATTGTTCTGTGTCTCAGCCCCACCACCAACTAATTTCCTTCTCCCATTTCTCATGAATCTTTTTAGCTGTCTCCAACCAAGTGGAGGCTGTGGATACAGGACACTTGAGCTGCCCCTGCACACAGAAATTCCTCGAAGGAAAGTGCTAGTACCAGGCAGAATTTGGCTTGCAATGTGTTTGCTGCCCTGCGTTACTTAAAAGTCATATTAAGACTGAAATGTCCACCTTAAGTTGATCTACATTTGGCTGTTCCACCTTCGAGTTGGCAGGTGGAGGAAGCAGGAAAAATTTTCATCAGCAGACACTGCTGCCAGGCACACCAGTAGGAGCTGCAAAAGCCACCTCCAAGAAGTGGGTGGCCCCGAGGGAGACTCCTAAGTGTGGCTGAAGTATCTGATTCTTAGGAAACAATGCCTAACAGCTTTTTCATGTAAAAAGATATCCCTAAACAAATTTAATTGTAAGCAGCACAGGCTGCTTTGCCAAACTCCTACCTTTCTGTGCAAGCCATGAAGGGACTTTGGGATCTGCTTTTTAGCATTTTTAGTTCTGCCTTCCACCTCCCTTCCTTCAAGCACCCAGGTATTTTTCTCTAATTCATTGCAATTTGCCAAAGGAAAACAGGCTCTCCCACTGACATCTTTGTAGCTGAAATCTGCTCTCTGTGCTGCTTTGGTTGCAGAACTGGGCACAGGCTGAATGAGAGGAGCTGGGAACATGTTACGTAAAATCTACAGCAAGTGAGCTTTGCTGGTGCTATTATGCCCTGACCTCTTATTTTGGCCGAGTAACAAAACCACTGAGACTGGACAGTTAAAGGGTTTCCCAGGCTCCTTCTTTTTTTTTATCCTGTCTTTTACTTTTTCCTTTTTGGCCTCATCACAAAACCAAAGTCAATCAATGGTGTGCCCAAGCTTCTGAAACATTCTAGGACTTTCAGCATCTCCCACACACAGAGAAACAGCAAGGAAAAATGTGTATTTTATTTTTTCATTATTTAATGAGGATAATCAGGACAGAATCCTAGGTTAAAATCCCTTGCTCTGGATCATGGCAGGAATCTCTCATACATTTTTTCTAATTGTTTGATATTTGGGCTACACTATGACCTCTACTGCTTTATATTCATGTTTTTTTCCTATATATGACTTAAATTCTCAATTTTTTCAATAAATTACATTTGCCTGTAGCTCAGTGCATTATTTCCTCCTCCCAATCCGTACAGGACTCGGAATCCATTTCAGTACCCTCACTTGAGTAATGGGATAGGGGATGGGGAAGGAGAAGGAGAAGGGAAAAAGGAAAGGAGAGAGGAAGAGGAAAGGGAAGGAGAAAGAACTAAGCTTTGTTGGCTACAGGCTACTAGAACATCAAGTGCAAAACCTCCCCAAGATTTTGGAAACATGGCAATTCTAGAATTTCTGAGGCACACTGTTAGCTCTTTGAGGTAATGCAATTGGGATCAAGGTGACCACTGAATTGCAAGTTTTGAGATGGGACAACAAATATGTCATTACAAGACTGTTTTGGTTTAGAGGTCAAAAATCTTTTTGGAAGATCCCATTCTCCTAACTCCACCCTGCAACACTGAGGACCAGGTTTGGTGGTTTTCTGCCCTATCTGGGGGACTGAGGACTGGCCATGCTACGGCAGGAGCCTCACTGATAATGGTGCTGCTGAGGCGTGTAGCTGAAAAGAATCCCTTTCATTGGTGTGTTGGTTCTGCTGCACTGCTGGTAAGAAAATTGTGCTCATGTCTGTCAAGTATGCAGGAGAAGACTAAAATTCAGATGGGTATTGCAGATGTTTTGCTTGTACAAAAAGGGAGATCTGAAGCCATAAACCTGTCAGAAATTTCCTTTTCTGTGCATACATTCTTCTAAAGGTAGCTCTGTTTTTAACAGTGATCAGAATTTTTGGCATGTATTCTTAAAGAGGTATTGTCAGCCATGCTTGTCTCCTTTTTTAACTCTAATTTAGCACAATACATACCTGCATAATAATAGTCCTCACAATTAAATTTACAAAACCCACTGTAAAGAACAACTTATAGCACAGCTATCCACCATCTGCCCGAAGTGTGGATGCAAGAAAGGAGAAGACATATGAGCCCAAACAGGTAAGCCGTGAAGAATGGCCCCAAATTAATTACCCTGTATTAATAAGATAAGTCTGCAAGCAAGCCAAAAAGTATTTATTATTCACAAAATCTTCTGGAATTAATGTCTTTTGGTATGGTTCTTAATTATTCACCGAGCTCGTAGCTTGTTTTTCCTCAGCTGGGTTTTCAAAACTGGAGCTTGCTGATATGTGTCAATAGAAGGCAGTCATGGGGATTAGATTAGAAAACATTGTTTAGAAAGAAACATTTAAGAGACGTGAAAGCAGCCCATAAAGCGTGAGAGTCCTCCAGCCTTGTGCTTGATTTTATCAGTCTTTGAAGATTGCATCTGCCACTCACCCTTCACTCTTGTGGGGTGCCAGGAAATGAGTGAATATTGGGCTAAAGCTATGGGCCTCAAAAGGCTCTTTTCTATGACTGCATGTGCTCCCACAGCACTTCCACTGGAATTCAGTAGCTGAAGTCAAAATTTTGTTCACTGATCAGTTCTCAGAAATGTACACCAACCAACTGCTCATCCACCCACGCAGTGCCTATCAGTAAAGCTGAAGAAGTTTTTGCTCCCTTACTGACAACTGAGACAAAACAAGAACCTGCAAAACAGAGGCTGAATTACTCAAAATGTTTTTTCTGAGTTTAAAACCATTCTCCTAGTCCAGTAAGAACGTGGCGTCTGTATCACAAGTTACTAGGCTTCATCTTTCTTTCTTTTATTTTACAAGCTGTAAACATGAAAAACTGTCAGAAATGAAACTAGCATTATACAGAGGATTTTGAGGAAAATACAGTCAGTTTTTCTTTAGAAGCTTATGGACAAAAGAACTTGAACTTGTAAATATTCAAAGTGAGACCCTGCCTTTCAGATAGTTTGATGAAAGTTGAGCCTTTGTATAGAAAAAGTAAATTAACATCTTTAGTTCTATGTCCTGAGGTTTTAGCTTTTAGAAGGTATTACTGTTGAGAGGGAAGAAAAATCCTGTAAAATACATAATATTAAGATGACAGTTACCATTGTAATCTACAAAGACAGCCTGAATGATCTGAAGCAAGTTTCCATTTCTCAGAACATGCTGTATAAGCTTATTCAATGTATATATTTCCACTAGATATATCAATCCTGTGGCTATGAAACTGTATGTACATACAACATGTATATTCAAACAGGATTGTACATATTATCATTGTATTACATACAGCATTTGGCTTGGACAATGAAGAAATTCCTAACTATACACTATGCCACTGCCTCTGTCTTGCCAAGAAAAAACCCCAATCAATAACAGGATAGATACAATTTTTAAAATCAAAATACAGCAGTAGCTGTTTGGATCAATGTATTTGAATGTTTGTAGAGGCTTTACTACAATAGTGAGTGAAATTTGCATTAGCCATAGAATGGACCTGGCTGACACATCTCTGCAAGTGGTCAACGGAGTAGTATTGGCAGCAGTTGGCAGGGGTCTGAAGGGATCACTCAAAGGCTGCTTCAGGATTTTCCTCAGTGAGTAAATCTGGAAGTAAATATAGAATCACTGGCGGTATCATCTGAACATGACCTAAATTAGTAGTATGGGAAAAGGATGGCCAAACCCAGAAGGCTGGATTGTTCTCTAGCGTGATGCCTGTCAGACAGAATGTCTGCAAAATTTCATGTCTCAAAGTGATACAAGACTTATCTACAAAAACAAGATTTATCCCAACACTTATCCAGAGATGGTCTGAGGAGCTGTTGTGGAGCACCAAGGAATAATGCCTCTTCAATGGGATGCTGTGATAAAAAAGATGAATTCAACTCCTAGGTGTGTTCCAAGAAATGTTTTTACTTCAGAATATGCCTGGTGGTTGTCCGATATCAAAAATTCTTTTCTAAAAGGATGTTGGTGAAAGCACAAACATGTACTGGAAAAAAATGTGGAGAAATTTTTTTGATAGCGAGAGATTTGGAGAGCTCAATCTACTCAACTTCTCAGAAGGATGGTGATATGATCACATTTTGTAAGCACCCTCATGGGGAGACAGTGGAAGCACAAGAGGTTTTTTGATCTGGAAGAGAACAGCATAATAAGAACCACTAGATTTCAAATGAATGCATACGAACTCAAGTTTAGTGATAAAGACCTATTTTGGTGACAAAAATTATTACTCTTGGGAATAAGCTACCAAGGAAATACATGTGTTTTCTATCCCATGAGTTTTCAAAGCAAAGGGTTTTTTTTGTGAAATAGATTTCGCCAAATATAAAATAGTGAGCTCATGAAATGTGTCTTGAGATCAAGTGTAATAGTAGAAAATGTTATATTGCTATCTAGTCTAGAACTCCACGATTCTTTGACTTAGCTTTGTTTCTGTAGGAAATTGAAGGGGTAGTGATGGAAGAGGGTAAGAGAGACACACTCAGATTGGTCAGTAAAGGCTGGATGTTAAAGGACATACAATGATGGTGCATACGAAGTGGAATACTGTATTTTCCTGTGGCTGCTGAAATCTATGAGAGCTTAATCAAATTTCAGTGTCTCCCCTGGCAGTTGAACAAACCTCTTTGGCCCCACTGCCTAAGTCTACACAATCCTCAGCACACAGACCACCAGAACACTGGGTTGTTTTCCCCTCCTACCACATGCAGCCACTCCTGCACCCTACCCTGTGATGCTGTGTTGTCTCCCTCCATTTACAGGTGACTTGGTATTAATTTTCATTCCCTGATTCTGCTGTATCTTCTATGAGCCCATGGCTGCTTTACTGCTTCTCCTCTCTGGTTCATCAATTTTTTGTCTGTCTCTGACACTGATGCAGCTTTTTTCAGCAGGAGTTGCAGCAGTTGGTGGCAGGAGGGGAGAAAAAGGCCTTTTTTTTTTCCATATTCCCTGCAAAGGCTCTGTCCATGCCATGTTGAAATTAAACTGTACTAAAGATGAAAAGCCTCCAGGTGGTTCCTGCAGTAGCTAGATCTTAATTTTGGTTTTCCAGCTGTAATTGCTGCCTACTGAGGTAGGGGAGAGAGCAAAGAAAAAACACTCCATCCAAATTGTTACACAAAGGAGGGAACAGAGTGGGGCTAAGGAAGCACAGCAGTCATCTAAGTGAACAGCTTCTTGCAAAACCTTTCTGAAAAGCCTGAATGAATACCCCAAATGAATGGCCATTTTGTCCCTTTAAGTTTTCCTTCTCTAACATGGAACTCAATGTGCAGCTTGTGGACAGACAGTTTCCACAATAAATAGAGAAGGAGAGTAAAACTAAACCCGCTGGAGCTTGGCCAGCAGCAATGTCAAATCCCTTGACTGATTTCCCAGGGAATTCTTGCTCTAAATGTCAGGAGAACACAGCCCTGGAGCCAAATCTGGACCAGGCTGATACCAAGGCGTGACAAAATGAATGACCTTAGTAACAAGATTACACCGCAGGAAAATTAAAACTTCAGAAATGCGCAAAGATCACATTTCAGTAAGCGGTGTTTTATGTAAGATCCTTTTAGGAGACAAAGCTTAACCCAAATTTATAAAACATAAATTGGCGAGGGGAGAGGGATTTATTACTGTCAACAGAATGAAACTTTCAGTCAGTCAGAAAAGAAAGTCTGAGAGTTTCTGCAAGCATCAATGGTTTCTGAAAGACTTACAGCCTGCTTTCAAATGCTCTTGTCGACGGGAGCCAAGGAAGGTCAAAGGAATTTAGTCTCCCAGGAGCCTGCACCGCTTTGAAACTAGCAGCTAAGTTCCCTCCATCACTTAGGCACTTCGGAAAATCCTTCTGGAGCCCCTCCTGTCAGCAGCAGCAAGTGTCCCTTTGGCCGTGCATGCCTGAAGCCACCCACAGTCCTAGAGCTGGTAGGAGACTAAACAGCCTCAGGATTTCTCATACTCCATCAGCTTAAGCTGAAATTGGCAGGGTCAAGATCTGTTGGAAAAGGTAGGAACACCCAGAGAAAAAGAGGGGAAGGCAGAGAACACATACATATAAGCCCAGTTGCTTTTTGGAACCGAAAGCATGAAGTGGTGCTAAGAGGGGAGCTAAGGGAGCCAAGGGTCTGAATAAAAGCAGCATAAAGGAGATCAGTCCAGATCCACTGGGTACAAGTGGGAAAGGACTAAGGCACTGCAAAAACACACAGTGCATCTAAATTATGTCTTTTTTATTATAATTTTGGTGTTTCTTTTCTCTTGTTCAGTCTTGACTGACCCACAGTCTGACAGTTGCCCAGAATGGACATTCACCAGACTCACCATAGGAGCCAAGGGACTCTTCCCACACTGCTATTCAGTGAGGTAACAGAATCTAGTGCTGGGAGTTTTTCTGCCTCTCTCCCTCATATTGTTTTAGCTGGAATTAGCTGTTCATACATTCCTCTCTGATTTTGGCAGTGTGCCCTCTCCTCCATAACAGACCAAGCAGAAATCCCAGCTCCAGCACGCTTCAACTGTCTGAGAAGTCCTTACTTAGAACGGGGATGTCTTACGTGTTGCAGCATCTTCTCACCATGGCTTATGTTCACAAAGAAATATTTAATTTATGAATGATGCCCTAAAAATTACTGTAGAAACTCAGATATAATGTTTACTGAAGGAGAAGCGGAGACAAAGTGAGATTCTACTGCACATTTTACTCCTCATCCCCCCCTCAGACATGGATTGATTTTTAACACCATTTTTAAATTTTTCATGTGTGTTCTTCTGTGAGTTATTTCCTTAACTGTGTTGAGCACAGCAGCAGGAGGAAGAAGTCCAAAATGAGTTAACATAGGTTTTATAAAGATGAAAATATATAAGAAAAAAAAACAAAAGACCCTATGTGATCCCAGCTCCCAACATTGACAAATTTATCCCTGAACAAACTGGGGCAGCTTTCCTTTGTTTTTTAGTGCCATCTCAAGGGATGTCTTCTCTGCCTTCTGTGCTTTCTACAGAACATACTCTGTTTGATCAGAGCTGGCACAGTGCAGTTTGCTCCAGGTTTGTGCCTGAAGCATTGCCTTTCTCTGTTTATGTGGCCACAATCTTTGTCTAATCCTCCAGAAGATCTATCGTAATAAGAATGGTAGCCGTGACAGAAGCTATTAATGTTCTGGCTTCTCCATGTGGCAACGATCTGCTCTGCAGATCAGAAAAAAAGAGCAGATATATGTTATCTGCAATAAAAGCAAAAGCAATTATAGGTTTTGCTAAGTGAATTTTGTTTGTGAGCAAATAAACAGGCCTCAGGAGCAGAGTCTGTGAGGTGCCAAAGAACAAACATGTTGTCGGGGCAAAGCTCTGAGAGCAAACTCAGCCCTGATTTGAAACAGCTAGCTCCAAACCTGGAAAGAAATTTGAGGTTTGTAGAGCTGCCTTTTGTCATTTTCAGAACAAGAGAGGGAAGATTTTTTATAACAGAAGCAGCCATGGTGTAAAAGGCTGAAATAGTCAGATAATGACTTCACTAAATGAAAATGGAAAAAAAGGTATCACCTTCAAGCCACAGGTATTTGAAACAGAGCACTAAAAAGCACAGTAATTCCTGTCAGAGGGAGGAAAGGGAGTATGAGTAAACAAACCTCATGCAGAGGAGCATCCTAACTGCAGTCCTTTCATTATGAGGAACTTCTGCAACTGTAATAGAAAAAAACTGGTCTGTGCCTCTATGAAGCATATGATGGGCTTTTGTGTCAAGACACTGCGAGGGCTTGAAGCTTCTGGAATCACTGTTGTAGGTTGTGCAAAGCATAGACTGAAAAATCAAATGAGCAGATTATGTGTGAAAGTGCGATTGTGACTGTACCTCCCCTCTTGATCAAACTCAAGACAAAAGCAAATGAAGTGAAGCTTGAAAACAAGGCAAACATCCAGACATCCAGACACTTGTTTTTCTTTTGCCATCGAACTGTGAATGTCCTTTGGTTTGCTTTAGGACATGGCTTTTAAGGAAAGAACAATGAGAGAAACACCTGCATTGGTTTTTATGATCAGCTTGCATTTACCATAAACTGTGGTTGCTAAGTATTTAACACAATGAGCATGACTTGTTTTATTGTTGCATACACAAATTTGTTCAGGGCATCCTAAATGGATAGCATTATACATTATACTTGCTCTCATACACTATAAATTAGTATCTACAGTCTCCTAGCAGATGCTGAGAGAACTCTCTGACCATGGTTTCCATGCCCAAAAATCTTCAGCTCTTGAGCTGTTTTTGAGTGTTCAGAAAGATTATCTGGTACGGGATGTCCAGTACAGGCTGATGGATCATCATGCCAAATTTTGGTTCTTTCTCTTGCTGCATGGATGCATGGAAATAGATGTAGTTTCTTTGTTTTCAACCTGCTTTAACACTGGAATAGTAAGTTCTTTACAATGTTTTTTGGGTAACTTCCGCAGTGGATAACTCTTTACAGCAGACAAAGGTCTAAGCCTAAGGGGGAGAAAAGAACAACTTTGTTCCATTTTCACCTTAGTCACCTTCGAGTGACAGTTTCTATGCATTCTCTAACAAAATAACTGTGCTTGGAAACTTAGGTGACTTTGGGTACTTTTCTTATTATGTAAAGGTCTGCTTTTTCATTGGATTCTTTTGATGCTGTGTAGATTCAATGGGTTCCTTGCAGCATGAGGACCACCTGAATTTCCTCAATAGCATCGTGGTCTTATTTCACAAGCTCTTTTCAGTGGCCTCCACTGGCTTTACATACTTTATTGGATGTACCAACTTCCAACAAATTAAGTACTTGTACACAGTAAAGCTCTAATGGGCACTTTAGATAAGTAAAGCTCACTGGCTGCAGTTACTTAGACTTCTTTTTTTTTTCTTTTCTTTTTTTTCCCCTCTTTTGATGTAGCAGTGAGGCAGAGAAGAACCCTGTGAGTCCTTCCTCACACTGTGCAGTCCCCACTGGCTCCCTTCGGCCACAGGATTCTCCATTTAACAAGCTGCCGCGAAACCCCCCTGAATTCATCTGCATATTCACATGATCGCAAATGACCCGCAGCAGCTGCCCTGGCTCTCAAGTACCCTTCGCCCGCGCGGAGCAGCAGGTAGGGGAACCGTGGGGTTGGCCGGTTGTATGGTCGGTAGCTGTGCCACCACCCCCCCCGACTGAGCCCACCCCGTCGCCGAGCGCCACTCGCTCGCCCCGCCGCGGCTTAGCGCCCGCCGGGCAGGCATGAGCGACGGAGCCACAGCTCCGCGCCGCGGGTGAGTGCGCGGCCCTTCGCGGGGCGCGGAGGGAGAGGAGGGAGGGAGGGAAGAGGCGGCCTACCCTAAAGTGAACATGACTCTATGGGGGGCGGTGGAGGGAGGGAGAACAGAGAGAGGTGCGCGGCTGCGGAGGGAACATCCCTTCTCCGCGCTCCTTCTACTCGCGGTTGTCCGGCCGCGGGAGCGGGGGTGCAGCCGGGCTGCTCTCGCTGCATCGCCAAGGGGATCCAGGGTGCTGCCTTTCCCAGGGTGCTGGTGTTTTGCGCCTGAGGGGATGGGTGACAGGGAAGGGGGCTCTCCTTCCCCGAGGGTGCCACCGGTGCCTTTCAGTCACCTTCGGGTTTTTAACATTCGGGGTGCAGAGAGTTGCAATTCCCCTTCCTTTCCCTCACTCTAAAACTTTGTTGTATTCGCTACTTGTCGTCTTGGGACGGGGTTGCGGTACTTGGCTCCCAAGCCTCTCTTCCTCGCCTCGTGTAGACATCACGTCAGCCTCTCATTCAGCATCACGTTTGAAAAGCAGGTGAAACGGCTGGAAGCGAGCCCTGCGATAGTGCATTTGTTTTACAACAGTAGCCTGTCCTCTTTTTCCCCCGGGCTGTCGAGTGGGTGCCCGATGCCCATTTGATCCACCGCCTGCGGTGCCAGGGCAGGTCGGTTAGTAGCTGGGACTGCTGTGAAGATGCCACTGGAAACAGCAGCTGCACACACACCAAACTCCTGTATGACAGCGGTGTCCTCTGAAGGGGCTGGCTGCCAGTGTATATCCAGGCTCCATGCTCTGCTTCTTGACGTGCTATTAGGTAGAAAAGGGAGAATTTTTTAAATTACGTTCAGTTTTCATACTGAAGCCTTTGTTGTTATTGATACTGTTTTTTCAGTGGTGCCCAGTGACAGAAAAAGACTTAATGGGCACAAGTTGAAACACAGGAAGTTCCCTCTAAACATTCCTTGCTTTAAGGGAGCCAGAGCACTGTAACACGCTGGCCAAAGAGGTGGTGGAATCTCCATCTTTGGAGACATTCAAAACACACCTGGACACGTTCCTGTGCAACCTGCAGTAGGAGAACCTACTCCGGCAAGAGGATTGGACTAGGTGATCTCCAGAGGACCCTTCTAACCCACATCATTGGGAGATTCTGTGATGTGGCTTTGAACCCATAATTGTGTCTGCTGCACTGTCAGCAACATGACTTGTTAAAACTCACATTGCATCCTGTCATACAGAGTCCACTGTAGACCAGAACAGCAAACTTCCAGTGTGGCCACATGTGAAATTAATGTGTGCCTATAGCACGGAAGTGTCTTTCTTGTTTTTTTCCATTGTATTTATCTAAGGCAACCATGAACAACAGCTACTCCAAAAAACTGTTTTGCAGATTTGATGGCAAATCTTAGCTGCTGGAAAGTCCCAGTTTGGATTCAGACCTGGCACAGCCACCACTCTCTCTGTCTCATCACAAGCTTTTTAAATTAGCTGCATACTGAAAAAATAGTGGATGTTAGAGATGGTTTTGATTTCCAAGTTGCAGATAGCCTTTGGATTTAAGCAAGACCTTGGACTCAGGGCTCAAACAATGTATTAAGCTTTTATTTGTAGAATTTTTGCTGTGGAAGACAGGTGTTTGAAGGAAAAATTTGATCATGACAGCTGTGTGTTTTGATGGGCATTGAAATCATAGAAAACCAGACTGCTTCAGAAAAGCATGTGGGCATTAAAAATAGATGTTTAGATGGCTAACTATCAAACTATGGCTTAAAGTGCCATTCTGCCATTTTGATTTTTTTTCCATGTAGAATGTTGTTTTAGAAGAGCAGAAACTTTCTTCCGCATCTTCCCTGCCTCTTTTACACACTTATTACTAATATGCTCTTCCAAGATGTTCCACAAGTAGAAGGAAACTAACTGCACTATTTTAATACTAAATGCAGACACCTGTCTCTATCCACTTCTACAGGATGAAGGAATGTAATTCATTTACAGTTCTCCCAAAACTTGTATTCTCACCTATAGCACCCTTGGTGGTATTTTTCAGAAGTCTGGAATATATACCAGGGTTTGTATTTTGTTCAGCGAGCAAGAGCTTGGGGAAGTCTGTGTCACATCCCAGTTGGGCTGATGGCAGACAAGTGGATGGGTGCTGCTTCTCTTGTGTGTACACCCAGGTTTCATGATAGGCTTCATCCCTTTATGAATTGTTTACCTGAGTCACACCCTGGGAAAATTAGTTTTTCTCACTATGAATATAGCATCTGTGTCTTGCTCAGGCTGCTAAAATAAGTTATTAGAGAAGAAGCAGCACAAGTGTCAAGAGGTAAGACTTTAGGCTCCAGTGGGAATCTGGGCAAATATCTATGAGCTCTGGCATTGGGAGAGGCATAGATTTTTGAGCCATTTTTAACAAAAAGTCTGATCTAGATAGTTGGTCATTAACTGACTGTTAATATGAGGCCTTACAAAAACATCTTTCCATTTGTCTTGATTTTGACCCAAAATCATAAGTTTTTTGGGCATGGCTTTATTCTCTTCTGGAGTTTTGTCTTCAGTTCTCTTCTCCCAGAGCAAGTCCTACTCAAGTCTCTCAGATCAATTCACAAGCACTTCACAACAGCCATTTGCAGGAAATAATGCAATTCTTGTTCTCATCAGGGAGTCTAGAGAACTGAGATAGAGTTCAAATGACCTATCCAAAATACACAGTAAATTAGCATAAGAAATGAGATGGGAAAGCAAATTATTTGCTCCAGTCATGGGATTAAATTGCCTTTCCCTAACTCTCTGCAACTGTTAAGAAATTCATGGGCCATTCCTCTTGCAATAACTTGAAAAGGGCAGACAAGCCTTTTATGTTTCTTTCTGATGTAAGTGGTATTAAATATGCATTGTAGTTCAGTTACCTTAGATAGCTGGGGCATAAATTCATCCATCTTCCAGTTGAAATTTTGTTCCCAAATGTAGCAGCTGAATATTCTCTCTTTTATTTGCTTCTCTTTTGGAGAGTTTGTAGGATTTTTGCTTTTGTTTTTAGAGAAGAATCTTGTTAGCATTCCTTAGAAACTCATTAAAATGCTTCCCTTTTGGCTTATTCTCCTAATTTATTAATATCACAAATAACTTTTCTTTGGTGACCCACTTTCATAGGTATCTGAGCATCTAGCAAAATTGTAACTCATCAGGCAGATAGAGTAGACTAACAAATAACATCTCCAGACAGAGAGGAAATTCAAGACACTTCTTTCTTTCCCACAATGAGTTCTAAACACCACACATACAGCAAATATTGTGCTGTTTCGCAGCCTACTCAGCACCATTGGACCTAAAGAAAGCACTTTATCAATTACATGATTGATTTAAAGGATGAATTTAGGATTGCATTGATCTGTGTGACTGTTCAAACAAATAGACCTTCATTTGTAGCTCTCAGGACAACCTCCCAATACTACACTGTTATCAAAACCAGTAGGGTTTGACTGAGATGTCCTGCAGATACTCGAACTCTGATTATGTTTTAAGGACAGCCTACTTCTAGGGTTCAGTCTGTGGCTATTCCTGCCCAATCTGCATTGCCCTTCTCTCTCTGAAAAGAGCTGAGTAGCAGCCCCCTAACATGAGAGCACAAGGCTGATTTGGTGACTTCTGATGAGGCTTTCCTTTCCTTTTCAGTAAGTGTGGACGTCTGTGTAGTCTTGAGAGCATCATGGTGGCATTTAAAGGAGTCTGGACCCAGCCCTTCTGGAAAGCTGTTTCAGCAGAATTTTTGGCCATGCTCATTTTTGTTTTGCTCAGCCTCGGCTCCACAATCAACTGGGGTGGAGCAGAGAACCCTCTGCCTGTGGACATGGTCCTCATCTCCCTCTGCTTTGGACTCAGCATTGCGACCATGGTGCAGTGCTTTGGACACATCAGCGGAGGCCACATTAACCCTGCTGTGACCGTGGCAATGGTCTGCACGAGGAAGATCAGCCTTGCCAAGTCTGTCTTCTATATTCTTGCCCAGTGCCTGGGAGCCATTGTGGGTGCTGGCATCCTTTACCTCGTCACACCACCAAGCGTGGTAGGAGGCCTGGGAGTCACTGCGGTAATCACTTCTCCTCTGGCTCTTGAACCAGACTAGCTGAGCACCTAAGAAAACATAATCGGTGTCATGCAGAAAAAGAGAACTCAAGTAGAGGTTTTAAGAGCTTGTTGATTTATTTATGACATCTAGATAGAGCTTAAAGATCTCCTTAGGAGGTTTATGTAGCGTAATATATGTAACTGTTCTTTTGACAGAAGTTCTCTTTCCCAGAACTTCCCCAAATCTGATGACAGCAGGTAATGTTAATTTACATACACAATTTAAATAATATATGCACAAAATGCTATTTTTTTATATGGGCTGAGGAGGGAGAAATTAATTCTGTGCCACTATGATGGGGATTGGAAAAACATCAATTTAAAATGACATACTTTTGAAATAGATTGTGGCTTAGATTTCAGCTTTGTTCTAAACTAATAAGAAATGCCATCAGTTAGCCCTGTTGCAGGACTTATTAAAAATGCACTTGAGCCGCACACTGCTTAATTTTTAATTGAAATTTAAATTAATTAAGTCAGGGCTAATTAATGAATTTATAATTGAATAGTAAATTACAGTGCTCCCAAGAAAAAAAATGGTGAAGGGGAAGTGCAGCATTTGCAAATCCCCATGTAAAAATAAACTTTTCTTCTGCAGCCTAACTTTGAAGTTATTGTTGAGTATTACTGTTCAGCCTTCTGTTCTCAGTTCAGCAGTAACTTTCCAAGGCTATCAAAATGAAATAAAATAAAAATTTAATTAGAAAAAGGGAGCAAAGAGTGTTCAGGGGGAAATCTCTACCTCTAAAAGTTCACTGTTGTGCACTTTTACTGTGTATCATCTAGAAATGCCTTTCATTGAAGTACAATTAACATATGTGGTGACTTTCTGATTTACAGAATCACCTTTGCTTCATCTCTGGTGTTTCTTTCCCTTCTTCCAGGTACACAGGGATCTTTCCGCTGGCCATGGACTCCTGGTGGAGTTGATAATTACATTCCAGCTGGTTTTTACTATTTTTGCCAGCTGTGATTCAAAACGAAGTGATGTCACTGGTTCAGTAGCTTTAGCAATTGGATTTTCTGTCGCAATTGGACATTTATTTGCTGTAAGTTAACAGCTTTGCTTTAAAAAATAGACCCCTTGTTCCTTTATGACTACTTTGGAAGTAAATGGAAAATTCTGTGACCTTTATGGCTGCTGTAGCTATATAGCCGTTACATTCCTTATGGAACCATACCAGAATCCTTTGAGTAGGATATTGGATCAGAGTTATTCTGCTTGTTTATGGGATGACTTTATTAATTTTGTGGTAAGATTCAGGAAAGTGACAGTGCTTGATGTTAAGATTAGAAGCCAGGCAAAGTCAGGGTCTCCCCATAGTACAAGGACCAACAGAAAGTGAATAACTATCTTTGTGACTTTAATAACAGGTAACATTTTGTCTGTGCTTTAGATCAACTACACTGGTGCCAGTATGAACCCTGCTCGATCGTTTGGACCTGCTGTCATCATGGGGAGATGGGAAAACCAATGGGTAACTTTGATTTCATGCTTCCTTCACTGTAGCAGCAAACAGCTATCAGGATTTTTCACACGAGTTGCTTTTAGTAATTTCTCCCTGTATGTCCCATGGACACCGTCACTGAGGGAGACTGGTGTTGGAGAAAAGAAAGCTCTGAGAAGACCTTATTTAAGCCTACCAGTACTTCAAGAGGATTTCAGGAAATATGAGGAGGAACTCTTTATCAGGTGGTGGAGGGAATGAATGAAGGGATTTACATTAGATATTGAGAAGAAATTCTTTATTGTGAGAGTGGTGAGGGACTGGAACAGGTTATGCAGAGAAGTTATGGATCACCCATCCCTGTAAGTATTCAAGACCAGGCTGGGTGGAGCTTTGAACAATTTGATCTAGTGGGAGGTGTCCCTGACCATGGCAGAGTGGTTGGAACTAGATGATCTTTAAGGTCCCTTCTAACCTTTCTATGATTCTAAACTTTGGTATTGCTAAGCTCCTCAGCCAGAACTGTGGTGCACTGGAATAGGATCCAGGGGTCATTTTGTGGAGACAGTTGTTGGGGTTGAAAGCCCAAAACAGAAAGGGTAATACAATGAGACTGAAAGAACTGAACTGCTAGGGAGATTGCAAATCCACCCCTGGTCACACTGGTGACAAGTTATGAAAGTACTTGTCAGTTTTAAGTTTCACCTGGTTCTGCAGTAAATTGCAGCAGACATATAAAATGAGAGCAGGGACTCTCTGTGATTGGATTCCTGGGGGACTACCTGCCTTGGCACATGCTGGGAAGGAGGGATGAAGGGGTTGTAGTGTGGTCTTTGCAGACCACACCAGATGTTACCTGCTGCACCTGAAAGTGTCAGCTTAACTAGAAGCATTTGAACAGGAAACAATTTGATAAACAGCTTGTGAATGATGCAGTCATTTTCTGTAGCATCCCACAATTAAATTTATTAAGAAGCATTTTATAAGGGAGAGATGGATTGCAGCTCACCCTCACCTAATTAAAGATGGGGAAAGCACTTCTAGGGATGCTCTCAGTGCTAACTGTGAGAGCTGCTTATTACAGTGCATATAAGGATTTTTGTGATTTTTAAAGTATGAAGCCCACATTGCTCCCACTGCACCCAATAATAGAAGTAGCATTGTCTTCAGGCCCTAAGGCTCCAGTTCTGCAAACATGATATACCATGTGTAACTTTGTTCCCAAGAGTTATCCTATTGAGGTAGATTTACCCAGTTATCAGTGAACAGCCTGTTCATATGAAAAACTGCTGTAGTTTTTCACAAGATTAATTATCCATACTCTAAGGGAGCCTGTAATTTATAACTAAATCTGTAAACAATAAACAAATGTACCATGCAGAAATTTGAAGGAAAAGCTTAGCTACTGTCCCGGTCACTTGGAAATATGGCCTTTTTTTTTTCTTCCAGTGCAGTGACATTGGCATTCCACTGACAGGAGCCCATGGGCTTCTGCACCTCCTAATGTTACAGAGTTGCTACCCAGCATTCAGAAATAGATAGATACCTTACCCAAGTTGTCTGTTGGCTGTCTTTGTGTATTCATATCAGGTAATTGACTGCTTGTTAGATTCTGCAAGATCAGGAGACAAATTTGGATTATTTTGTAAATATGAGTCTGAAATTCTGAAGTAGAATTGTTTGTGTAGGGGCTATGAAAAGTTTAGTTTCCTTAAAGGCTCGTTCTCACCTTGAGTGAAAACACAGGAAGAAAATCAGTTTGCTGCACTGATGTTTACTTTGTGTGTCATCTTGCAAACAGTACACATAGATTTTATTGCTTGTTGCCAGCTGTAGATGAATTTAGGACAAATGGAAGGGTAACCTAGGACTAATGCCATCAGCTGCCTAAGAGTCTGCTTTTTGACCAATTTAATAACTGATTTTTAGAAAAGTCACCTAATTGCTGAGCTCTGGGTCATTATTAAGGGTTGTTACACATCTCTCTCATGTAAACTGATATGATTTACATGAGAGGTTGCCCACAGAGGTTGTGAATGCTCCCTCTCTGGAAGTGTTTTAGGCCAGGCTGGACAAGGCACTGAGCAACCTGATGTAGTGGGAGGTGTCCCTGCCTATGGCAGGGGAGTTGAAATCTGCCATCATAGAATCATAAACTAGTTCGGGTTGGAAGGGACCTTAAAGATTCCAACTCGGTTCATGAAAGCCAGGAAGCTATGTCACCATCCGTTTCTGGAGAGTCCCTTTGAATGATTGGGTCTGGATATTTTGCAGAAAGTTTTCTGAGGGAAGTCTGAGCTAACATGCTTTTCTCTGATACCCTGGCTTTTTCATTTGCTTTAGAGTTTAATTACAGAATGATAATTGCAAAATGGAAGAGATCTCTGGAGATCGTTTAGCACAACCCCCTTGCCAGCACAGGTTAACCTACAGCAGATTGCACACGAATGCATTCAAGAGGGTTTTGAATGTCTCCAGAGACTCCACCATCTCTCTGGGCAGTCTATTTCAGTGCTATCACCCTCAAGTTCTTCCTCATGTTTAAATGGAACTCCCTATGTTCAAGTTTGTGTCTGTTCCTCTTGTCCTGTCACTGGGAATCACTGAATAAAGCCTGACCCCATCTTTCCAACACCACCCTTTAAATATTTGCAACCATTTATACAGCCCTCAGCCACCTTCTTTCCAGAGTGAAAAGACCCAAGTTGCTCAGCCATGCTTCATAAGATAGAGTTCTAGTCCTCTAATCATCTTTGTGGCCCTTTGCTGTATTGTCTCCAGCAGTTTCCTGTCCTTCTTTACCTGGGGAGCCCAGAACTAGACAAAGTAAACTGTTTTTTATCAGCGTAGTGTAGTTGTGAGAGTGTATTAAGGCATATATCTCTTCTTCCACCTCTTTCTGCAGGTATATTGGGTGGGACCAATAATCGGAGCAGTCCTTGCTGGTGCTCTTTATGAGTATGTCTATTGCCCAGATGTTGAACTCAAGCGCCGTTTTAAAGATGCCTTCAGCAAGGCTACCCAGCCATCCAAGGGGAAGTACATCGAGGTGGATGATAACAGGAGCCATGTAGAGACCGATGACCTGATCCTGAAGCCTGGCATAGTTCATGTGATTGATATTGACAGGGGTGAGGACAAGAAGGGAAGAGATCCATCCAGCGAGGTGTTGTCTTCGGTATGACTAGAAAGAAGCACTGAAAGCAGAGAGCAGCCTGCCAGCACGTCCACAGATGTCCTTCCACCTATTAAAGAAACAGATCTCCTCTAGACTGAACATCTACCTTTTCTTAGAAGGTATGGTGCACATGGTGGTGGGGTCACCAAACCATACAATGGCTCAGCTGGAATATTAGACCTTTGCTATAATTAGAATTCTCCATCTATTATTCCAAATTAAGAGTTGTTCCCAGTATTTTCCTTTCCTTCTTTCTGAAACAGCCCCGAAATAATTTTTTTTTAAAAATGAAAGCATTCTCCTTTAATAAATCAGTCAATAATGAGATAAAGATAGAGATGTCTAGCATTCAGATTGACAGATAAGACATACCAGGAAATGCCTATAGACATAAAGACCTACTTATCAGATTGTTCTTCTGACACTTAATTGGCTGTTGTCAGCTCTGATTAGAACATCTTATCCATTAAACATTCTCTGTGAGGTTCAGGGACAGCACCAACAGTATTTAAGACTTCCAACCACAGTCAAGCAAAGGAGTATTGCTTCCCTTCATGTACATCACTATTGCCTGGGAAACTACCTCTGAAAAATGATATTTTAATAGGGTTTTTAAAAATACAAGATTCTATCAACCCATTGCATTTCACTCATGTGATTTGAAGTATATTATCTTCATCCCTTCCTAAGAGTAAATATGCTGAAATTGATTGTTAGAGTCTACTGTAAGAAGGCTGCAAAGCCTTTGACTGTAATTCATGCTCCCTTTTGTCATTGTCTATCTGGTGAAACGTTCTCCTGGGATTTGACTATTGACCATTTAGTGTAAGCAGACTCTCAAGGTCATGCAAAGAATATAAAGGCTCTCCTGTTACTTCATAACTCAAATAAAAGGTATCAGAAGAAAAGAAGGCATATCTGTTTTCAGTGCACTTGTTCAAATACACATTTCTGTGCTAATTTATGTAAACTAAGGGTTTAAATTACTTACCTACTTTCTTACAAGATGGTTCCAAGATATGGGTTTTTTTAATTTATTAGTAATGTAGAGGGTTTTTAACTTTTAACTCTGAAACACTGTTTGGGAAGTATTTTTTTATAACAGATGATAAAAATATGACTGCTTTATTGTAACTGATGACTAACTATTTGAACAGGATTTATGCTTGTTCTGCTCTTCATATGGACTTTATTACACCTCTGGCAAAGGTTTCTTTATCTGTTGTTAGGAAAAGATGCGAGCACTTGCAGGGCTTTTTAGGGGGAAAAGAACAAAAAATACATTCAGTAATCAGTCTTTTCCTTGTACAAGTGTTTTGACAGAAGTACTTGCCCCACCAGAGCACTTCTGTAAACTCTTACTGACTTACTGCTTTTGTTTCTGATCAGTGATTTTGAGTATTACAATGTGCAGCTACAGAGCAGTAAGGAGCACGGTGTTATTACTGTAATTGTATAGTTTTTATTTTGAAATTGAAAAGCTAACAGTAAGAGGGGGTGAAAAAAAGCATCAGTCCTGGCTGTGGGCTGTAATAGCCTTGTCTGTTCTTTGACATACTCTACATGCAATCTTTATTACAGGGTATTAGACATTTCTAATGAGATAATGAACCACTGCTACACAAAGACCTTGTGCACTATGATCCAAAAGCAATTCTACTATCCCAGCTCCCAGCACATCCTGCCTTACTTATTTCCTAGCTTCATTCTTTTCTTGTCTTAAGCCCTGCTAGCTGGATCACAATCTCTTCCCTGCTCCCCCTAGGCACTGCACATGGCACATGCAAGTGCAGGATAGGGCTTCCGTGGATGATACAACCGCATTTGAGCCCTTCTTCCAGAATCAGTCCCTGCCTGTCACATACCTGATGCAGCATCACAGCAGCAGCTGCCTGTCAAGACCAGTAAAAGAGCTGATATTTGCCCTTAGCTGTGTCCTGACACAGTGGCAGCATCATGGCTCGAGAGCAGCAGCATGGTTAGAGACCTGGAAGGGACAAAGTCAAATTGCAGATAAGGGCTTCTTCTCACAGCAAGGACTAAGTCTTCTGGGGAAAGGCAATGGAAGGTGAGGTGGTTTAGGCCCCTCTGTATGTCTGCTTAGATGGGTAAATACCAAGTTAAATAGATCCAATGAAAAGGATCAAAACTTGTGTTTTGGTTTTCTTGGTCTCAATGTATGTTCTGAATTTTTAAATTTTTCTTTGTTTTTTATTTCCTTCAAATGCTGCGTTTCTTAAAGGGACACTTTGATTAAACGTTTTTGCATGGCTTAAACAGGCAAATTGGAGAGTAATGCACATAGCACTGGTAGATTTTTAAGCAAAGGTTTGCATTTTTGTACCTTATAGACACTCCTTAGAACCTCTTAATATGTGAATTTTGCATGGTACCTTGTTATTTAAATAAAAAGCTGTGATTTGTTTTATGCTTAAAGGTCCTTTATACAAATGGCTTGATGGGTATTATCCTCAGCAAGCCCAATTCTCCTGCCAAGGTGAGCATAACACAAGCACAGCACCAGCCACCTCAGTTGGGAGGATTTTGTACATTGAAACACTCTGTATTAATGATGTGTGGCAAATACTCAAAACCAGTCTCAGGAGAACTTGCTTGGAGAGTATTGAAGATAAGATACTGATGCTTCTGGAAAGGTTAAGGGAAAGAAGGGAAGCTAAAATAGAGGCCATTAGACAAAAAAGGATGTTGCTGTCCTATTGAACATTAGTAGGGAAACATGGTAGGTTAGGTCTACTCCTGCTTCTACAGAACAAGACTTGTACAGGAGTTTTTCATTGGCTGCAATGGAAATGGCCCTAAGTTTTTTGGGGTCCTGATGGCTTCTCTCATGTGCTTCACTGTATTTTTACAAAAAATCAGCATCTTTCAGCAAGATAGTAAATTCCATGAGAAGTTGCATTCAACTTGAAGTTTATAAACCATCCCTAAAGTAAATCCTTAGGAGGGGTCACCACCTCAGATGGCTCTGCCCCACCACAGAGACTGAGTCACATAAGCGAACATCACCCTTCAGTATGCCTTAGGATTTAGCTTCAACTAAGGGGGATAAGTGCATCTTTTAGCTCTTTTGCAGTGGCATCATTACTGCACAATAGTCACGTTTGATTATGTAAGAGACTGATATGACACTTTCTGGATGGGAAATACTTTTGTTCTAATGTAATTTTTAAATACACATTTTAAGGTTCTTTGAGTGAGACTCACATAGATGTCTTTTCTTTGTGATGGTGAGAGAATATCACAAGAAGACTGTCAGGCCTATCAACATCCTGAGGTCCTAAAGTAACCCATGTATAAGTCTCTCACTCCTCCATGATGGCACAGAAGGGATAGAAGCAAAGGGTGAATGCAGTGAGGCACTAATACCTTTTGGATTGCATGCAGCATTTGATTTGTCATCATAACCCTTCTCCTGTTGAAGTATTTGGGCTGTGCCTGTCTTTCTTTCAGTAGAAGCAGGAGTGCGTCTCCTCTCATGCAGTGCTTAGGCTTGTCATCTGTATTTGCATATGAGCTTTTCAAAATGTGTTTTCTTCTCAGTTGTTCATAATTAGCACAGTATTTGCCTAGCAAGCTAGATGGCCTTCAACTATCCACTTTCCTAGTGCTTGGTAGCAGAGCAGTGGCTGCTGTGATCTGCTGTGTTTTGTCTTCAGTCTGTGTAACACATTCAGGGTATTATGTACCATCCAACACTTTTAATCTAAATAAAACATGTGAGCATTTAGATTGTGAGTCTTTCCTTCCAAGGTGAGAGATGAAAACACCATGCACAGTTTTTTGTATCTCAAATCAACATGTGTGTATCTAAGTTTCTCAAGGACTTACTAAATAGATAAGGTGCAAATATAGGCTGAACTATTTGTTATCCACTTATGTGATCCAAGTTGTACTGTTGCAGTCTGTGATTTGGGACAAATGAGGTAAATCAAACTAAATAAATGGATTTTTCCACAAGACTGCTTATTGTTGAAGTGTTTAGTCACCATATCAGAACTAATGTTATAGGACTTCAAGTTTCCATAGGTAACATTTGCAATAATCTACTGAAAAAAAAAAATCAAAAAACTATAAATTAATACATTATTATCTGGTTCCCACTTCTATTCTGTATCTCACACTACTGATGCAAATAAATTTTCTGGTTTAAAAAAAAAAAGTCATCCTGTGATCACTGAAGACACCTAATGATTCTAAAACCAAGGGCTGAAATACAAGGAGGAGTCCCAGTCCAGCTAATAGAAGGTGTCTGAGAGAGGAGTCTGGAAGTGTGTGCAACTGAGAATGAATGATCTGCTGTAGAAAATTCTCATCAATGAAGGGAGATGATTATTAACCAGATGTAATATCTTTATGGAAATGAGCTAAACCAATTAAAGCAAAAATTAAGTTTAGATACATCACCAATTTTGCCATATGGTTTTAAAGCAAATAGGACTAGTGGAGAGCTAACATTTTGAGAAGTAATCAAAGTGACACTATCCTCTCAGTCTTTTCATGACTTCTGAGACCATGCCTCCATGAGGAACTTCAACAATGGAAAATGCATCCCACGCCAATTACATTTCTGATTGTCTGGCTCTTGGAGGGCATAATTTAGCACCTAAGAGATATGTGATATTCATGTAAGTAAATTAGAATCCTGAAAATTATTACTATGAAAACTCATGCCCTGGGATAGAATCTAAACAGCAGGAAGGTCTCTTCCAACCCAAACCGTTCTATGATTCTATGTAGCTGTCTTCAGGCTTAAAATGAAAAAGCATCACGGAAAGAACAGGAAATCAACTGTGTAGGCAAGGAAGATATTTATAGTGTGTCTCTAACTCAGTGGTTACTGTCACTGTGGCATCACATGGGGTTAAAATATGGTCTATTTAGTATAAGGGCCTATATGGAGGCTTGTGGATCACATCTGAGCCAGAAAATGGGAGAGGCTGAGCCATTTTGATTGAGTGATGGCCTTACTCTAAGCTTCAATGGCATCAACTTTGGTAGCATCAACTACAAACAGCAACTGCCCCAGTCAGCTACTTAAAAAGAGACCTTAGATGGTAGATATTCTGAATGTCAGCTTTGTTTTAAGCTCTCCCTTGGTTTTATACTCCTTTATCTATTGAAGATTGTGCTGCACTGAAAATGTTACAAGCCATTTTATATGAGCCTGATAAATTTTTTCTTGGCTATGAATTTCTTTTGACCTTACTTGTCTCATTGGAAAAACAAACCTTACAAGTACAAAGTACAAAAACAAAATCACATAGTGCTTTGTAAAGGTGAAAGAAGCTTATATTATCTGTCTCTCACCTTGCCATGAGTGATGGGGAGAGGCAGAGGCTTTCTGCAGGTGTGCCTTTGGCATTCTGTCCCTGCTCCCCTTTTGATGTGAATCTTCAGAAAAATCTCTGGAATTCACAATATGCCTAAAAGGTCATATTAATAGACTCTATGTACACACGTGTGTGCAAAACATGCAGAGATGCACAAGTTTGCACAACCATTGGATTCACTTCTTCCCAGCATGGACAAGATTCATGGGTAAAACCATGGGGCTTCAGCTGCCATTTGAGACTGTTGCATGCCCCACCAGGATCACAATGACCTGGCCATTTATTTCCACTTATTTGTGAGACACGTGACTTTAAGCTTGAAGAAGGGTCATGTTTGTCTCCAACTGCCCTGGAGATGATTGGATTCTGCTGCTCTTCTTTCCAAGGTTTATTTGCCATGAGACTTTTTTTCCACACTCAAAGCATTTAAAAATTGATTGCCTTATGCATTTTGGAGACTTCTAGCATGAGAAATATGTTATCGTTATCACACTCTATTGTAGGGTTATCCCCATGTATTAGGTGGGGATTGTTGTTTTACTTTGGAACATCAAATCTCAGAGCACTGGAGATTCATCCATTTTTAATAAAAAAATTCCTTTGATAATTCTAGTGATATCTCTGGTATCCTCTTCCAATGATGAATTATTTCCATTTGTGTGGTAGCTCAATGCCTATCTGCCTAGTGGTCCCATCTTCCACCTAAAATGCATGCTTGTTATATTTTGGTTTGCTTTATTCCCTGCCTTTCCATCTGAATGACCTCATTAGAATTGGAACAAGATGATCTATTCTCTAGAGCCTCCTTTTCTGAGCTTCTTCAAGCAGCTATTGCCATTTTGGATTTGGGACCACTTTCTCTAGGCAGCAGCAGAGTTACGCCAGAGGAAGGGCATGTCGTGTGCCTTGAATTGTCAAGAGCTGTACAGTGCATGGGCTAAATCCTGCCTTAGCTTCTCAGAAGAGATGAAGTTGGTTTGCACCAGCCAAACCCAGCCCCAGACAATTGCAGTAAAGTAAACAGTGTCCCAGCAAAGAAGTAATCAATTTTGAAAAGATGGGATTTGGGCTTGTGGCAAATCTCTGGGCTCTGATTTGCAAGAAAAACATCAATAGGAAAACTGGAACAATGGTTGATTTGCCTTGTGAGTTCTGAACATATGCACACAAATATCTAGTAAGAAAAAACCTAATGCTTCATGATTAAAGATGACAGAGCAGGGACAAAATGAACTCTGGAGATCAGTAAGATGTACAGAGATGTTGGACTCTGCTGCTATTTGCCCATAGGTGTTGCTGGAGAGAAACAGCTGCACAGCATCTCCTCAGAGCTGAGTTAGACCAGCTGTACAGGGTAGGATGCACACAAACACAAATGTTTCAGACACAAAGCTTTTTTATTTTTCTCCATCCCTCCACAGCTGCCCAGCATACTTCAGATTTACTGGAGGGAAACATGGCTAGGGCATAAATGCAGAAGCTTCTCTAACCTCAAGACCAAAATGTGAGAATAAAGCATTGTACCCTCCAACCTTTTAGCTTTGAAAAATCCCAGCAAATATCACGGAAGGAACTTTAATAAGGGAGGTCAAAAAGTCCATCTGGATCCCTCTGCATCCTAGTTATTCCTAAAGCTACCCTTAGAGGAGAGATCCATAGGTTAATTTAGTACTGTGTAAATAAAGTATCCCCCAGATTCCTTTACCACTAGCTTTTCTGAATTAAAATAAATATCCTCTGGTTGAGCATGGCTGAATGGCTGAGTGCACCTAAGGTTTATATATAGCAGCTATTACTACCTTGTCTGAGTGGTGAGGAAAAAGTTAAAGAAAATTATTTTATTCTCTTCTCATTTATGTGTTTGCTTGGTTGAATGGTTGTTTTTTTTGTTTGGAAGGGTGGCATAGGACAGAGTTCAGTCCTTTTTCCTTTTATGTATATCTATTTCTTCAGGTTGTCCACAATTTATTTTATTCTTTCTACAGGTTGAATCCTCAAATGTTCTCTGAAATTAAGTAGAATAATTAAACATCTAGTGCAGTCTTTTTTTTTCTTTGTCAAAGAATGTCACTTGAGGATGCTTCAACTTTTCTGGCTGTTTGATGTCTTTACTCCACAGGATTCAGTGGCACCATCCACAGTATAGTCTCCATCTGTATTTCCTGCATAGGCTGCTGCCCCTTCAATGAATTTGTCATCTTATGGGGACTGCTGAGAATTTTACAGTGAAGCTCCAAGCACCTGAATTTCTCATTCAGATTCTTCATTATCACTTCAGATGGTATTTTTTGTGATAAAGATACCATCTGCATGAACTTTATTTCATGGTGGATCTGTATTTTTCTTTTGAACCTACTCCTTTTTTACCAATTTTCTCAACATTCTGCCAATTTTGTATAAGGGGCTGCCAGTTTTTGTGGCAACATCACATAGAGATAGAAAACTCACATTCTGACATTAAATATGTCACAGCTGGAGTTTCAGATGCTGTAAAGAACATGAAAAGTTGTCATCTTATATCCTTGCAAACACAAGCTTTAGTCAACAGTGAAACACGTTTCCGAATTAACTGGGAAATACGTACTCCTAACAACCCGAGGTGAAAACCTGGATACTGTTTCCTAGTTTTGCAATTAGAGGGTGAGGAATATAGGCCATACCCCTCACCCTTGGAAAGGGCTCCCAAGTGACTTTTCATGTACAAAAAATTGCTTTGTACAATTTTGATCTGAATTAGTTCAGAGGACACATCGACTTAAAAGCTATAAGGTTCCTTTCTCATTGCCAAGACCAAAAGTTCTTTCCCTTCAGAATTTCTCCATAGTTCAAAGCAAGTAGTATTTCAGATATCTGAGTACATTTGTAGGTTTAATGCAAGAGTAGAAAAATATGTGCAGCATAATGCATGACCATAGTCGATGAAGAGTCAAGCTGAGGACAAGTGGAAAAGTAATCAAGCACTTGGCAAATGTGCTCTGGGCTGCTCCCGAGACATCTCCTGTAGTGCCATGTAAAATAAGTTCTTACCTCCACTTCCAAGAAAAGTTGTGATAAAAGGACTCAATAATAAGCATTCCAGTTCCCAGAAGAAAATAATATAGCTAAAGTAGCTTACAAATATTGAGTGCTGCAGTTGTAGGAAATGGTTAAAAGTACTTTATTATTATTATTATTGTTATTATTATTAATGTTTGCATTCAGACATATATATATATGTTTGTATATACATATAATGTCGATATTACATATATTTGTATATTCTTTTTTATATGTATAGACATACAAATATATGTCTGTACATACAAATTATATATATGCATATATTGCAAATGGTTAAGGAGTCTGGAAGTGGTCTCATTAAACCACAGATATAATATTTACTTTAATGGGAAAGAAAACATGGGCATGCTGCCTTCCATTCTTCCTTTCTGAACACTGGTATTTTCTCTCTTACAAGCATCCCCAGCCAACAATGTATGAAAACAAAGCCGTAATGTTATGCTGCAAGAAGAAGTCGGTAACCTGTCCTATGACAATAAAAATAAATTATTTAAATTACAAAATGATGTGCTTGAAGTCCTTCTTGTCAGAACTGAAGTTATCCAACTGAAGTGTGCACTGTATAGCAGCCAGGCTCCTGAAGAAACATACCTCTTGAATCTAGTTGTCAGGGCTCTAGACCTACAAAGAAAATACTGCTCATCCATTCCCCTGTCACCAACACAGATATAGTATGTGGAATCTTGAAAAGAAATTATCAACATCCTTGTTTTCAATGACTGACATGAGAGGCACAGAGTATGCTCATCTGTACGGGTTTCTGGAATCTGGTTTTAAGCCATTTCCCTTTGTGCATGCTGCTGTTGAGTGCACTTGCAGTGCCAAAGATTGAAATCGTTCCAGTGTTCATAAGAGAGGCAATGGCTACTAAGGGACTCCAGCAGATAGGCATGATGACAGAAATTTAATGAGATTTGAGTATCACTATCCCCTTCCTTCACTTTGCTCCAGATTAACCATCTCACACAGAACCTATGAAAGAGTAAAAGAGTAATCCTCAATGGAAACTTGGTTGAAAGATCTGTAACATTTATAGCAAGCTGGCAGATTTTGCATTGAAATGTTTGAAGACAACTCACGTGATGGGGCCTTAGGAGTTTTGCTGAGGAAGTGGAAAAGGGATAGCATGTCCATGATTTCCAATAACTCTTAGACTCCTCTTCAAGAGGTTGTCGGACCATCACCACAGTCAGCTGGACAGAAATGCAACACCCAGTGTGTGCTACTAGCATGTAATGTCTGCGAGCAGCCAGTGTTTACTGAGTATTTCTAGGGGAATGTTGGTACAGAACATTAGTGGCATAATATATGAAAGTAGATAGTTTATAATTTTGAAATAACCAAGCTGACAACAATATATACTGTGGCATTCCTAGCAATCAGAGATGTGACAACTTATCATAGAATCATAGAATCATAGAATAGTTTGGGTTGGAAGGGACCTTAAAGATCATCAAGTTCCAACCCCCCTGCCATAGGCAGGGACACCTCCCACTAGACCAGGCTGCCCAGTGCCCTGTCCAGCCTAGTCTTGAACACCTCCAGAGAGGGGGCATCCACAACCTCCCTGGGCAACCTGTTCCAGTGCTTCACCACCCTCACTGTAAAGAATTTCTTCCTTATGTCTAGTCTAAATCTATCCCCCTCTGATTTATATCCATGTAGGAAGGCTGTGAGTTGTGTTCCTGGACAAAGATACTTACCACTTTTAATTACATGTAATCCTTTACCAGTAGGTCAGATTATCCTCATTAGAAGTAAACTATCATATGATCATGTGAAGGTCAGGGCTCCTCTGTGCTTGGAAGAGTGGAGCTATAACAAAGAATTGCTTTTGTCTCTTACACCCAAACTACTGGCTAGAAAAATGGTAAAACAAATGGCCCTGGGGAGCAGAGGGGAAATACAATATTGCAGACAGGCAAATAAGGATCACAACAAACCAGGTGCAACCTGTAGGAAATTCTCTTCAGGTTTCTGAAATACCTAGCTGATACAAAGAATTTTGCAACAGAATTAACTTTTACTCTAAGCTCAATGTTTATATTATGGACACACATGAAAATTTGCTATGTTTCTAGAGGTTTTTGGAGAGGAATGGGAATGATCAGCTAAATTTGGGCTTTCTGGTGAAAAAAAAAATTCTTTATCACTGTGCTAAGTATCATTTGAACACAGTCCATTCTTAATTCCTTTCCTGTATACTTACAGAAGTCATCAAGTAGGGAAAAATGCTGAGTACCTCTGATGGGGACAGATCATTTCCCACAGTTCAGATACTAATACTTTTCCAATCTAATTGCAAAATAGTTTGCTGTTCTTGCTCTGAAAGTCAGAAGTAGATTTGTAGTAGGCTCTTCTGGTTCCCAGGCCCTGTTTCTATCAACAGTGCAGTTTCTCTCTATGCAGGAGGTTTACAGCCTTCAAATACTATAAGGATTTGTTAATAGAATTTTAAATTAAAGACATCTGCTCTTCTTGATTTACGTGTTGATTCCTTCAGCTCAGCGATCATTTTTCTTATATTTATCTACTGTTCTGGTAATAATAATGTAAGAATCCTTTTAATATAAGGCCTGAGCCTGAACATACAAATGCTGCTGACAAAGCTCCTGCTGAGACATCTACTTCTTTTCACCCCAAGACAGAATCTCTTCTTACATACCTACTGTCTTCTGTGCACTTACTACAGCATACTCTTTAAAGCAGTGTTTTTTTCCCTGTATGGAATACACTACAGCAAGAAAAATTACGGATTCATTAAAACTATGGCCCAAAATACCTGCTTTACATGTTAAGAGTTGTGCAAACTTTGAAATGTTCACTTAAAAGCAATGTAGAGAAAGAGTGCAATGGCGAGAGGCAGGGCAGAGAGTGAGAAGCCTGAAGGCAAACAGAAGTTTGGAAAACTTAATAGAAAGCCTCCTGCACTTGGACCATCGCACAGTCTCCCAGGGGAAGCAACTGGCACTTCTCATTCCTGGGGGAGTTTTGCTGGGCTTTCTTGAAGCTGCAGCTGCAGTGTGCCCTCTTATGGCAGCACCAGCTGCTTTCTCTCTCGGTGTTGCACACTGGTGATGGGAAGAGAGGGGGAGTGCTGCTGTGATTGTTTTGCTATTCTTTTTCTTTTCCCTGAAAAAAGAAACGGGGAGAAATTGTTAACTCTGTATGCAGTGGCATAAGACTTGAAGCTTCACTCCCAGAGCATCAAGCGGTGCTCCATCTAACAAAGAAGATGAAATAGTGAACAAACCTTAAAAAAGGAGGCTAAATTTCATCTAGTTCGGTGTTAGCTGATGACTCACATGGCTTTCATGCCAAGGTCTATGTAAAGTGAAAGGGGAATGTTAGTTAAAGGCACGGCATTTAACAGAGAACGTCCAGTTAACAAAGCTTTTAGGCTGGCTCCACTGCCAGTCAGGCTCTGCCCACCTTGCTCTCTATCACTAGAGTATCTTGAGTAAGAGGATAACTAAAGACTTGTCATTCTTTTGTAAATATTCTATCATTAGAACATTTTGAAGATTGTGTTGTCATGGTTTCTTTTCCCCCTGCTTCTGACACCTTGTTGTCCCCTGATGTTCTGCTTTATTCCTCAGACCTCTTCCCTTCACCATCATGGAGCCTCCTGTTCCACTTCAGTACCTACACAGCTCCTGTGCATTCCCAGCAGCATTCTCCTCCTCTACTCACTGAGGGTGCTTCCAGTCTCATGGCATTTTCCAGCCCACTAAATTATAGTTGAAGTATTTGGGGTCTCATCCTTTCACATCTTCTGTTCTTGCTTATTTGTTACTGCGCCTCTGCTCATTGCATGTTTAAAAGCACACAGAAATCCCCGAGGGCTCAAGGCAAGAGTTGTGGCTGTGGCATTAATAGCTTCTACTATGCTGGTTTGGCACTAGGAAGCAAAAGAGGCATGGTCTCTTTGGAAGAGGCAAACCCATTTTCCTGGTCAGCATTGGAGATCCAATATATTCTGACCACTTCTGACCACTTCCAGTTCAAAACCAGGCCTAACCTCATGTATGTGAGGGAAACGAATACATTCCCTTGCCAGACTCCTGGCTTCTCCATCAGAATAAAACCTGGCACTGCCTGGCATTACGTGCAAGTCCTCACTGATCACACTGCACGCTTCAAGCACAGACTATTCCTGGGATGACTTGGCATCCTGGGGTGCAGGTTCATAAGGGTGCCCAGGAGCCATGCATGTGCACCTTGGTATTTCAGACTGTAATGTATTTGTGTTTCTATTTTACCTCTGGCTCATTGCCTTTTATGTTTACTTCAGCATGCCCACTCACCTTAACAAAAAAAAAAACAAAAAAACAAAACAAATGAAGATGCAGACTAAGTGCTTTCTCTGCCAATCAGGCAGCTTTTTCTGCAGCTCATCCTGCTGCAGTTCATCTCAAAATCTGTCCTTCATTACAATAATATATCATGCAGTTCCAATACCTCTGATTATTAATGCTAAGTCTGATAATATTTATCAAAAGGTGAAGTTGTCTTTAGAAAACAGAAACCAATCTGCAGGCTCACTTTGGATTTCATTTGTGCCATAACCCTCTGGGATGATGCTAAAAACCCATGTCAAACCTTTATAAAATGTCAGTATTACCTTGGCCCCACTTGATTTAAAAAGGGGGAGTGTGAGGTAATGCTGTCTAGAATTACATCTATTTTGCCCAGCCCTTGGGAATACAGTTCAGTGACCCCTAAATTCTCCTTTTGTACTTGCTATTTGAAGATTTGACAGGAATTTTGTAATTGAGTCAACTTCTGTCACCAAGCTACAATTTTATGTGTTGTTAGAAAAGCTTTTTCTGGTAGACAGAGAGCAATGAAGTCAGAATCCATCCTTTCTTATTAATCTGCACAGAAGCTGTTGAGAGCTTTGCTGTTTAGCATCATTCCACTAGTGCTGTCTTATTTGTTCTTCAAGGCTCACATATATTTCACTGTTTATGGTAAGCTTTCTGCACTGTGGAGGAGGCTGTTGGTGAAGAAGTTCTAGGAGGAACAGAAAGGTTTTTGTACGTTTGAGATGTTCATTCACATAGCCTATACACCAAACAGATATTTCATTTAATTAGGAACACAGACCAGGAATGGATCTTGTGGGCTATAGGGCCCAATCCTTTACCATGTCCAGAAACCATGAAACAGAATGCATTCTATCTTACACATCAACCTTTCTTAAGGGGCTCTTCATGATTTTGCAGTAATTGGAAGTTTGCTCCAGAGCTTTCTCTTAATTTCCAGCCTGAATTTATTCATGGATAGCTTATACTCACTGGTTCTTTACCAACAGACAGGTTTACTCTACCTCATCTTCCTCCATTTTATCATATCTTCTCTATCCCTCTTGTTGGAACTCCTTCTTCAAACTTGTGTCCTTCTCTCAGCTACCTTCCCAGACACTCTGCCTGTACATCTGCTGCCCATGGGTATCTTCACATTGCTCCTTCTCTGGGAGAAATACCTATGTGACAACCCCTGGTGACCTCAGTGACAAAAGGAAGAGGATGTGTTTCAGCCAGGAAGCTCCTCCACTCTTAACTCTGCCGCCAGTGGCTCTCCATGAGAATTTACTGGTTTCCCAGGCTGCATTTTCCTTCCTCCACTCTTCCCTTCTTGTTTTAGAAAATGAAGGTAGGAACACTCTTACTTGAGTCACTACCTTAAGGCTTCTGATTTTTATCCTTAGCTTCCCCTCCAGCCATCCCCAAAATAAAAGAATGAAATCCAAAAGGATAAAAATAATATAGACCTGTGCAAGAAGCAGCAAAAAACTCCCATCCAAATGAGTGCCAATAGCTGCCAGTTCTAGTCTCTTGATTTTTGCTTTCAAGGCTGGGAAACTCTCCATATATCTGCAGGGATATAATCGAGCTGATACTGGATTACACTCAAATGAATATGTTCTATAAGAGTTGAAGTATATTTTTCAGAATATGCATGCATAGCCTTCTGAAGGACTCTATCCAAAATAGAAAGTGTGCACCTGTCTCCTCTTAATAGCACCATGATGAAAAGCATCCTTTGTAATCCTCCCCAATTTGAGCAGAAGGAAGCAGATGAAATTTAGGGGCAAATGGTACCACAAAACATACCAATGAGGAAAGTATACAGTGAAGATACTTGGACATTGTGGTTTTACTAGAGGAAGAAGGGAATTGTCTTTCAGAAGTCTTTTAAACTATTTTAAACTTTTTGAAGGGAGAATACTTTGTAATACTACTGCATCTGTTTAACCTTTTATGGAGGAAAACCCCAAGATCTTACATGGAAGTCTCAAGGGAACAGGGGTTCTTGGGCCCTATCTGCCTGCAAAATTGGGGAGGATGGAAAGACAATTTTCCCCTCTCTTGCCATCCTGAATTATTGTTTGTGCCATCCTTTTGCTTTCTCACAGGGGATAAAGACCACCAGGAAACACATTTTAAAATCATCTGTGGTATACAGAAGGAGAAGGGAGAAAGTTGTTGGTACATTTCAGCAAGCCTCGTTAAAAACATCTCTAGGCACTACAAAGTGCATATTATCAATATGCATATGTGATGTCTCTGAGGCAGAGTTGCCTTTAAGGTACATATTCAGCAGGACAACATTTTCCCATGTGAGGCAAGGAACAACAGTGAATCATATGTGTGGGAGGGAAAAGCCTTCTGGCTATGTACAGTATTTATTCCCTTTTGTGTCTTGCTTCCCCCCTTCCCCTCTTTTATTAATGGCTTTTGCAATTACTGGTAACAGGCTATTGCTAGCTGGCAGAAAGAGGTGTCTTCTGCAGTTGACTGTTTGCAGGAAGCTGGATGTATAGAGGAAGGAACCAGCGCTCCTGCCCTGGCTTTGCTCACCCCTCCAGTCCCCAAATGAGAGCCAGCCAATGCCATAGTTGTGTTTTGTACTTGCCTCCCCACTGGATGTCATTGACCTTGCATAAATACATGTACAGATGCAGAAATGCAGAAGGTGAGGCCTGCAGTGCACACATTAAAAATTCCCACTGAAGATGTCAGCAGGAAGCTCAGAAAAGCAGATTTAGATTTAGAGGGAATCTGAAGGGAAGGTAAGGC
Source organism: Turnix velox (assembly GCA_013400935.1). Taxonomy (NCBI): domain Eukaryota; kingdom Metazoa; phylum Chordata; class Aves; order Charadriiformes; family Turnicidae; genus Turnix; species Turnix velox. The sequence continues at coordinate 357,484 of VZTY01027190.1, read as the reverse complement.
ACCTCACTCTACCTGCAACCACCACATCGATATAAGACTGGAGATTTTATTTCTCACCCTACTGAAGAGAGGTTAAACTCCAGGAGCATTAGGACTAGAAAGCATTCCAAAAAGTAGATGGTGTAGATGATGAATTCTATGTCCCGGGATGTTAGCTGAATTTCTCCTGAGATGACAAGGCAGCACTGGAGTTCTGCATCTATCTGATTGCAAAAGGATGTGAATGGTGATAGGCAGTCAGTAGGCACCAGATAGACCACGGTTTTGCAAGTAAATTGCAGGAAAGCTAGACAAAGTAGCCATGAGGGTGTTACTATTATAGAAGAACTTCCATGTCCAGCAAATTCGTGCATTGGTGAGGTACTCACAGAGCTCTATCTCTAACAGGCCTGATGACTTGCATTGCGCTTCCAAGCAAGGTGGCAGAGAAAAAATATAAGACATGTCAGAAAAATGGCAGTTAAGTTGCTTGTAATAGAACTGTGTCATCTAGCAGCAGTGAGATTTGGTATGAATATCCATTGATAGAGAGATTGTGCAGCAGTGACTGCATCAGACATGAAAATAAACATATCACAAGAGAGTAGTGGTGAGCTACAGCTTCTGCATAGTTTCCTTTTCTCCTTGCCTTCCCTCCATGAGTTCCCTTTGTTCAGCTGCTTGTGGATTTAGAGACTCCTGCTGAAGCTGAGATGTCAAAATACAAGATACAAACACAGGAGAGTAAATAACCTAACAAATATAATCTCTGTATGAAGTAAAATAATTAAGAAAACAAAAATGAAACCTGGTGTCACCAAGCTGGCAGGGCTATCATTTTCAAACACTGATATCCAGCTTAGTCTGATTGGTGAGCTCTGCTGTTTGCTCCCTTATTTCTCTTGCTGGAAATGCAGAGGGGCACTGGCAAGGGGGGAAAAGGGAGCAGGGAAAATGGGGAGGTGGAGTGAGCAGGGTGAATCTCACAGGAGAGGCTGTGGGAGGGGTTGCAAGGGGGAATCAGAGCGAGCAGCTCATTGATGAGAAAAGAGCATCTGGAAAACAACCGAAAGGTTTTCCAGGCATCAGCGAGCGGTTCTTTACCAACAGACACTGCCAGCATGGAAAGGATGTCATTCCTCTCTGCAGAAAATGCCCTTTTAATAATTATCTACCATACAACATTTCTTCGGAAATTTCCAGTTTTACCTGACTCCTATTTTAAGTTTGTGCTGGGGAGGAATTGTCACGCAGCTGGGAGCTGACATTTCTGGAAGGCTCTTATCATTCATGTTTTTTACCTAGAGGCAAAGGGCGTGAGATCCTTTCAATCTGGGAGCTACAGCTGGGCTGATGGGGAGGTGCTGAGCCTGGTGCTTGCTTCCAGCCATCTGCCTGGAAGCCTCACACCATGGCAATTCTCTCCCCCCAGGCAAAAGTCAGGATGACAAGAGCCTTTCAAGACAGCAACCAGCAAATCAAATAAAGCCTTTGTTCCTTCAGATTGGAATGTTTCCTCTTTTTTTTCGCCCAAACGAGACATGGATGTACAAACAATTTTGTGAGAAAAGTCTGACTTTACCGATGACCTTAGAGAGTACAAAGGTCCTTTGGTAGCTGCTTGCCTGCACTTCCACTGGCTAAATTTCTTGACAGACCAGTTATTTTGTCCCTGAATTTCACATGGTTGTAAGCAGGACCAATTGCCCTGAGGAAAAGCCTCTCCTGTAAACAGTTCTGTCCCTGTGAGCACTCAGAAACAAACAAGGAATATGCTTGGGTTCCCCTCTCCTCTGCCTCCTCCCTGTGCCCATCATGGGCATCTGCTCTGCTCTCACGGTGATGGCTGTCTAGCTTCCACAATTAAGCGGGGCACTGTAAAATGAGCAGACCCTGGCTGAGAAATATGTATAAAATAGACTGTAAATTTCACTGGCAGTGTTAGGGACCATTAACCAGCCTACCAGATTCTTGCAGGGTCTGTTAGTTTCTGCAGAGGGCCCCACAGACCAAGCTCTACGAAGGAATCGATCCAGCAGACTGCTTCCTACGGGTGTACCTCTAGAGCATCCTCTAGAAGGTGATTTTGAGCAACTAACAGAAAAATTCTTCATGGTATCTCTGACAAATAAATTTGATGGAGACCATTCTTCCATTTTACTCCAAGTACTAGGAGGTCTGGGCACAGTGCTTCAACCAAGAAGTAGTTGAATTGGGGGCAGCTCATAGGAGAACAACTTAAACAATCACAGGTCTAGAAAACTGGGTCCTGGAAGGACTGACCAAATAGCTGACTGATTGAAATAACTCTTAGTCTCCAGCTGAGAGGTCTAGAAGAAGATACTGACAGATATGTACAACAAGGTCCTCTGTGAGGGAAAGGTTGGGAAATAATGAATTGTATTTCAGTCAAAAAGATCAGATTAAATTCTAGGAAATGTTTGGAAATTTTAAGGACTAAAAATATATTAATTGGAGAGTTTTCCAAGTAGATATCCTTAGAGATCTTCAGAAACAAGTTAGAGACAGATTTGTCACAAATGGCAGCTGGTCCTGTCTTGGATAGGGGAAAGGACCAGATAACTTTTTTATGTTCTTCCCAGCATGAAGCTTTTCTGTTCTGTGCTCTTTAACAAAAAAACCCATGTGTTGGGTTTGCATGCTTTTCCTAGATATTGAAGTTGTTCAGAAAGCAGGTAGGTAGAGGGATTCAAAATGTGCAGGGAAAAAATAAAGTAGATGGGTAGAGGATATCTGGGCAGCTTCAGACAGACTAAATAGACTGTTTGTATCCTTAGCAGGGGACACTCCAGGCAGCTTCTCCCTAGTTATGTTAAGACCTGGGTGTATGCCTGAGAGTGGTATGAAAAATGTTCTATGGCTGGGATTGATGTATCTGTATTTTGGCTTTGCCTGCACTACATTTACCTGTGTTAAATAAAGAAATAAAGTGCTGCAAGTATTGCTCCAAGATTGAATTATAAGTGTAACGTTTCTTCTTTTGTTAGCAGTTTGTGTCCTTATTTATTAAGTCTCAGGCTGAACAGCCTAAGGGAGTGTTTGAGCCCTAAATGCCCAAGGGCACTCCCACCACTGAAAGCAAGCAGCAAGCAGTTTGAAACACACTACTTCTATTCTGGGAAGACCACGATGATCAGAAATACAAGTTATTTCTTCTTTATTCCCTGCCCTCATTTCTGTATCCCCTGCTCCTCTTCATACCCTGAAATGACAGTCAGGAATTGAAAAACTCAGACTTCACTGCGAAACAGTGACCAATAAAGTGTTTTTTCATCTTTCATAAACTTAATTAGCAGAGATCAGTTTTGGAGAAACTCCTCATTTTAGTTAGTGCTAAGATGAATACCATAGATTTCTCCTGCCTCTGTCACTCTTTGTCTTTAGATTCAGTTTTTAAAACACCTCACCAAGACTTCCACTCCTTGGAAAAACCTACAAAATTAGAATACAAGAGAAGTATAAAGTCTATAAAGATCCATTTGCCCTTTCAAAACCGAACCTCTCTCTCATAAAAAAAGAAAGAGCATGCTTATTCAACATTCAGAAGAGTAGCAACTGCTTACACCAGAATATAGTTACAGTAGCCATTCCACTACAACAATCTAAGGTTTAAGATATTACTCATAATATAGGTAGGTGACTGCTCATCTAATTACTTCAGGGCTACAGTCAAAGTGCCGATATAACCTAAGACATACAGCAGCAATTCATATGAATCATATAATTTTTTCCACGTTATGATATTTTACTGTGTGTTTTGAGTAATTTTCTCATGAAAGCTTCCTCTACCTTATCAAAATCAAACCCCCCTAGACAAAGACAACCTTTGTTAGTCCTAGAAAGAAACAGGAGCTCCATGCTAAGGACAACACAGCTACAAAAAAACCAAACACACCCTCCCTTTTCAGGTAACTGTTAAGAATTCTAGCCTTAGCACAGCTGCTAAACACAACTGGTTTCTATCACCCAGAAAGCAAGACACAGTCTCTCAATGTATGCCTGATACTTCCCAAGAAACTAATTTGAACCAGTGCAGATATTGTAAAGTGCTCCCTTCACAAAGAAACTGCATGACAGAGAGCTTATCTAATGTGGAACGAGTGGTGCTACACTTTACTTAATAACAGCTCACTCCTGCAATTATTACCAGATGTTTGCAAATGTTCAGTAAGTCTCCCATCTAATGTCAACTTTTCCCAATTTTTTTACAGCATTCAGAGACTGAGGGTGCTGTTTAGCCAGTGCTGGCAAGAAAGAAAAGGGAAATTAAATAGCCCTTCTTCATTTGTTCTTTCTTCTAATGGTAACAGAGATTAAACCAGTGGAGTGTCAGGGAAGTCCACAGCGCTACCAAGACATATGGTAAAAATTATATTTTCAGTTCTCTTATCTAAACAATAAACTTCAGCCTCAGTAATGTGAGCTGTACTTCTATTTAGTAATGTAATTGAAAAGCCTGTTATTTCATCGCTGGTGTTTATCATAATTTTGCAAAGAAAGAGCACCTATCTCTTCAGATAACACTTATTCATATACAGATTAAGTGGCTTCAATAAAAGTCTGTTGACACCATTTCCTAATATACTCCTATTTACAGGCAGAAGAAGGAAATGTATTGACCACTTCAACCTGCTTTGGAACAGCTGCTGTAGGATTTACCTGCAATTACATACTGAAAATGAAATAAAAGATTAGTAGAAATAACATGTCACTTTGGACTTACAGATATTGTTGCTAGGGAAACATTAGAGTTAACATCTTGATTAGGGAAAAAACTACTGTAACCCAGCTGAACCTTTGTCAGCATCAGTGTTCACCAAAGCTGCAGATAGCTCGTTTGTCTGGCCAGGGACAGTGACTGCCCACTGTGGTCTCCTAGTTGACTGAATAGCCCTCTCTGGTGGTGTCCCATCTAGACACCCACTTACAAAGACACATAGTAGGGACTGTGTAACTGAATTACAATGAATACAACATCAGTGTGATAGATGGCTAAAACAGAAAGACTGATGGAAAAAGGGAGATTAATTATGTTGAATACCCACTACCTCTAGTGTAAAACAATTCAGGGCTATCCTGGCACCCTATCAGGGCCTGCCCACCACTCCTAAAAGAACACATTTCACACAGGAGGAACAGGAATAGAGAAACATCAGTCAAGTGAGAGTTTGGCAGTAAAATCTGCAAAAGGCCTTGGAGCAGTGGAGCAAGGCCAAAGAAAATGAGAAGGATTCTTATATGCTTGTATCTGGGCCTCCAGAGAGGAAAAAACAGGTGTTTACACAGAAAGCAATGTAGAAAAGGGAAAAGAGTTTTCTTTAGGAAAAGAGTTTTTACCTTCTTACACCATCCCAAGAATGAAATTATTTTGTATTTCCAAAGTCCCAAAAGAATGAATTTTGGGATATCCCAACTCTCTTGCTTTCCCACATATTGTTGACAACTCCATTAAATTTTCTAGNTTCTTTAGGAAAAGAGTTTTTACCTTCTTACACCATCCCAAGAATGAAATTATTTTGTATTTCCAAAGTCCCAAAAGAATGAATTTTGGGATATCCCAACTCTCTTACTTTCCCCCATATTTGTGAATCCTTGTGCTGTCAAACTCCCTTTGAAGATCTCAATGCCTACAGCTTCTTCACTTGGGGGACAAAGGTGAGACCAGTACAACACTCCTTGAGGAGGGCCCCACACTTGGATAATTACAAGAGAACGAGTTTCAGCTAAGTTCAGAGGTTTCAGAAGACAAACTAATGCTTTTTTATTTGAGGAGTTCAAAAGCTGTCAGAGACCACTCTGTCAATGTAAATGAATTAACTGTAACCAGTGCTTGTCTGGTTCATTCAATGAAATAGATGCTGTTGTCATTTCTCACTCAGAGATAAATTCTGCTTCAACTCTTTCAGAAGTATGAATTTTTAAAATTCCCTGGTTCTCAAAAACACAGTAAGAGAGCTACTGTATCAGATAAAAAAGATGATGAGTCATTTTGTTGCTCAAAGCTTTTGTCATTATAGTGCATTACCCATCATTTCAGCCAGTACACTGAACTTTAGCTAGATGTAAATCAGAGTGCAAATCTATAACATTATCTCATATTTAAATGACTGGATTACTATGTTTCTGACCTCTGTGAAAGACCACAATCCTTAAAAAAGAGAAACACAATCGCTGCAAGATTAGTTCAGGACCAGAATATTGAAACCAAGCCACTTCACAGATCTTTTCTCCTTTAATGTTACCTGAGTGCTGACTTTTAAAAATAATCTGGGATTAATATCTTAAATATGCACAGATGTTCTTGTATTCTTCTGTCCACAACTTCAGTACCAAAAGAAACATTATAAATGCCAGGACTGTAGGAGTGTTGAAAAGCAAATTACTTTCAGAGCTCAGGAAATACTGCTTGTCTGTGTGTTCATGACACTTATTTCTTAGAAATTTACAAACTTTAGCACTGAAATTTAATGGGTGTTTATATTTGATCTCAGGTCTTTTCAGCTGCAATTACTTAACTACTGCTTCCAGCAGCCCCTCACATTTCTCTCTTGTAGAGTACAACATGTTGTGTAAGATGAGCTTGTTCCTTCAGCCATTTTTAAAGAAAGAATTTAAAATTTGTCTTTTTACCCAGTAGAAAACTCCTTTCCCATCTCTGTAGTTCTAAACAAACTACTGTCTAATTGCTAAATATGATTACAGAAATTTACTGTCTTACAACTCCACTTGTTTCAAGAAAATTTTCTTCTCCTTTCTTTCTTTCTTTCTTTCTTTCTTTCTTTCTTTCTTTCTTTCTTTCTTTCTTTCTTTCTTTCTCTCTTTCTTTCTTTCTCTCTTTCTTTCTTTCCCCCATCAGCTGCAGGGAAAAGACCTTACATTAGAAAATTGTGTACATTAATAGATATATAATTATTTTAGTCTCCATATTAGAGCATATATTGAGCATATTAGAATATTTCATAATAGAAAGGAGTCAAAAATAGTCTGGTTTGTGATATATTTCAAATTACAAATGTACAAATTCTTCTAATAGTAGCTAATCTGTCATAAGAATTAAAGGGCGCCATGTTTTCTGTGGTTCTCATGACATTAAACTCCAGGCTGCTTATATTAGCTGCTGCTATTAGAGGAATCTTCCATGTGAGAACAGCAAAGAAATTCTGAAGCAGCGGAAGAACAGGTATCTTAAAAATTAGGAAAAAGGGGGAAGAAGCCCACAGCAAAGCACAGAGGACCCTTTATATGTGTTGTGAAGAAAATGCTTCAGTGTGTGCACATTAGTAATGAGTAATCAAAAGAGTGTGATTCCACCAGATTACTTTTGCAACAGGATGTATTCTTCTCTAGATTGAGTTTATGGATTACTAGAAGTTTTTAAAGAAATGATGAGACAGGTGCTGTCTGACTAAAATGAACAACCATTGCACATAGAAGCAGCAACCTCAAGGAAAAACACATTTGAAAATACTCCTCACAAGCATTCATCAAGCTAGAATTTTGCTGTTCATTTCATGTTCTTTCTGTCCAAAGGATAGCTCCTGTCCTGATAATGAAGGAAAAAAGTAAAATTTATGCTCTGCAACACAAAAAAAAGGCATGCTCAGACTAATTTGAGATTTTGTAGCCTTGCAATAAAGGCAAAGCCAAAACTAGAAGTGCAATCCTGATTCTGTTGAAATCAATAGCAAAAATCCATTTAATTCAGTTGGTTTAGCATTTTATACCAGAAGAGCATCAAGGGACCAGGGATACAGAATATAGTTACAGTAGTCCTCTAAAACAATCTAAGGTTTAAGATATTGCTTATAATATAGGTAGGTGACTCTGCACATTTCCTACCTACTGTAGCTGATCTAACTACTTCTGGGCTAGAACACAGAGTCAAAGTGCAGACATAACCAAAGACACACAGCAACAATTAATATGAGTAATATAATTTTTTCCACATTATGATATTTTGCTGCGTCAAAGTACTCCAAAAAGGAAGCAAAGTAAGTGCTTCAGAGAAAAGTTTCATTTGTCCATGGGGAGATTCTTTTCTCAAAATCTGCTCTTTCTGTAATACTCTAATACTATCTTCCAAACAGTGGAATTCGAAGCTGAACATCTGTGAAATGAATATTTTCAGTACATGCTAATTCAGAATGTGCTGTAGGCAAAAAAGGTGCAGCAGCTGTAAGCACCACAGGTTCTGGTTGGGTGCCAGTACAAAGCAGTCAGGAAGCAGCAGACCTTGACTATTCTACACACTATCCAGAACTGAGAGGACCTCTGCTAAACAATCCTTGATAAAACGGAGCACATCAGGCAGACCACTCACAGAAAAAGTTACTGCAAGTTTCATGGAATGTATCAGGGGCATGATCCAATTAAAAAATCAGGACTTGAAAGTCTAAGAAAGTGAATTATATTGACTTGAAAGAGATATGGGAAAAGAATAACTTCAGAAACACGCAAGAATAAGCTTTGAGCCCTAGCAGGATTGATCCTCTACTTAGCAAAGAGATTTCACCTGGAAAAAAAGTTTGATCACGTGTTTCCTTTATGTCTAAATGCATATTTCTATATCTAAATATAGACATTGTCAAGGGACCTTGACAGGCTTGAGAGGTGGGCCCAAGCCAACCTCATGAAGTTCAACAAGGCCAAGTGCAAGGTCCTGCACCTGGGTCGAAGCAATCCCAAGCACAGATACAGGCTGGGTGGAGAGTGGCTTGAGTGCAGCTCCGTAGAGAAAGACTTGGGTGTGTCAGTTGATGACAAACTCAACATGAGCCAACAGTGTGCACTCGCAGCCAAGAAGGCCAACCAAATCCTGGGTTGCATCAAGAGGAGTGTGACCAGCAGGTCAAGAGAGGTGATTTTACTCCTCTACTCGGCACTGGTGAGACCACACCTGGAATATTGTGTCCAGTTCTGGAGCCCTCAACACAGGAAGGATATTGAGCTATTGGAGAGGGTCCAGAGAAGGGCCACGAAGATGATCAAAGGGTTGGAGCAACTGCCCTATGAGGACAGGCTGAAGGAGTTGGGGTTGTTCAGCCTGGAGAAGAGAAGGCTCAGAGGGGACCTCATAGTAACTTATCAGTACCTGAGGGGGTCCTACAGAAAGGCAGGGGAAGGAATTTTTAACATAATATCGGATGGGAGGACTAGAAACAATGGATATAAATTAGAGGGGGATAGATTTAGACTAGACATAAGAAAGAAATTCTTTACAGTGAGGGTGGTGAAATACTGGAACAGGTTGCCCAGGGAGGTTGTGGATGGCCCATCTCTGGAGGTGTTCAAGACTAGGCTGGACAGGGCACTGGGCAGCCTGGTCTAGTGGGAGGTGTCCCTGCAGGGGGGTTGGAACTCGATGATCTTTAAGGTCCCTTCCAACCCAAACTATTCTATGATTCTATGATTCTATAAATACATATTTAAATACAAGGGAATGGGGAAAATGTTGATTACATTATTCCAGTGTCAAAAGTGCTCAATAATTATTAAATGATTGATTTTACTCCTTAATAGGGTAAAGGGTGGCATGACTAGGAGTAAAGGATGCAAATTGGAAGAGGGTAGATTTAGGATGGATATAAGAAAGAAGTTCTTTACTGTGAAGATGGTGAGATGCCGGAACAGGTTGCCCAGAGAGGCTGTGGATGCTCCCTCCCTGGAGGTATTTAAGGCCAAGCTGGATGAGGCATTGAACAACCTAGTGGGAGGTGTCCCTGTCCAATGCAGGGGGCTGGAACTAGATGATCTTTAAGGCCCCTCCCAACCCAAACCATCCTATGGTATTACACTGCTACAGGTCAAATCAGATTTGAGGAACTGTTGTGTTAGATGTTCTCTGTGAGTTAGACATATCCATAGGTATTATATTTAATATTGTGCTGCCCTCACTGAAAAGACTGCAGCAGTTGAAAGGCAAAAGCTAGACCAAAGGAAACACTATCTTAACTTCTATATGTGTACCACTAACTGTCCCTTGGAGCAGAATTGTAGAATAGGAAGGAAGGGAATGGAGAAAGGAGGGCTGGGAACTGAGGTTAAGTAGGACAGCTAGGAGGTATCTGCTGAACAAGGCCAGCTGGGTTCAACAAGAAGAGGGAGTAGCCAAGGAACAACAGAAGAGGGGTAAGGACAAGCCTGACTTGATAAAATATGAGCAAGACAGGAGCTGATCCTGTCCCTGCAGCAGGAAACAAGATGACACAGGTCACTAGCAGCCTGAAGAGCTGATCACATTTGGTGCAAGCATGAGCAGGGTGTTCTGCAGAGCCCATCAATAATTAGAGCACAAAATACAATGAAAAAAAACCCTACCAGAGTTCTGATTATTAGTGCTGCCTGGGTCCTGAAATATGCCTGGAGCAGACGAGGAAGGAAGGAGTGAAGTATGGCACCAGAAATGCCAAGTATCTAGTGAATTAAAACCTTCCTCAAAGAGGAGAATAAAGAGCAGGATCCAGGGCTCCCTTCTTGTCTCTGGTGGGACAACACAAGTTTTTACTGTTGTCTGGTCTCAGTCCAGGTGAGACTCCTGAACATGTGGAAGTGGATGAAGATCCTTTTACCTTTCCAGTCCCTGAAATACACTTCTGATAGTTTGTCATCATGATGCTATTTGATCATAAGATAGATGTGAGGAGATATAAAAAAAAGGCTTGAGATTCTACCACAGGATCATGAGCTAGGACTCTTCCATGCTTGTTCCCAAAGCTATGGCTCCATTTCCCATCTCAAGTGACCATCCACTCCTACAAGGAGCCTGGAATGTACAAATTCTCCTTTCTGCTGCACTCCTGGAAAAAATCTGGCACAGAGACTGAAGTTATATCAACAAATACCTTATATTTCAGTCTCCTCACTCCCCATCTCATTGTGAGAATTTAACTACAAGGGTTTATGTAGGAATAGAGATGATATAGTAGAGCTCCTGAAAACAGTGCTCATTTCCTGGGCTAAAAAGCACCATGTGCAGAGGAGGCATGCTTGGGAACTGACCCTACAAGAGGGTACATACTCACAGTAGATATGTATGTTCCCTCTCTCTTTAATATCATTCTTCAAGGCTACACCTACCTTCTTCTTAGAGTTTAGGATGCTGCTTTCATACAATAAATAGTTGCAGGACTAACAGAGGGAAGAAGGGAAAACACTTTTTCTTGACCAAGTTAAAACCAGTCCTACACAAACCTGAGTAAAAATAATGAATATGCATAGGCTTATTTGAATATGTGGTTTGTCAGCTATTTGCCTACATGTATTTAACACCCACAGAAGGCCTAAGGCAGCAGCCATAGACTTTCTTCCACTTGCTTTTTTTTGCAGAGATCTTACAGAAAGCCCAAAGGAGTAAAATTACTGTCATTATGATGCTATAAATGACTGATAAAGTGTATTATTCTCCAAAGAGTTAGTTGGTTTAATGTAAGCAAAACTGCAGCTAGTACATAGCAGTTTGGATATAATTCTGCCGGTTTCTCAGCTGTAGAGCCTTTAGGAGACCAGGAAAGTTGGCTTGTGGTCATTTTCTTTTCTCCCCTGTTAAGCTCTTCAAAAAGTGACAAAAGCTGGGTCATGGGCTAACTATGTTTTTTCACTTACAGACAATTGGCAAGTTATAAAAGTTAATTCTGATTCCTCCATCTCCTTGCCTATCCTGTTTAAACTAGATGGAGGATGAGTTGAATTTGTATTGCGTTACTTAATAGTAGTAATGTGCATATTTGTTAGCTGAAGCCTCCCCTGATTTTTCAGCTTCTTGACAGAGGAGAGATATTTATTTCTAGGACACTGTATTCTACTGGTTTCACATAAAGTCAGATTGCCCTGACTTTAGTGAAACCATTTAGCTATTGGTTTATTGTATGTAAGGAGCAATTTGGATAAAATCTTGATTCCGTTTAAATTAATGGTAAAAGCAACTTCTATATGAAATTAATTTTAAGAGAAAGAGAGCGTGAAATCCCATTTGTACACACCATTTTAATCAGGGCTATAGTAAATTTATAAAGTACTACAGCAGTAATGGAGAGATGTCTGGGTAGCAAAATGCATCTTAGAAATATGAAGGAATCTTTGTCAAAGGCATGCATCTCACTGAAATCTTTGTTCCCCCTCCAGCACCTACTTTTGGGCACAGCATATATTTGCATGACTTTATGAGAGGGATCTATTCACTTATAGCTCTAGGGACCATTTGGACAGCTGATGATTATTGAGACTCTCATGTTTCAATCTCCCTTCCTTATCCTGTCTTCCTTTAAAATGTGAATGCTGAACTATATCTCTGCCTTGATATGATTTCTTCCTAATAGACATCTGGTATCATGATCCAGCATCTATAATCATAGAATCATAGAATAGTTTGGGTTGGAAGGGGCCTTAAAGACTATCTAGTTTCAACCCCCATGCAATAGGCACCTCCCACTAGATCAGGTTGCTCAGTGTCTTGTCGAGCCTGGCCTAAAACACTTCCAGAGAGGGGGCATCTACAACCTCTCTGGGCAGCCTGTTCCTGTGTTTCACCACCCCCACCATAAAGAATTTCTTACCCTTCGCTCTTGAGTGCAAAGTGGTTTCATTTTTGTAAGTAGCAAGCTGGTGGCCATGCTGAGCAAAGAGCGGGAAATGAGGTGAAACTTATCTTATTTGCAAATTTCTTTCCAAGGACCACAGAAAAGGAAGCATAACACCTGGAAAATTTCCAAAGTCATAAAGAATATCTTTCAGACAGAAGAGTATGGGGGCAGGATATTACTAAAGTGAAAGATGGAGGCAAATGGGGATGATGCAGCACCACAGACACAGGGGAGCTCTGAGTTGTTCTGGGAGACATGGTGAGGAGAAGCAGCAGTCTATTTTGGCAGAGTCTGAAGCCCAGTGTAGGCATGAGCTACTTCTCTTGATTAAAAAGAAATGCTGTCTTCACATCAGTATTTTAGAGGAAATGCCAAAAGCATTCTCCCACAACAATGAGGTGTTCCTGTTCAGTAAATAACACAGTATCTCTGTCACTGGGGAAAAAAATAGACTTTTTAGAAGATTTTAAATGATAAGTTACAGACTCGAGCCAAAACTCTGCTACTTGAACTCGTAAACATCATATGTTTTCAATGGAACAGTAGTTTTGAAACTAACACTATAAATTAAATAATATTGAAAATTAAAAGCTTTTATAGTTCACAAATTTTGAATATTACACTGTAACATTAGACTTTACCAGATAGGATGAAATTTAATTTTTCTTCCTCTCACCTTCTCAGTAAAGTGTCAATATATCCTCAAAATCAATTGCAATATTTAGAGTAATTCAAACAGTATTGAATACCATAAAGGATTTTTGCCATGTTTTTTACTTTTGTACTAAAATGAAACTGGGCTTTCACACTGTTTGGATTAGTTTGGTTTCTTTAATTTAAACAAAATCTTTCAGACTCCTGCCATTGCAATGTGCCAGCTTTTAACCCAGGAGGATGGAGAAACACCTGCAGAAACTCAAATATTAGCCAGACTGTTCCCCTCTGTACAAGGCAAATGAGCATTCTGTACATACAAATCCTGTTTGTTTCCAGCTTCAGACTCCTCTCTTCTTTGAACTGGAAATAACTGCAAGAAAATTTCACTTATCTCTGCATAATCACAAGTCTTGCCCTGGGGCCTGCAGAAACAGAATTGTAATGCACAAGAAAGTGCTATAGGTGAGGACAGCTGATGAAAAATGACTTGCAGATACAAAGGCTTGGGAGCATTCTCTCCCAATGTCCTTGTTGATATCCTTCAGTTAATATCCCTCTCCTTCTTCCATGGGTCTCTCACAGAGCACTACGAATGGAAACAAGCAGAAATCCTCTGTGATCCACCCACTTTTCCTTGTGTTTTTTGCATCAAGACCAGCAGGAGACCAAAGTATTCTTTGACATATTCTTCCCTTCTTTAAACAACTTAGAATACTTGTTTTGTCCTATTAAATCCAAGTCTTTGTCTATTGTCAGGCACTTCTCAATTATCTTTAAACCCTCTGTACATATTAAGGTGTATAACCCCAGTTATGGCTACTGCTCCCTTTAGAGAAGACAGTTTTTCTATCTAAGATGTGGCAACAGATGTAAAGACTCAGCTATAATTGCAGTATTGTCATCCTTAGTTAATGAAACATTTCAGACTAGGAGCACACATTACCTTTATTATGTACAGCTGTTACACTCGTATCTTGACTTCTTTTTGCCAAATAATGTATTTTGGGAGCATAAAGTAAAGTTACCTTGGTAAGTGGGTGTTACCTTTATTATCTATATTAGCTGTATTTCCTATATCTTCTACATCTTCTTCATCATTATCTGGATATTATTATATGTGGGTATTATTATAATCCAGTAAGGCTATAAAACTCAGCACAGGGTCTTGCCACATCATGCTGTAAACAAGCATTTAATTTACAAAGAAGTCCTTTCTTTTATTTATTTTTTTTAATAAAATATAAATGTTCTTAGGAAGTAACTCTGTTCTTTTTGAGACCTTCTCCAAGGTCCATCAGCCAGCATACAGAACCTGGGGAGTTCTGCCCACAGCAAAACACTGCAGCTTCAAAAACATCTGCCAAGCTCTGGACCATGTTTTCAGGCCCTCCTGCTAAGCAGCTCCATGGTTTCTCCTGTTTTATATGAGAAATGTCATATGGAGCATGCAGAACAGAGAAGCTGGGTCTTTGCTGTTCATCTGATCTCCAGATGGGACCTTCCAGCCTATTTCCTGGGAACCCTTTCAGCCAGCGAGGGCTTGAAAAGAGCAGGGAAGCATCCATATCAAGGCTTGGGGATGAGGCACAAAGTTTTTTAGCGGTAGTACTGTTTCTCCATCATCTGACACAGTTCTTTGATCAGTGATAAAAGAAAGCAGCTCTCCACGTGCTTATTTGATGTTGGCTTCATCCTCAAGTTTTGCTGCCCTACTTTGAAAAAATCTCATCTCAGCATCAATGGCAGAGAAGACAATACTACAACCTGCAGCAACCACTGCGTTGGTTCCTGAATCAGCTTCTTTTTGGCTACCACTAGATTTCCACCTGAGGAGTTCTGAGTTCCAGCTTTACTAGTTGAAATACCATTAAAGGGTTGCATTGACTTGATAAAGTAACATGGATATTATTATATGCTGAATCATGATGCACCATGATACAGGGATCAGACATGCTATATGTCAACTGCAAGCAAATGACTTCTGTTATCTCCAGTCTCTATTTACATGTTTTCGCTCTGCGATATTCACACAAAGTCTTGTCTTTGTCTTACTGTGTTGTGGCATGGAGGAGAAAGGATACTGGGATAAAGATACCATTTAACTCACCAAATATGTGTGCTTTCTGAGTTACTCTGGAGAACCTGGCAATTGAATAGCTGGGAGCAAGCAGCTAGGAAGCTTAGAAATCTGCTAATAGAATATCAATACTGCAAAGTTTACAGGTGAAGACTCAGGATATCCACTCAAAGGATGCTTTGAGAGGGATCATTGTACTTTATTCTGAAAGCTCATTGTATTTTGATCATCTGAATTAGTATTATCTTTTAACTTCTGCATTTCCCTTTTCTGAGGATAAAAATTGTCAGTAAAACCCACCAGCAACAGAGTGAAGAGATTCTCATTCCTGACTGAGGGCTGAGGTGTTTTCCCTTGCTTGGATACCAGCCCCTAAAACTCTTGTGGTCAAGCTGTTTCACATTACCTCTGTCTCCACTACTGTCAAACTTCATCTTCACTACTACCTTGTGACCAGCAAGAGAAGCTGGCAAAAGAACCAACAATAAACTACAGATTGTGACAAGGCATGGGGCACATCTTCCACTTCTTTCCTTGTGTCATTACTTCTGCTGGCCTCCAGAAGCTGAAGGGAACCTTCCTCTTTAACACCACATCTAACATCTTTCTGTCCTCCAAATTACGAAGAAGCACGAGAAGTCTGAGCAGTACTTTCTCAACTAATGGTAACCAACAGCAGCATCTAGTGGCTCAGTGTCGTGGTTTGACCTCAGAGAGAACAAAAAAACATGTCTGTCACTCTAGCTGCCAACTAGAAAACAACACTTGTAGGTTGAGACAAAAGCACACAAAACCAAAGTTTAACAGAACAACAATAGCAACAAGAAAAGAACAACAATAAGATGGGCAAGAGCATTTACAAGCACGGCATGATACCAATCCATGAACAAGACCACCACACTTGTTCACCCCTGGCCCACCAGTCTTTCACTCCAGCTACTTCCTGCCCCTCTTCCTGGCCAGCTCCTGCCTACCATTGGGCATAGCTTAGGTGAGAACTGGATACTTGTGCCAGAATTAACCCACCAGAACCAGGACACTCAAGCTTTGCTCCAAAGAAGATTTTGATCTGAAATCTTCAGACATGGGGAATCTATTCACACATTGCAATGAGGTATAAATTCTCCAAATCTCAACTCTTGTGAAAGCGTGCCATTTGGCAACCTTGATGCACAGAGAGATTTTACAGCTGGATGAACAGTTTGAGTACATCATCTCTTGCGTGCAAATCTGAAGGCCTCCACGGAATGACCTGAGGGCAAATTGACAGTGGGCATCTGCATACTGAGAGATGTAAAGAAGAAATGCAGAAAGAAGCTGAACAATTCAGCAGTGTGGCAGCACTGGTTGCAGAACCACACTCAGTCCTAGCTTCTGCCAGTGACATCAGTTGCAGGCTCACCTGGCCACAGAGTTTCTCCACAGGAGCCATTGGCAGCAGGTGCAGTTTGTGATCATCTCTAGTGTGTAAACTCAACAGATGAGCCCACAAACTAGCTGTTTGCCCTGTCAGAAAAATAAACACCAAAACCAAATGCTGATTCCACACAGGTTGCATAGCAGATTTTGTCACATGTTTTGGGATCATCATGTATAAAAGTGCACTTCCTACTCCAGTCTTTCAAGGGCTAGTAAACAAAACAGGGTGTTTTTGTGGATATTTGGAGAGGCTGTCCTCATTTCAACAGACCATTTTCCTGGACCCAAGAAATTTTCTGAAGAGGTGCTGGATGTTAATTCTGTGCCTAAGTTTTTTCTGGGGAAAAGTGCAGAAAGGGAGGGCCAGATTTCATCCAGTAATATAGGCAACTTGCAATTTATGTAGCTGTTTCTTGAGAACATTGGTCTTTTGGAGAGAGGGTGGTTTCTACATGCTATTTGCATTTATGTTTGTTCAAGGGGTGGCAAAATTGAGGATTTCTATTTATTAAAAAAAAAAAGCCAGCAGCATGGGAGGTTCTTCTGCCTGCCACTACTAGGTTGAAAGTGGAGGTCTTCCTTCAAATTTAATGACTAGAATGCTAATCACTGGTTGTTTACTGTAAACAAGGATCAGAGTGGTTTGGCAGAAAATTAATCTCCTGATAAGCCTATTTACCTGCATCCCACCTCTCTCCTCTACTACCTAATTTCTGTCTCTAATCTATTAAATCCACACATGATTTAAAGCATTTATGTTTGTTTTCTATGCATAGCTGCTTCCAATCAGCAGTGGGTAGTAATCCCTACACTTTTTTCCCCAGTAGAGAGCAGTTTGGCCCCCTAAGCAGGAAGGATGAAGTGTTTGCTTCTACTGCCTTGCTTTACATAAGTATGTGGGCTTAAGTGTAATTATTTTACATGGGATTTCTCACCTGGCAGTGAGTTGCTGTGATAACAAGAGTCTGTGTAATTAGCAGAGTGATGCAGAACTTCATCTAAATGCACATCTTCAAGCCAGTTTTAGTCTGCTTGTATTCTGTTGGTAAACTGCCTGATGTTTGTATTGTTTGGTTTTGGAGGTTTTTTTTTTAATTTGAACGAAATATTTGCCATGCTAACGTACTCTGGGGGTGTCCAGCTGCAAACTGGTGCTGCCCTCCCTTGGCCCTCCCTTTTCTCAACTGTTGGAGTTGCCCTTGGGCAGGGAGCAAGGCTCCTTTCAACCACTTTCCCAGACTAGAGTGGCTCAAAATGACCAGAAATTGTGCAAAGGGGAGATCAGACCAATTTAAACTAATTTTGTGTTCGAGATGTAGCCACAGGACCAGGCCAGAGTTCAAACTGATCACCTAAATGGCCTACATGTGGGTGGAACAGTCTGTATGCAGCTTTTGCAACACTCTCCAGTGCAGAGAAATGAAGGAGGGCATCAGGTGGGATTTTCCATAGAAGTCATCCATGACAATGTGCAGCACTTCATGAATGCTGGATTAACAGAGTCAAACCCGTATTGCTTCAAGTTATCAGATTTGTCTCTCAGCTCCTTGCCTTGACCGCAGCTTCTGTAAATTACCTGGGAGCTTCAGAAGGCATTAGTGCCTTTGTCTGTTTCGTTTCTAACAACATTAAGGCTGAAATTACTTTCTTTCAGGTTTAAAGAAGACACCCCAATGACTGCTTCAAATCTGTCTGAAGTTTATAGGAACTGGCTCACGTGAGTTTCAATCAAGGTCTGGGGATTTAAAAAAGTTGCCCAGAAATAACATCATTGACTACATTGTTACATGGTTGTGCAGTAGCAGATGAGGGTATCCAAGCCAGACGGTTTTGTGAAATGGTAGCCACTACCACCACTGCTTCCCAGGCTGGAAAATGGAAATGTGCATGAAAACCACCACTGTGATCACAGACATGGTTTTGACAAAACCAGGCAGTTCAACTCCTTTGGCATGATCTGTGAACTCCGCAGGCACTGCACATCTTGGAGCAGCAGCAAAGACCTTGCCCAATCCCTCTCTTTTCCCTCAGCCAAAAGAGAGGTTTTGTGAGTGACCAGGTGGCATTACCCTGTCCCAAGCCCTGGGCTGCTCCACAGCACTTCTCACTCACTTCCAGGTAGTGCCTGTATCCATGCAAATCCTCAGTTTCATTGCTGGTGCTGCAACAGATGTCTCAGACAGCATCCCTTGAATCCCTACTCTCCTTCTCAGACAATGAGATCAAGATGAATTCTTTCTAGGAGCAGGACAGTTATTGTCTAGTGCCTTCCAAGAAGTCACTGCTTGGCTTAGAGGATCTCAGTGGAGAATCAGCTCTCTCCTGGGCTGGTTGCCAGATGTGCATATAGCACTAATATTGTGTCTGCCCTCAGTAAATGCACTGCCAAGAGTTTAAATCAGGGCTACTTAATACACTTCTACCATTTTCCACTGGGTAATTTTCTGATTATGATTTTATAATTAGGAAAGGACCATGATGTCTTCTGCTTTGCCAGGCTAGTCTTTCACATCACACCACCCTCAGTGGGGAACTACAGCTTCTGCTTGGGATATGGGAAGAAAAACTAAGAAAGGAATCAGGAGAATGTAGGAGATTTGGAAGGTATTTAGTCCATGAGAAGGTTATACTAGCCAAAAAGTAGCAGTTACCAGTGCCAAAACTTGTAAGGTTTTACAGCAGTTCTCTGTCAAAACTCCATGCCTTCTGGAGTTTGTCCAATTGGAAAGAGGTAAAGGAGCCTGTTAAGAACTGTGACAATTGCTTTTGCATATTTTTGTGCTCATATTGGTCTCTGTTCCTCTCCACCTGCTGTCAGTTTGACAAGCACCATATTATGGGAGGTCATGCCTGACAATTTCTAACTTAGAAACTTCACACATAAACTTCCTGACATTGCACCTGTAATGTTTTCCAGTCAGCCATTCTCTCAGACCTGGGGGTTTCTGGCTATATCTTCATTTCAAAACATCCTCCACCCAGTTCTCAAGTTTGTGATTCACTAATGTGATTTTTATGGTTATGTTTGTTTGGAAATATAGGGTAAGGGAAAAATGCATTGCACATTAAGGCTAGAGCTGACCTTTTGAGACTGACTCCTTGCAATGTTCTCCTTCACAGAGGTGCTATTCAAACATTAATGTGTTCATCAGTAGGGAAGGAGCAGCAGCTATGTCAGTGACACCCGGTGTTTGATAGGAGAGAATTGTTCCTGCCAGAATGTAAAACGATTTCTGTACCCCTGCCAAAACAATCACTTGATGTGTGCTCCCTAACAGCTCATAATGAAACACAAACAAGCTTTTAAAGTAAGGATAAGGACACACATGCTTATAATGTTCATAGACTGAACATTCAGAGAATTGAACAAAGAGCCAAATAATAGCTCAGCTAAAGCGTGCTCTTCAGCTCTTTGGTGATTAAAACAATGGCTCTCTGAGTAACAATATTGCCACTTTTTGGGATATTTAAACACTCAGATTTTTGCAAAGAGGCATTTCTCCAATCAGTGTGTCAGAAAGAAAATAAAGCCCCGACCTTCAAAAGAGATGCATATAGGTGGTTCCCTCTCTCTGTGAACATTTGTGTAATAAAAGGACCAAGACAGGCCATATGTTTGTGATCACATAAGTCCTACAGTAGTGCAGACTGTGGATGTTTTCATATAGACCGTTTGACCTACAGCGGCATCTGTTCAATGCACTTGGTACTGATAGACTGCTTAAAATGCTGTGAAATCTAGATGCCCCTCCCACTGACTTGGGTGGCCTTCAGTTCCTGTTCTCCATTTTTTCTCTCTGTTCTCTTCTCAAATGTTTTTAAAATAAGGCTGTTTATTCCTGTAATAAACCAGAATTTAAAAGGAAATTAGTGCATAACCAAAGTAGCTTCCTAATGCTTCCATTCATGTATCTCAGTCCTGTGAAGATATGAATACATGTGGAGTTTACATCCATTTTAGGCCACTGGAATAACAGAAGCACACAATGTCCAGATGATTCACTCAAGGTCAGAGGAAATCAATGATGTAAAAGAAATTTAAGTCTCCTTAATTTCCCAGGTGTTATCCACAAGAAAATGATGCCTTTTACATGAAAGGAGCAAAAAAAAGTCTTATTCATTTACAGGAAGGGAAAATGAAAGCATCCCTGAGGATGACAATAAATTATTAGTTCAGACTTCACAGAAGGTTTTTATGCTGTATGATTTGCAACATCCAGCAAAATTCAACAGTTACAGCATTAAATAATAGAGAGAAATTAAAAGCTATAAGCAAAGCAAGAAAAAAATAGTTTTTTTAATAAAAGTGGTGAAGGAAGCTGGAATCATTGAGGCAGGAAGCTTCAGGCAAAAGTATTGCAAAGGACTGAAAGCGTGAAGTCTCTTGCACAAAATGGAGGCTTTATTTTAATCTATTAATAGCAACAACAGTTACCCAAGTTGAAAAGTATACACTGCACGCACATACATACATACAGCTTTAGGCTGAGATAGCTGCCTATTGACTTAATTCACGCAAATAGTTCCAGTGCAGTTGTTGGTGCTACCCATGTAACTAAAAAGGGAAAGATCTGGAGGGCCCAGGCCAACTTTTAACTTGGCCAAATCCTAGACAGCTGGAACATATTTTTAAATATAATTTTTTCCCTAACTACTATTTCCAAGGGCATTCTCAATTAAAGTTTTTTTTTCTTCTTCTTCTTCTTTTGTTTTAGGAAGCTCAGACCTTGGTAAAAGCAGTTAAGTGATAAAGGAGACATTGATACACAAACTGAGATCCAGAGTTATCTACCCTTCCTGAAGCCAGGAGCCCTGTTTGTCTGACTATTGTTTTTCTTCAAACAATTCATGCCAATAATAGGCCAGGTCCATGCCTTTGTTGTTTTCCATATGTTCCCGCACCATAAAATGCACCCTAATGGCACGCAGTAATTAGCCATCCACCCACTGATGTGTCAGTTATCAGATACTAATCATAGAAGTGTGTGATTGGAGGACTAATATATGTCAGGAAAAGGACTCTGGCAAGGATCCTGTATGGAAAGAAATTGTTGTGTAGAGTAAAACACAGAGGACACAAAGTTCTCACCTAAATGATGAAAACCAGCCTCTTAGGCAGGGCATTGAACTCAAGAAAGTTCATTTTTCCAGCAGTACAGCCTTTGATTTGTTTGATTCTGAGCCAATGGGATAGACAAATCAAAACACAGGCACAGACAAATCAAAACCCCTAAAAATGATCTACCTCCTACCTATACAAGATACCCTCAACAACAGTGTTTCTCAGAAACCAGTAGCCCCTCCAGTCAGCCACTGAAAACTCCCAATGAGCTCCTCTCTCCTCTCAGTTGCTTGGTGATGAGAGGACTATAAATCAGAGTAAGGGCATTGGGAATTTTTCCCAAGAGCCACATGTTTCTTTATTACTAATACTAAGCAGTATTTAATTCACTTTGATATTAGGAATTACTCTGAGGCCTGATCTGTCTGCCCCTGTGTTAATAGAAGATTTTCCATTGCCTTCACTGGATGTGTAAATGCATTTCCCTTTGCCTTCACAGGGTCTACTGCATGAATAGCCAAGGCATGTGGTTTTGCTACTTATTGTGCTTATGTGGCATTCATGCCAAAATGCAGAAGGTAGTTATGCAGAGGATCATTGAGGCACCTGCTTCTGAAGATGCGTGGAAAAAAACACTCCAAGAGAGCCATATTGTTGTATTTTTGACCACTTTCTCCCTTAGAAAAATAAATTGACAGGATTTTGAGTACATTTCCAACCACTTCTCACCCCAGTGATCCCAGAGGGAAAAGAGCTGTGGAAAATGACGTCAATTTAAGGAAGGGCTGTTTCTGAGCTGCTCACCACTACATTCAGAGGAAACACAACCAGGCCAGAACATACAGTTGTATTTTATCAAGAAGGGAGGTTTTCTTCTAATGCATGTAGGCAATTATAATTAATTGAAATGAGTTGGGAATTCCAGCCTAATCTAAGATCATTGTTAGACATTTTTTAAGACACGTGGCGTGTTGTTGATCTCAGATTATGCTGCAGATGTTTGCTTGTTCCAGTCCTTCATTTAGGACCTCTCTTAAAACATTACACGTGTTAGAAAAGCACAGTGAGAATAGCTCCCCCGTATAAACATGTTTTATATAAAAAAAGGTTGGCAACATAAAAGGTCAAGTTAAATAAAATATAGACATTGTTTTTTTCTATCTAGAAGTCCCATACTTGGTTTGTGCATCCTAGAAATTGGCTGAGTGTCCCTTATTGTCCTGTCTCACTTAAACATTTAAATATGTTTATACTTAAGAATTCTTTCATGGATGACAAGCTGAGGCAGGGTGGAGACAATGTCTGGGAAGTGGGCTTTTTTTGTATCTGCCAAATTTCCGATTAAATACTTGTTTGCTTTGGAAAATCAGTCAATTGTACTGAGAGGGAAAAACTAATAGGCATTAAAATAATAGACTAATTCTACCAGGATTTTAAATTTGCTCTTTCCGTAGAATGATGCAGATTGGCAAGGAGGTCCAAAGCAGCTAGAATACGTAATTCAGATTGCTTTATAATTGCTCTCAACACACACAATAACTCATTGTCCTTCTAGACTTTGTTGATTTTTATACAGTTGAGTCTCATATTGATGGTACAAAGAATTCAGAAAAGACTGAGCTGGTCTATTACTTCGTCATTAGAAGGAAAAAAAAGGCATTTGCACAAGAAAGACATATTGATAGAATAACTGCTGAAGTTTTCATAAGCTTTATGAAAAAACACTCAAAGAGTCACATATTTACTTGTACTTGAATATCAATTACATGGATGCTTAAGAAATTACTTCTCCTCTATCTTATACACTTCTTTTTCTTTCAGGCTCCTGTGGCCTGAACAAATGCTCAGTAAATTCTCATAAGCTATGAATCAAGACTTAGAATTATACTTGCTTTCTGTAAAAGCAGCCCAACCTGATACACAAGTCATATCCAAAACAAAATTAAAACTCTTCCTCATACTTTGCTACAAAAGTCATTCAGTTGTTCACAGTGTGGATAAGTTCTTGGGGATGAAGAGATACCAGGATCTTCTTGGTGGCCTGCAGTAACAATGTGATGCTGAGACTCCAGACAGTCTTCCTCATGACAGCTCCCAATCTTCTTCAACCATTACATCTCTTCATAGATCAAAGACTTGGCCTGTGTGCCACAGGGTACAGGCTTACTAGATATATCTCAAGAACAGCTGAAAAAATAATTTCAAAATGTTTGTTGGGAGGGTCCTTCATCAAGGACTCATCAGGAGTTCAAATTAACACAGCTAATGAAAAAAATCAGTTTTTCCTGGCATGGATAAATAGCAGTTTGGAGAAAAAGGAGCAAGGATAAAATATGATATTTTATGATGGATGGATGCTTCCAGTGTGGTCCCACAAGATCTGTACCAGAATGTTTTGCCAATTACACTAAGCTGTGTGCTGTGGACAACACACTAGAGGGATGGAGTGCCATCAGAGGAGGCTTGAGTGATTACCCTGTGCAACCTTATGGAGATCAACAAAACAAATGCAAGGTCCTGTACATGGGTTGGGGCAATCTTAAGCATAAATATGACCTGGACAGAAAATGGATTGAAAGCAGCCCTAAAGAAGAGGACTTGGTATTGTTGGTTGATGTGAAGCTCAACATGACGCAGAAAACTGCACATGCAGACCAAAAAGCCAGCCAAATTCTGGTCTGCATCAGAAGAAGTGTGGCCGGAAGGTCGAGGGAAGTGATTCTACCTCTCTGCCCTGCTCTGATGGCACTCTGCCTGGAGTACAGTGCCAGCTCTGAGGTCCCCAACACAAGAAGAACACAGACCTGTTGGAGCAGGTCCAGAGAAGGACTGTGAAGAAAATCAGAGAGTTGGACCCCCTCTGCTGTGAAGGTAGACTGAGAGAATTGAGGTTGTTCAGCCTGAGGAAGGCTCCTAGGAGACCTTACAGTAGGCCTTTCAGTTCCTAAAAGGGTCCTACAGGAAAGATGGGGAGGGATTGTTTATCAGAGAGCAGCATGATAGGACAAAGAGTAGCAATTTTTAACCACAAGACAGTAGATTTAGATTAGATATTAGGAAGAAAATCTTTACTGTGAAAGTGGTGAGACCCTGGAATAGATTGCCTCCAGATGTCAATGCCCCATCCTTGACAGTGTTTAGAACCAGGCTGGATGGGGCTTTGAGCAGCCTAGTCAAGTGGGAAATGTCCTTGACCATGGCAGGGCAGACGGAACTAAATAATCTTTAAGGTCCCTTACAACCCAAAATTGACAAAGATAATCTGGACAAGAAGGTTAAAAGTGAGGCAAGAAAGTCTGCAGAAGATGTAAAATTATTCGTGACAGTGAAATGTGCAATTTAGTACGAACAGTTAGGGAAGGAACACACAGTATCAGGTGATGAGGAAATCAAATCTCAGATGAAATTCAATGGAAATCACAAATGAAATGACAATAAATGCAAGTAAGGCTTATGAAGGAGGAAAAAACCCAACTATCTGTATAACTATATGTACGGTGATGAAGTCTAAATTACCTATTAGCTGGGGGAATTAGCTATTACCAATCCAGCAAGAGATCTGGGAGTCATTACAGATAGTGCTTCGAAGAGTCAGCTCCACGGCAGTGAAGTGGCAAATAGTGCATTGAAAACTAATAGAGAAAGAACTGAAAATAAAGCAGTAGCATCTTTGTAGCATTGTGTAAATGCATAGTGTGTTTGCATCTTGAGTACTGCTGCTAATTTTATTTACCTCTTTTGCAAAGGAATATGCTAACATTAAGAAATACATTGAGAAGAATCACCAGGTAATGAGAGTAAATATGGCAGGACATCTCTGTGTGGAAAAAGAGATTATGGAGCAGGGATAATACAAAGCAAACTGTAGGAATAGGCTTCTTTAATGAGAGCAGGAGAGAGGAGCAATAAATAGGGACTCACAGAAATTCCACGAAAACTCCCTATATCTTTTACCTCTCTGCACCTCTCTTGTTTGCAGTAATGTCTTTTTTCCTCTGTGGTAGTTGTTTGAGACATAGAATCATAGAACGATTTGGGTTGGAAAGGACCTTAAAGATCACCTAGTTCCAACCCCCTGCCATGGGCAGGGACATCCTGCACTAGATCAGGTTGCTCAGTGCCTCAGCAAGCCTGGCCTTGGATGTCTCCAGGGATGGGGCCTCCACCGCCTCTCTCAGCAGCCTGTTCCAGTGTCTCGCCACCCTCATGATGAACACCCAAGTCTTTCCATTTTTCCCCGCAGTTTGCTTTAGACAAGTTCCNCTCCTGGTGTTTCTGCTGCAGGACAGGCCACTGGTGAGTTGCATTTTCCAAGGGACCATATGGTGGGAGGAGAAAGGCCGGGGGGCCTGCTGGCCCCCCGCCTGGTTAGGCAGGGGGAGGGTTGGGTTGGGGGGTGATTATGGCCTTGTGTTTTCATTCTTTGCCTTAATGCTCTGTGGGGCTTGCCTGAAGTTAGAGGAATATTTAGCAGAAACATTTGCCTTGCAGCACTATGGAGAAAAGAAGCAAGCAAGACCAAAAGATCCAGTTCTGGCTGAATTGGATGAGCACAGAACTGAACACCTAGCTCTCTCCTGAGCCGAAGCTAAGCAGGACAGCTATAGTGCTGTGCTTTTGGCAACTGGGTTACTAAGGTTGATGTAAGATGGAAATTCTCCTTTTCTCTGAAGCAGAGAGAACATGTAGGAAGGGGATATCCTTGTCAAAAGATGAGTCTGTGTGTTATTGAAGAGGCCCCTTAAAAGTTCTGGGGCCAAGCTGGGCAATGAGGAGCTATTTCTGGGAGTTAGTACAAGTCCAGGACTAGCTTTGTTGGGCACTGGCACGCAAGGACTTGTTGAAGAGACAGAGTCTTGATGGTGGGTTTATTTGGGGAAAGTCAAAGAATAAATAAACAGGGGTCTATATATAGAATCATAGAGTAGTTGGGTTGGAAGGGACCTTAATGATCATCTAGTTCCAACCCAATAGGAAAAAAGTAAATTGTCAAATCTGAATACTCAATCAGTTTAATGGTGATGTAGGAAATCACTGATGGTACAAGGAAGTCAAAGTGAGAATTATTATTCAATATTTTTATAAATATTCTGAGTAATTATCAGATGGTAGACTTAAAGCAGATTTCCAGAAAGGTTTTTTACCGAACAGGACATTAATGATACTTGGAGATGACCAGGAGATGTTGTGGAAGCCAGTGTGGTTCAAGAAGAACCAAACAGGCAGGCAATGTCTGACCTCAGAAATACTGTGTCGATCTGTCATTTCAACTAGTACAACCTGTACATTCCTTTACCTTCAAGGCAGAAGTTACTAAGGACAACCTTGGAACCTAGTGCATTAATTTCTCATCATGGAAAAGCACTGAGTGTGTGTGGGTATAATTTGTAAATCACAATGCAATATCTTCCTACAAATTATCCCTTTCTGGGTATTTTGTGCAGTGCTGTATGAACACCTACTTTAGCTTTTTAAGCATTTTTAATGGGACAAGTACTGCTTTACATGGAACCTCTCTTGTGTTAAATAATTCAGAGATATTGGAGAAAAATCCACATTTTTCTACCATAATATCTTTTCATGTACTGGTGGAAAAGTGCATTTTTAGTGGCTCTATCAATAATCCAAACCTCATTTGAAGAAATGTTTCTCCCACCTGCACAAAACCCACAAAGATAAATCTAGTGAATACATGCTATTTATGAAGCTCCTTCTTCCCATAAAAAACAGATGGATCATATAATGTTATTGCAGTTTTCCTCCTAAAAGCAATGTGACCCATTAAGGATGTGAGGATACTTAAGAGACAGTACCTGGCTCTGGAACGTAGCCAGGAAACAAGGATTTAATTGCTCTCTGTCCTAGTTTTCCTGGATGTCTCTGTATGGTAACTGCTCCTCTGTTCTTTAGCAAAGATAAAGCTCTCCTACCTTCCAGGGTTTTGGCAGGGATAAGTATATTAAATGTGTGTAGGTGCATGGCACAGAGAGGGAATTCATAAAAGTGTCTAAGATGGTGTATTTTTATTGCAGTGTACATAACTCTTGGCCAAGTTTCTTGGTGGAACAAGCACTTCCACCAAGGAGCAGTGATTCATAGTTGGCAGATGTGAGCAGAGTGATCAGGATGAATATTCTCCAGAACAAGTTCTATAATACATTACAAAACATTAATCAATGCAATCCTCTTCTGCTCAAGGAAGACTTCACATGAAATCTTAACAGAAATATAGTGCCAAAGGATTTATCCCAAAGATTGCTGGGGAATGCATTGGATAATTCACTGGAATAAATGCTTATAGGCTCAGTGAAAGTATACTGAATTATAACACTTAAAGATCTGGACTTAAGTTTAATTGAGTGAACATATACTTCATGTCTAAAATACTACAAGAAAGGTACCGTCTCAGGCTTATGAACTTACAGGAAAATGGAATTTTTCTCCCCAAGCAGAATCCAAAAATTAACTCTGTATCCTTTGAAGTCCTTGCAACAATTTGTATTTCACTAGTTTTGGTATAGGGAAGTTAGATAATTAACTTTCTAATCTATTTTAGCCAAAATCTTTAAAAAGATGGAAGAACAGAGAGAACAACTGTATTACTTGGTTCACCAAACTGATTTTTCCAATCAAATTGTTATTATGGTTTAGATCAGTGACTTTTGCAGCCCAATCTGTTCAAAGCAAGAACCAAGTTTATTCATAGGCATGTGTCTTCCTAAATTACTTTCTCTGATTTATTTATACGTTCTTTTCTTCGAGTCATAAAATAGTTTGGGTTGGAAGGGACCTTTAAAGATAAAGTTCCAACCCCCCTGCCATAGGCAGGCACCCTTCTCCCTAGATCAGGCTGCTCAGTGCCTTATCCATCCTGGCCTTGCACAACTTCAGAGAGGGGGCATCCACAGTCTCTCTGGGCAACCTGTTCCAGTGTTTCATTACTCTCACCATAAAGAACTTTTCTTATATGTAGCCTGAATCTACCCCATTGCAATTTACATCCATTATCTCTAGTCCTTCCATCACATATCTTATTAAAAAGTTCTGCCCCAGCCTTTCTGTATGCCCCCTTCAGGTATCTATAAGCTACAGATACACAACACTGAGCTGTCTCCTCTTGGCTGACGAGTGATAAAATACCTAAAATAATATAACACTTTCTCTTTCTTGAAGCCAACTTTGGGTGGGAGATGTGACCAAGTGAAAAACCCGACCCTCAAAACCAGCTCGTCCTTTGATGGCTGTGTTGCCCATGTACTCCTGGGCAGCATTTGTTGCTCTAATTGTAGCGCCCTTTCCATTGAATTTATTTCTGATTTTCATTGGAATACTGCTAGAACAAGTCTTCCTGACATGCACTGATATACTACAACAGTTGTCTCTAGCCACATGAAGTATTTATTACAGAACTCAGTGCCCCGAAGTTCAAAGGTAAATGCCTAGATCAATCCCGCAGCTGGTTCCGCTCTTCTCTCACAACCTCTGTCAAGGCAGCATAGGTGGAATGGATACGGATATCACAGTGATCTAAGTGATCTTCTGCTTTTCAAAATAAACACTCCACACAAGTGGCCAAGAGGAAAGCAAGTGAAAAACTGAGTCGCGGACCATGGCTTTGCACTGGAGGAATAATGCTTGCTCAGTTACTTACCCACCACTCTGCATATGTATGGGTCTAAAATATCAGTGGGCACAAGATATGAGTTCTCCAAACAAGAGAAGTTTTCCTTTCTCTTGGCCCAAAGAAAATGAAATGCTTTTTTTTTTTTTTTTTTTCCCAAATAAACTTAGGCTTTACTGGCAACTTTGTCCTGTTGTGTATTTTATACCAGTTGCAAGTAGAAGGACACTCAAACTCAACTTCCTTAGTTTATTAAACTTAGAAGACCACAACTAATTAGGACAACAAAACCATTATACCCTCATGTCTTCATTTTAATGCACTACCACATCAGCTGAAAAAGGGACAAGTTCGTTCAATAGAAGGATTATTTACTAAAATATATACCTACCTTTTTAACTGTTAAAACTTCTAAAAGGCATTCTGATTTCCATCTCCCTATTCCATATTCAGAAGTGAAAGGAGAAAAAAAACCAACAAAATAACAATCATGGCAACAAGTAGTAGGACAATCTTCTGTTTTCCTTAAGGTAACAAACATATATAACCTGGGTAAGTATGTCCCAGTTATTCATAGATTAGAACAAGAAAGCTTTTTGTCAGTGACACAGGAAATACGAAAAGGAGTTAACTAGGCCACGGGTCATGGAGAGTTCAGCTGACACAAATAGCTGAGAAGTAGAAGTTTGCCTAAGTTTAGAGCAACAATGTAAACTTATAGCATAGTGTTTCATACAAATACAGACTTAACTAGATCTACAGTTACAGGCCTGAGCTGTTGGTTGCATAGTATTAGAACATCCCTAAGCATTCTGCACTGGCATAACTTTAACTTTGAAAGTGTTTGCTACTCCATTGTTTAACATAAAATTAAAATAATCATGTTGAAGTCTTTAGCATAAAGATGACAGAGTTCTCACCCATACCTTTTGATTTCTTCCTCATATTTTCTACTGCTCACAGCATTTAGTTTTATTTATAAATAAAGCACTTTCATTAAAACCCCAGCTCTTGATGCAATAAAACCCTTGACAAGGTAACAAAAATCCCTACATGAACCATAATATGTGCACTGTTGAACTCACATATAACAGATTAAGGATTGAAGCCAAAACCAAAGGAACTTGTTTGGTTTTCAGTCATCATCAATTGCAACTGGGTAGAAGAACATGTTCCAGCTGTTCACTTTTAGCATTCACTATGCTGCATCAAAATTTCTCTTCTAGTCTCCCTTATTGGATGGACCAGCAGAAAGTTTCACTCCTAGTCTCACCGAAGCTCCACAAAACATGAAATGAGATGCACCAACTTCTTGCCACCATCAGGTTTAACACTGGACTCCTCAATCTGTCTTTCAGTCCTCCACCAAGCAGTGGGTATGATAAAGTCTCCTAGCTACAGTCCAAACACTCTGTGA
Source organism: Turnix velox (assembly GCA_013400935.1). Taxonomy (NCBI): domain Eukaryota; kingdom Metazoa; phylum Chordata; class Aves; order Charadriiformes; family Turnicidae; genus Turnix; species Turnix velox. The sequence continues at coordinate 326,653 of VZTY01027190.1, read as the reverse complement.
AATGTCTTTACCCAGACAGCAAGAGAGTGCTATCTGAAAGGCCAGACTAAGAGCTACTGTTGTGAGTGCTGCAACAAGTCTCCAGGCAAGGATGGCCATATACATCTGACTGTGGTCCTGAGAGGCAGCAAAAACATCCTGCCCCAAGAGAGCAATATTTTGCCTTAGCTCTGGTGTTGGAGATCCTCAGAGAAAAAAAAAAATCCGAAAGGAACACCAGCATCACCAGTGGTATCCTGAGGCAGGAAGTCCAGCTTGAGTAGTTAAGCCAACCTGTACCTCTCTGTATTCACCACCATGAGGACTGCAACACTTAACAACATCTCCTCCATGATGTCACTTGGAAAACGGCATTTGCACTCTCACAGGATAGTGGGAACACTGAAAGATGTATGACTCGGTCATCTCCCTATAGACCATTGTGGAGGAGCAGAACAATGCCCAGTGGAATGCCCCAAAAGATATCTGTTGAAAAAAAGAATTGTATAATGGTAGTAGTCAGCTGCTGCTAATACTGGGTGTGCACACTACTCATGCAATGAGAGCTGCAAGATCAGCTAGTGCAACATATGCATAAATAGCACTAAGTGACAGATGTGAACGTGCCTCTGTTACATTGGTCTAGCCCTTCAGCTGCCCCATTTCCCTGGGTAGGCCTGGAAGGGTAACTCTGACACCTTTCCTCCCTCATAGCATCTCCTCAGCCAAGCTCTGGTCAGGCAGAGGGAAGCACAAAACCTTTTATTTGAAGCTGGACTCTGAGACCTGAACTTACAGGGAACTAGCAACTTGAATGTACATCTGAATCCACATTTCCAGGGTGTGAGCTAAACTGAAAAAAGCCAATACCTTGAACCAGAACCTACTCTAAGTAGTCACAGAAGTTAGGGTTCAAATTCTGAGCAGCTCTGATGTTATTTCCAAGCTAATCCTGCAGGCTGATGTGACAGGGATCCAACTTGTCTAATTTCTGAGTGATGTTTCTGAGACATGGCCTTTTGCCCTGCCCTGATTTTTGTCTGGTAAAGACTATTTTTCATCCCCTTCTCTCCTCTTTCAATCCTTTTTCTTACAACTTACCACTAGCATGTTTTATACATTTTAAACCTTTATACATAAAATTTTTCAAAAAAAGATTTCTGGACTGACAGTCTTTCATTGTATCTGTCATCTCATATTACTCTCTGTGACATGACAGACCTTCATATGAATGTGATGTATTATGACACGACACATGACACCAGTTACCCAACATTGTACCTCATTAGAGGAAACTGTAAAGGCATAAACTGAGGGTGAGCCCTTTCTATTAATCTCTTGTTCCTTTTACAACCATCATTAGGAGATCATGCTGTTGTTTCACATTTTTTTCCCCCGTGGCCATTCTCTTAATTGTTTTTGAGCATAGATGAAAAAATCTGAAAGGTTAAAACCCATCACACTTTTCTCTGTGAGCACAGAAAGAAAATCTTTTGAGACAGGCCTAGTTTATCCCTTCTTAATATCTGGAAGGAAAATAAGAATTTCTATATCCCTGGATTCAACCTGGATCCAATTATTTCCTGATCACAGAATGAGTTGTTCAGAACTGCTGCTGTCCAAGCAGGAAAGAATCATCATGGAAGATTCAGCCACAGTTTGGAGAGGGGGGGAAATCCACAACCCAGAAAATTCTCAGATCATGATAACATGTTTTCCATCAAAATCTGCTGGAGAGAAAAAATACAAGTGCTGATGAAGGAAAGAAAGATTATTCTTGCTGATATAATTCCAGATTCTCCTTAATTCTTGACAAATTGCACCTGATTTTTTCTTTCTAGTTTTTACCTACCAAGTATCAGAGCTCTAAGGCATCAGAATGAGCCTGTAAACGAATGAGTCATGTAAAACTGAGTGTGGAAAGAAGCTGAGTCCAGTTTCTCATCTGTTTCTATTGACTTCATTATTTCCAAGAATGGGAAGAAGCTGTTACAGTGGTGGATATGGAATATTTTCTAGCCATAGAAGATAAAATCTTAGACTAATTTTCAGTTATCCCAGCTGGTACTGCCTCTTTGTGTTCAGTATGGGTAGTCTCTGGGTTGGACTAATGCCTCAGACCAGGCAGACAACTCCTGATTCCAGACAGACAACTCAGTGACTACAGCTCATGAAACACCAAAGCTGTCTCTCTATGTTTTATATATTTTCAGTAGCAAAGAGGGTGGATGAGAAATGGATGTTTATAAAACTGTAGGAAGTAGCAGTAGGGAAATCAATCAGTACCAACAGCAGATTATATATCTGGAGATAAGTTTCTAGCTTCGTCTTCTAGTCAAATCCGGGGAATACAGCTGCAAACTATTACATGGGAAGTATTTCCCACTGGATACAAGAATATATGCTTCTAGCTCATGCAGCTGAAAATATTACAGGATATTTTAATCTGGATTCTTTGGGGACATTTTGTGTCACAAAGAGATCTTGTGCGTTAAGAAGAATAAGACATTTTCCTGGAGTTCACTGAATTGGACAAGTTATGACTGAAAGTCATCACCCGCTTGATGAAGGTAGATGTTTGCATCCACAAAACACACATTTATCTCAGTTGGGCTGCTTAGTGTCCATCTAATTGGACAAGCTAAAGACTGAGTAATCATGGAAAAGCTGACTCATTCTAGCTGGAAGAACCCTCTACTTGCTTTGCAGGTATGGAATGCTGCTGTTTTACTGGTGCACCCGAAGGTGAATAAATGCTCTTGCTCTTTTACATTGACATTCCCTAACATTTCACTTTAGATTTCAATTCACATTAAGAGAATGGGAGATTTTTTTAGGATTTGACTTCACGATTCTGTTTCTGAGCCTACTATTTCTAGACAAATATACTCTACAAAGCAGCAAGCTAATTTTCTGTTTGTTAGGAAATGACAGGTATTTTACTGCAGTTCAGTGGAAGAAATTTAACATGCTCACCTTGACTTTTGGTACAACCAGTTTTAGGATGTGCTGACATAGAAAAGATTAGCAGTATCCTCAAAATACTCAATCAAAATTATTTCTGGACATTTGGTTGTGTATTTCTGACTTATGCTGTGGAAAAAAACCCCAAAACTATAAAGGCCTGTAGAAAAGTTACTAACTTCCTTTTTCAGTCTTCTGAGCTTTATCCCTGAGATCCTGATAGCTTTGACAATCCATTAAATGGAATGAACTCTTATTAACTGTGGTTTTTTTTCATCTTTAGGTGGCCCAGATAAGTAAAGATTTAGCTATACAAAAAAGCTTTATCCCTGCAGAATGCATATTTATAGTGGTGTTTAACATTGCAGGTGTTAAGAGCTGTCTAACACAGCAGACACTTCCCTGCTGAGGTGCCAGTAAATTCTAGGTTTCAGGAGACCTCATTCTGTACAAAGATGTGTGCAGGGGCAGCCACCAGCTGTCAAATAATCCCCCTACATTTCCAACAACACAGCCTCTCTTCATGTGGGCATTTTGATCATGAGAATGATCCTGGATAGCTACTTTAACTAACAGAGAGCTAATCTCTTCCAACAAATAACTTCATACATTTTTGGATCTGTAGCTTTGGACTAATAGAAAAAGTATGAAGTTTCACCTCTCTAATTATGTAAAGATACTGTTTACTTTCTTAAAAAACCTCTTCTGCTGTTTCCTAACTTAGCTAAGGACTTAAATGTCTAGAAGACAAAATTCACCAAGAGGGTTTACACTTTGAGCTGCTTTCCATTATTTTCAGGTGCCCCTTTAGGCCTCCAGTTCCTAGGTAGGTGTCCAGGTTTCCCCTTAAAGGAACAGTTCCTAGCAGGCAGGAAAAGCTCACCTCAGTTAATAGCAACACCAGAAACAAAAGCAGGACTAAAGAACCAGATATGAACCTGCCAAATTTCAGATTAGAAGAGGCTATTTATGGCCCTGAAAAGGCTTTATGACCCTGAACCTCCTCTGAAAGCAGGCTATGTTGGAAGAAGTTCTGGACATAGTGCTAGACAGTAGATTAGCATCTGAGCACATGGATATCAGGTGTCTGATGGTTACTAATAGAGTTATGAGAATATGAGCAAAAAGGTATTTTTTTTCTCAAAAGGTTCCCATTCTGTTTGGAGCCAATTGCTTCCACCTACTGTAGGCCAGTCTAGAGTGGTAAACATACTGCTCATCTGGTTTCTCTGAATATTACCCAAAATGACCAGCAAAATAGCCCTTCACATAATAGTTAAATTGTCTAACCCAACACCAAGATGATAATTCTATTTGCTAGAAGGCCACATAAGGATTAGTTGTTGCAGCAGTGCCTGAAGCACAGTGCTCTTGATCAGACAAGTATTGTAACAAGAGCCTAAGCCATGGCATACTTAAGTCATTGGAAATATTTTCACTAACACAAATGGAGTGAATTGGGACTTCCCAATCTTCGAGGTTAGCCATTCCTATCTGAGTATAGCTCCTTAGCTAAGACCTCATGTTTTCAGTTAGAAACACCATATGTTCTTCCCCATAGGCTGATACACAAGTATGATGTAGAGTAGGAGAGCTCAAACTATTTTTGTGACTCAGATCTACATATTTATTTCTAAATTAATATTAGTTCATTTTATTCTATCATTTTAAGGGTTACTTCTTCATCCTTTCTGAATGTTCAGAAGCCAGATCTCCTGACTACCAGTCCATGCTTTATATCTGACTTTAAGATCTTTCTTGTTGTCAAAATGAAGTGCAGAATTCAGTCATCCTTGCTCAAAAATTACTAGCTCCCCCTAAAAAACATCATTGTTAATGAAACTTTTGCAAAAAAGTACTGCTTAGCACCACCTGAGTCACATAAAAGATGTAACACTGAAGCATAACATCCTTTTTTATTCAAAACATTTTTACTCAAAACTGGTGGTGTGCTTATGCTGTGAATAGTCACAGAGATGGATTTATAAGAAAGCAGGTGTAGGAGAAGGGAGAATAAGAAGGCTGCAGGCACTGATGAGCATTGCATGTGCTCTTGTTTGTGTAAGGACAGACTGCAGAGCTCATGGTAGATTTGGCACTGAGTAATACTGGTGTAATACTTTGCTGTGGGGAAGAAAGGATGTCACAGCATTTGGTCCACTCATTCAGTGGGGCTGGAGAACCCAGAAGACAGTTGAGTTTATGTGAAAAGAACAATTTAAAATCGTTATTTCCATGCCAGTGTCAGCTACCCACCTGCAACCTTCCTGAAGATCACTCCTTACTCCTTTCTCAGCTATGACCCCTCTGCCTCCATCTGTTTGATGGGAAGAAGGGGATCTACAGAAAGGCTGAAGGGAGCTCACAGAAAGGCTGGGGTAGAACTTTTTAATAGATTATGTGATGGAAGGACTAGAAATAATGGATGTAAATTGGAGGAGGATAGACTCAGGCTAGATATAAGAAAGAAGTTCTTTATAGTGAGGGTAATGAAACACTGGAAGAGGCTGCCTAGAGAGGTTGTGGATGCCCCCTCTCTGGAGGTGTTAGAGACCAGGCTAGACAAGGCACTGAGCAACCTGATCTAGTGGGAGGTGTTCCTGCCTATGGCATTGGAAGTTGGAACTCAATGATCTTTAAGGTCCCTTCCAACCTTCTAGTGATTCTAGAAGGAAAAAGGCAGCTGGGCAGGTTCAAGGGGAGAGGGTTCTAATTTCTGCCTCCTGCCAGCCAAAACCACCCATTTTACTTTTAAACACCCCTTGAAGTAGAAATGATCCTTTGCTCTCAGTTAAAGCAGAGCTGTGATGCAGGTGCAGTGCAGATCCAGTACCGGCAAAGCTCAAGAGCCCTAAAAGCAGCTCCCAGGGGAGGGAGCCCTAGAAAGACAGCTGAAACCCTAGAGGCAGAAGGAGTGTGCCCCAGGCCCTGAAGTACCTTCAGTTTCAAAGTGGCCTTTTCCATTTCAAAGGACCAGCACAAGGTCTTCACCTCTGGTTTATCCCTTACATGAGCATCCTCAACATATGGACAAGCCTGCACAGGGTCAGCTGGGTTGCTAGAGAAATCAAAAATTCATTGCTTATTGAGGTGGTCTCTCTGCCAGCTTTATTTATCTACAATAGTATCAAGGATGCTGAAAACAGCCTAAAGGGAGAAAATGAAGCTGGGTTTTAAAGTTATGTGACAATGTCTGTACAATCCCAACAGATGAGCCACTATTCCTTCACGCCATAGCAATTTCTGCTCCTGCAATTCCCTGTATGTTAGCCAGATATCACACTGTGGGCAAGGGAAAACTTGGGAAGTATTAGGGTGTGGTACAAAAGGCAAGCACAAGCACAAGACTGATGTATCAGATTGCGTCTGGGGATGCGCAGCACAAAGCCGCTTTGAGCAAGGGGTCTGATACCATCTCCCAGGGACACTTGCCTGAAGTTACCCCTCCTTGTGTGTGCAGGCATGTTGCTAGAAAACCGCAGTATGCTCAGGCTCAGTGCTGTGACCTGAGGGTGACAGGAAGGGAAGCTGCACAGCTGGATGGCTGTCACCACCTCTCCTGTGCCCAGGAGGTTCTGACAGTGGGGAGGACAACTCTGCCATTAGCCCCATCCTCTGTAAACATGTGCTGGCAGGTGCTGATCAGCATGTTGAGATTTCCCTGCCTCCATGTTAAAGTGCAATCTATGCCTCTAGAAGGCTGATGGCACCATCGTTGTTAAGAAAATGCTTGCCTTGGTTGTCCAAGGAGGGATCTGAGCAAGTGGGGAACAGCACAGAGTCATGATGCACCCCCCATGATGCACCCCAGCTGTGTCTCTGGGCATAGCAACAAAGGAAAATGACTGCAGGGGAGCAGGTAAACAGAAATAGGCTGAAATCCAAAACATCATCCTGCATCTGTGTTCTGACTTCAGGTTTGGAAAAGAAAAGCCTTTGCTATAGGATGCTGCCTCCCTAAAATGGACCAGAAACCTAGATTAGAATTGTCTTGCTGATCTTGCCCTGGGTGACACCCACAATGCTTTCTTAAAAGTCTTTCAATTTACAGTTTGATTATTTCCTCTTGTGAGCAAGACGATAAAGACTTAAATGGATATCTTTTCTGATTGCAGTCTTTTTCTCCTATTTGCTCTAGTCCTATTGTAGCAAGGCCTCAAAGTACATTGATGTAAAAATATATGTCATCCTTGCCTTTTACAGAGCATTATTTGAGGTAGATTTTATAAAAGCTTGTGCTGGCTTTACTTAAATTTTGGACAAAGGAAAGTTAACAAAATCTTTTCAATACAACAAGAGAGGCAGCTGGATACAAGGCAGAAAAAGGAAGTAGAAAGGAAGCATTAAACTTATTGTAGTACTGTAGTACAGGCAATGTAATCTATTCCCTCTGACAGTAATAAGGTTTAAGCATATTTAGCACAGTAGGTTCCTTCTAAAGCTTTTGTATATGTTAAGGCAGAATTTACATTGTTTTCAATAGTTGAGCATTATTAAGACAAAGTTTAAAGTTTTTTAAAGCAGAAGAAGAAACAATAGAGTTGTTACAGCACTGGAGGGAAAAGTATAACTGTAATCATGTCCAGAAGCATTTGAACTGAAGGATAAATTTAAAAAAAAAAAAAAAAGGATGAAAAACAATAGCCCAGTACAATGGCAAAATCCATCAGCTGAAGAAAGCAGGGCAGACATGGTCAAGGCATTGTGCTTAAAGGATATCCATAAGATACACACATACAGTAACAGAGAGTGACATTCTTCATGTTGTATCAGTTTAAAAATCCAGATGGATCTAGATATAGATGTCAGCTACTAGGACAACCAGGCTTCATCGCCCATGGACATCAGCACAGCCAGCACCTGTCTGCTCAGCAGGTTGTGTGCCTCCTGGTGTAGGGATAAACACGATCCGCTCCTCCAAGCTCCTGCCACCCCCGTGCACCAGCAGCCTGCAACCCAAGGTGCACCTCCCACCAGGCTGTGCCAGCACATGGAGTGCAGTCAGGGGAGGCAACTTCTAATTATTCCATGCAGATTGCAGATGGTCACTTCATTAGCGCTGATGCAGAGCTGCCCCTCGTGAGGCATGGGGTTGCCTTTGTCCTGCTGCAGACAGAGGGGAACTGCTCGCTCTCATCCCCATCTTTCATTGCCTCTCCCAGGGCTCAATCCAGGGAGGTGCTGAGCAAGGTCTCTTTTACATTAAAGAGGTAGAAAAGATCAAATTAACAGCCCTTTGGGACAGAGGCAAGAGAAAGAAATTAGAGAATCGTATTTCTGCATCATAAAATATTAGGGACAGAGTGTATTAAATTGCTCCTAAATGGTGACAAAAGAGATCTGTTTCACTGTCTGTTTTATTAATTGTTTTAACTAAAGGATGTGTCTCTCTTGTGAGGTATTGACTATTAATTCCAAAACCACAAATATTGCTGATGCTTTATAATGAGGTGAGCATGCTAATCTTTAATGAAATAATAAAGTTGTGTATGTTGTGCTTACAACATTTATTTACTTGTTAAAACCAGGCCTTTTATTGAAAGTGGTTTCATGCATTCTTTCACCAGTCAAGTCAACATTACTGTCTTTTTAAAACAGCTGTAAATCTCTTTGATTGGGACTTGAGGCTGGAATCATTCGTGCTGTGTTAAACTAAACTGTCTTATCTCCTTGAGTGCTATGCAGCCTCTGGCATGTCCAGAGCTGCATCTGCCCATGGCCTAAGGTGGTCAATATTTGAAAGCTATTAATAAAGACATTTGGGGAGGAGAAGGAGACACGCCTTTAACCCTCAGTGCAATGCATTAGAAGAGATGACAGAGTAGGAGAGGCATACTTTTTCATTTTCAAGGATTTTTTTTTAATGGGGACAATCAGTGCCCTGCAAATAACCCACTGTTTTGAAAAGAATGTAGGCTGATGAACATCTGCACCACAGAACCAAAGGATAACCCAGCTGAAGATTTCAAACTGAATATAGGAGATAAAATTGCCTAAAGCCAGCCCCTATTGGCAGCACAGCAGGCTCCTCCTGCCCTTACTACCACAAACTGCTGAACTCCCAGCAGAGGAGAGACACCTCCATAGGCCTGGACATCCCTGGAAGTTCACATAGGGCTTAGTCAATTAGGGAAACCAAAAAGCACCTATACATGGGGCCAGGACACACTTTTCATGGGAAGCTCCCACTCAGACTCTGGTCACTTGATGTCGAAGTGGCCCAAAGGGAGTTTCACACTGCTCCCTTGGTATCTTAGTATTAGCACAGGATTCAAGTGTTACTGCAGTGAGGAACATAGTTCCCCCTTACAGCCATCAAGTTATAAAAGACAGGTCAAACATCCATCTTGTGTTTCTGTTTGCCCCAGCTCAATGTGATGATGAGAAAAAAGCTGTTGGTGAAAAGCTTTTGAGGGAGTTGAGGGAGTTTTGACGGAGATGATACTAAAAATCTTCAGGCGGCTGGTGAGAGGAGGCAGTGACTTCCTCAACTATCCAAAACACAGATATCTCAGTCACTGCACGCACAGCCAACAACACAAACCAGGGCACATCTAGAGCACAGTTAACACATTGATTGTGGACACCTACCCAGATGGTGCCTTGGTTCTTTCCAGTGTGATAAGGCTCCACCTCTGACTTCAGCTTCCACAGAAATGAGTTTCATCCAGAACATCAACTGGGGCTTTGTCACTGCAAAGCTGCTGACAGCACTTGCTCTCCAGTGTACTCCATAAAAACAGTGCAGAAGCGGGCAAAGGAAGCTGGAAGATCACTCTATCAGGAGCACCCTTGCTTCTGATTACCTCTGAATCAGCTCTGTCTCAGATGCTATCTTCCTGGTGCTGAAAGTGTTGGTGATCATTTGTACCCTACCATGCTCACACTCCTTATCCCTATATCTCTGTCCTCAAGAGATGCCTGTTTCTCACAGCTCATCAATTTGATAAATGTTTCTCTTAAAAGTTATGTCCAGAGCTGTCTGCTTTGCTTCCCTCCAGCCTCAGTTACTGGAATTTAACATGGGGCAGTCAGGGAGGAAGGACCATGCTCATGGCTAAAGTAAAGGCAAACAAGTCATCACATTTCAAGGCAAGGAAAGCCTTTGCAGCTGCCATTGCCTATTACAGTAGAAGAAGGAAATATTCCTCTTTCACTGAAACCAGCATTCCTCTCTGTTATGGTCTCTTCTGCAGCTGTGGAAACTCAGTGATCTAAATCCTCCCCAGTGCCACAACCGTCTTTTTGGCCTTCACAATACCCACTAAGGCAAAAAGAAAATCCATCTACTACTGCTGACAAAAGTCCTCAGGGAGCAAAACACTGGTGAGGTACAAAAGGCCAGCCTTGCCTCCAAGAAGTGCAGCACCTATCTCAAAATAAAGATTTGAAAATGCACTGTAAGATCTTTCAGAGACAAATCTGGTAGTTTTCTCAGACAGATTCCCTATATAAGGTATCTCAAATTTAAAAGGAATTTCTCTGATGTCTTGGATGATTTATTTTCCTGGGTGATAACAATAAAACACATAATAAGCTTCACTCACACAAATCCCACAGTATACACTTCAACATATAAAGTTGTTACCATGAAAAAAACTCAAAGTGATGGGACCTGTTTCTTCTAGGCCAAGTCTGGAAAATCCCAGGGAAATCACTGCTCCCTGGATAGCACACAAATGAGCTGACTCAGCAGGCCTTCAAGCTCTGCCCTCACCCAAAATATCAAAAGAGTTACACTGTAGTTCATTTTCCTGGCCTCCAAAAATTGCCTTTAGCTTTTTCTCTAAAACAGTCTCCTTTGTTCAAATTTTTTACCACCATAGAAATCCCATTACATAAAAATGAAAACTTCATGAATCAATGGTGCAGTTATAATAGGTCTAACAATCTACTCAAAACAAATGTGGGACAATTATCTTGCAATTAAAATTGGCATTTTTTTATACATAATTCTGTCTTTTTTTGTCCAAACCTAAATGTTTCCATTTAAACATAAAAATTATGAAGATAGGAAATTGCAATTGGGAGAGAAAGGACCACGGAGAGTCCTCTCACAAAATATATGCTACTTCCAGAGTACCATTTTTCTCCTATTTCTAAAATTTCCATCACTGTGGCAACTGAGCAGCCTGAAGTCTAGATCACATTTAGTTTCATTTCAAAAGTGCTAAAGAGATTAAACAGCTTGCAGATGGGGTGATATTGCATGATATGCCCTATACATAATCATACAGAAACTGGAGCTCAGCTTCCCATTAATTGTGCATTGATTCACTTTAAACAGGCTCTGGATACAGACTGAGATGTATTAATAATATTTTATTGTATTTTAACTCACTTCTGCTCTTATTAACTTGTTCATTTGTTTCAATGAATTATTTAGCTTTTCTCATAAGATTTATTAATGTGTCAGATCATTCTTTCACCTGTAGTTCTTTATTATATCTATGGCTGAGAGGAAGTACCAAGGAAAAAAGTGCAGATACTTTATGTCGAGTATCTTTGTTCCAGTTGTACTATGATTTCTAATTCATTAGTATTATTTTGTTGCCTTAGTCTGAAAAGTAAATTAACCAAAGAGTGCCTCAGGACATGGAGCACATGTTCTGGGTTTGTGGCATAAAAGAAGATGAACAAAGATGGTCAAATCAGCTGTCAGAGCATCACATTCTACAAGGGGGTTTCACTTCTTTTCTTTGTATAGTTCCACTAAACAATACTAACCCCTTAAATGAGGAACAACATTTATCCATGTGAGTTTCAGGCTGGCAGTCCACAACCACTTTCCTCTTGATCAGCTTGCAGTTGGGTGCAAAGTCATGCTGTTCTGAAGTTCTCTGACCTTCATCTGACTCTCAGGATCATCTGCAATGCTATCTCTTCAGCATCAAAAATCACAACAGACTTGGCACAGAATTAGCACAAGAAACCTGTGCTAGAAACCACAAGCAGCTTGAGAATGGGAAATGCAAGTGGTGAAGCAGTGATTATTCCCCTGCAATTGAAAAACATCCTATCTTTGAACAGAAAGCTTTCAGTCTCCCACATTTGGCAAAACTGAGGAGAAATCAGCAAACGTGAAAATTTTCAGTGGCATTACCTTCATAAAGAGGAATCTGCTGTTGCCACTAGACCGAGGTCAGAAGATTTTAATCAGTACTCTTCTGTGACACCCGGGTAATGATCATCTTGCATCCTATACCCTTTCATTGCCTTTTTCCCATTACAAAATCGAAATGTCTGTGTGCATCTTCCCGGAGTGACACAGACCCTGAGCCCTTGATGTACTGCCTTTCCAGATAAGTACAAACCAGTGTGTTCCCTTATGCTGATGAGTTATGATGACTCATCTAGGGTCAAAGATTCACCAGTTTTACGACAAGACAAAAATGTATTTGTTCAAGTAATTAATTCTGCAACTTATTTTGATCTAAAGATACCAAGAAATCACTGATTCCTGGCTACCTTATTTGACATTTTATCATTCTCTGTATTGAGAACCTGAACAAAATTTCCCTTTACTGAATGGACACCAGGACTGCAGGCAGCACACCGCTATTGGTCTCCATAAGGCTTTCACAAAAATATTAGTCCTTCCTTGCTCCTACCTGCATATACCTACTTGAAGTTGCTTTTAAGGCTCCTTCTCTGAGTGCTCTCTTCCTCCCCTGCACTGCCTTGTACTCATAGTACAGAAATGCTTTCCAAATGTCTTTCCAAGGAATTTCAATCACTGTGTAATTGTCCCCACTGATGTTTATCACTTAGAGTTGTCTGCAAATTTTTCTGGCAGTGATGTTGAAATTCCAGACCACTGAAGAAAATTTTAAATCACATCACCCTTGCTGTCTTCTAGTTTTGTTTCCCCTGTTGGACACAAACCACCAATTTGCTGTGTTTATACCCTCCTTTTTCTGTAATGTCTGTCCTACAACTTTTCTGAGGTGATGTGACATACAATTTGTATTTCCAGTTATGTGCCTTGCCCATCAGCTTTTGTGCTTTGGCAAAAACAGCACTTCTTCAGTAATTCCAGAAGCCATTCATTCTACCTAGATGGACAGAATTATACCTAACATCTCCTTTAAAACTTCTGTTCACCCACTCAGAGTGCCAGTGATGAGGTCTTATTACACAGCTGTAACCACTGAGAGAGGACAAATGTTAGAGGTATCAGATCTTAGGTCTGATAATGAGTTCATGCCCTGACTCCTTCACAGAAAGGTGCATAGCTAGAGGCAGCTGAGGGGCAGCAAGGCAATTCTTGTGTGTGGCTTTTTGGTTGCTCTCAGAGAATAGGAAAGCAAGCCTACATCTGCCCAGTGAAGACCATGCAGACATACCCTCGGGGCACAAACAACAGAGCTGTTTCATGTGGCCTCCCTTTCCCCTCCAGCACACACTGAGATAGTCAAGTAGAAATATAAAATTTATGCGCTTAAGCAGATGGGGGAGGAGTGGGGATGTGTGTGTGAGGGACGGAAAATCAGTGGAGAGATGTGCCTGGCAGCTCTTTAACTGTAGCAAAGGTCTATATTGAAGTATTTTTCTGTAGGGTGTGCAGAGGGCAGGGATGGTAAGGAGGAATGTCTTGGCTCCAGCTCCAGTGTGGGAGCTACAGCATTCCAGGACAACATAAGGCAATTCAAGAGGTGGATGGGAGTTAGCACTGCATCCCAAGAACCCTACTACAGCTTTGCCCCCTGCACCTACACCTCATAGCCCTGAGCAGCAGCCAGCTGCTTGGTTGAGGCAGCTGGAGGGCTGCTTCCTCCTTCCTCTACCCTCTTCTCTCTACCCTCATTAAAGTCAGATGGAGCTTTTTAAGCACGCTGAAAGAAAAAAAAGCGTAGTTGGATGGCATTTGCCTACCTCCAGCCAAATTTTAGACAGAAGTTTATGTATTCAAAGAAATATAGATAGCAATCATGACTTTATTGTTGTTTGGATTGCAAAAGCATCGGGAAGCAAAGGTGCTCTGGAAGTAATTTCTATTGTATTCTCCAGACAGCTTGCTCAGTAGCATAAATCCTATTAATAGATGACCTCAGATGTTGCCACTTGAGAGGTGGTGAGTTTTTGAAGAGTATGTTCAATGTTTTTCTGTGGCTCTATAATTTCCCTGCTGAATAAACAATTCCCTTTCCTCCCTTTACCCCAAGTGCCACTGCTTCATCAGCACTTCCCTGACTGAGCGTGAAACATGGGAATGCCAAACAATGAGCCCTCTGTTTCCCACAGCTGCACTTATGCCAGCACAACACTCTGTACCACTTGCAGATGGAAAGCTCCCACTCTTCTCCCCATTTTCCTTTCGTGCATGACACACATCCTTGGAAAAAACCCTAATTTGTTCAGCTAGGATGAGCCTTGCTTCAATGGATCTTTAATGAAGAGAAGAAAGTCACTGGAATATATGCCATAGCTACCATCTTGAAGAGTGCTGCTGAGTCCAGCTTCTGAAAGGCAGACAGGTAGCTGAGGCTGGAAATAGTAGATGATGCTCCTAATGTCAACCGCTGAGCACTTCAAAGAGGACCTGTTACCTGCTAAGACAAAGTCCCTTGCAGCCTCATTAACTAATGCTGTGGAAGCTTCTGTAGATGCCTCTCTTGAAAAAACTGTGATCAAGAGATAAAAAAAATCTCTGAGCTTTTTTCTCTCCCTCTCCTCTCCTTTCAAACATTTTCAAGTTTATGGATCTCAGACTCCCTAATGGTAAGGGATCCATTCATAATGAAGATGCTGTTAAAGAGGAGACCTGAAGGAAGGGAAACAGGGCTTCAAACCTTACAGGAGATTTTAAGATAACCATATGCAGAATTCAATGCTAAAGCCATCTTCCATTTCACCTATCTGAAGTAGGGTCTTTCCAAAATCCCTTTCGTACCATCTGAAGAAGCACAACAAATCCAGAGAAAGGACAGCCAGAAAGGAAAGAACTACAGCTGGACTTTCCCAAGGAAACCTCCAATCATATGAGAGAAAGGTGGTGTGGCTTCTGTTTATAAGACTTATCATAAAAAACCCACACAATCTGCCAACTTCCAACTCTTCAGCCACTGCTGGGTAGTGAGCTGCACACAGGTTTAACACCTACACTTGTGCTCTGCAGCTGTCAGTATGTGTAACTGCCCTTCCCTACTGCTGCTTGTGCAGTGAGGGTCCATCATGCACAGCTCAGGCTCTTTCCTTATTAAAGCACTTGGATTTAATCATGGTTACAGTAGCTGGGGGATGACATGGGCTACTCACAGAGCAGACAACGTTCCAAACTAGATTAAGTAACTGAATAAATAGATAAAGAGGAGAGAAAGGAAGCAGTGCTTTTGTTCCTTTCACTTCGCACTTCTGCAATCCAGCTGCCAGGGCAGAGGGCCAGCACTGGCTTTTGCAGGCAGCCAAAATTGCAGCCTTTGTGTGTGCTTTCTTTCATATCAGAGCTCTGCTGCTGGACAGACCATGCTGGATGCCGGCATGGGGGAGGATATCTCTTGGGTCACCCCTCCAGCTGACTCTGCCTCTGGTGGAGGGATGGAAGGCAGAAGTGGGGACAAGCTGGAGGAGGAAGATGCAAGCCAGGCACCCCACATCACAGTTGCTGCTCTGGATGGTACCATGTGCCATAGCCTCCTAATGCCTAAAATCCTGGCTAGATTTTTTCCCCATCTGTAAGTATTCTGTTTGCCACTGTCTAGCTAATTTTACAGTGACACTTGAAGTTTTCATACTAGGTCATGGATTCTGCAAACAGCTGTGCCTGTCAAAGACTATCATTCCTAACTGGGAGTTACCATGCCCTTACCAGAAAGCATTGTCACCTCAGTTCTGCCAAGAAAAGGGCACGCAAGCCCTTCCTCATCTGCTTCAAGCCAGACAGTTAGCAAAATTGCCTCCCTCGGCTGTGTAGCCTTACCCAGGAGCTCTGACTGCATCATGTCTTCTGGTAGGAATAATGACTTCCAGCAACTAGGACAGGAACAACTTCAACCTGCGGTATTCAGTGCAGGAAGAACACACATCCATAACTTAATTTTGCAGCACAAGCAGCAGGTATAAGACCATCCTTGCACATGCATTATATTACCTAATCATATGTTCAACTTGTGCTTCTGACACATACCTCTGTACCCACATCCTGTGGACATCTGGGATGCCAACTAGAGGGACCTTGACAGGCTTGAGAGGTGGGCCCAAGCCAACCTCATGAAGTTCAACAAGGCCAAGTGCAAGGTCCTTCACCTGGGTCGAAGCAATCCTAAGCACAGATACAGGCTGGGTGAAGAGTGGCTTGAGTGCAGCTCCGTAGAGAAAGACTTGGGTGTGTCAGTTGATGACAAACTCAACATGAGCCAGCAGTGTGCACTCGCAGCCAAGAAGGCCAACCAAATCCTGGGTTGCATCAAGAGGAGT